>CM076569.1:906061554-906387159 GCA_034641835.2 Pinus albicaulis | reverse complement strand
ATTTTAAAAGTTAATTTATAAATAGTTATTTTTGAATTTTAAGTAAGTATCAAAATTGTCCATCAAATCTATTAATTTAAAATAATAATAATAATAATAATAATAATAATATTTTTAATTATAAAATAATATATTTTTGCATGAGGAAAAAAGAAATGTCAAATTAAAGCTAATAGTTTATATTTTTAAAATAAAAAGGAGAAATGATGAAATAAAAATAGTACCAAGAAGTTAATGATATTATTATTTTTTTAAAAGTGTATAGTAAAATTAAAAATGTTTTGTAAATTTTGAATATAATTCAGAGTTTTTTTTCCCTTGGGTTGAACCATGGGAATTAGAACATTGAATCTTATTGTTTACATAATATTTCATAACATATTTATCACCAATTGCACTTTTTAAATTATTAATTTTTTCAAAGTAGATAGTAAAAAAAAAATGATACATATGCATGTGTTTTAAATTTTGAATATAATTCGAGTTTTTCTTCGTTGGGTTGAACCATGGGGATTAGAACCTTGAAACATATTGTTTACATAATAGTTCATAACATATCTATCACCAATTGCCCGTCGGGGTTTGGTCTAGTGGCAAGCGAGCGTACTGTTAAGGCGTTCGTGCCGTGGTGCAGGTCACGAGTTCAAATCCCGTCTTACTCGAGGAGCTATTGTGGCGGGCTCAGCAGTTCCTCCTAAGAGTATAGGGGTAGCCAGCGGGATTCGACCCCATGTAACGCGAGTACAATACCGCTACAGTTGCCGATTCTCCTAGTCACAAAAAAAAAAAAACAAAGACATATCTATCACCAATTGCACTTGTTAAACACACATGGAATGTGGACAAAATATGAATGTTAAAACATTGAATTGCATTCACTATTCACATTAATGTACATTTAAATACATTTATATGACTATTGGATCCATATTTCAAGGCCTCTTAGAATCCCTTAGACTGTTCAACTTCCACACCATAGGCCTTAGTGGATTAGGTGTCCAACATTTCCCCCCTTATCCGAAGGTGTATATACGAGTACAAGAAGAGAGCTATAATACAAGTACAACAATGCATGACAACAATAAGTTGAATGTGCTTTATGAGATGATGGTATAAGGCAAAATAAATCAAGCTATTAACTGGAAATGGTTTAAGGATGACCACCAACATTGGAACACATAGTGCAGTTCCTACAACTCTTCCAAATCTGGTAAGAAGCTGAATTCTTCTGCTAGAGAAGTGCTCCCTATTATGTTGGAAAGGGAGACCTTTGGGCTCTCAACCTAGAACACTTAGTGTTGTTCCAAGAACACTTCCAAATATGCCAAGAAGTTGAAGTCTTATGCTATAGGAATTTTCCTTAATGCTTTGAAGAGAGAGACCTTCAACCAGGAAAAAGGGAGGTCTTCAACTTGCGGTGGTCTAAGGAAGGCCACCAACCAAAGGCATGCTTAGGGGCTTCTATGTATCTAGATATAACTCTGAATCTGTGTATGATTCTCTCAAGTTGTAGACTCAGGAAACAGGTTTAGGCTGTGGCTCAAACTCACTTGATTTCTCTTTGAAACTTGTATATGACCATCAATTCCCCCCCCCATTAGATACAAGGTGAGAAGATGAAGAGATCTAACTTGCAAGACTTTTCAAAACTCGAGAACAAATTCTGTGATACGAGAAAAATATCTTCTTGGCTATTGAAGCTCATTGCCAAGAAGCATTCCATCCAAGGTGAATATTTGTTCTTGCAAGAGGCTTATTTTTGAAGCATTTGTTTAAAGAATGAATCTGCTGACCAAAATGCTTGCGTGGATGAAGATAAAAAACATGATCTTTCACATGGAAAACTCAGTCACAATGTTGAAATTTGACAACTTTTAACCGTGAATGAGAACGAGAAGGATCTCGACCAGATGAATATGAACCCTCTTGTATAAATACATCTCTCCGAAATTGGATTGGCTTGGTATAGTCCAGAATATGAAGAATATCAATGGACACATATTTTTCATATCCAAAAATAGTTTTGTGCTTGTTGTTGGCAAGCTCTTCCCAAGGTCCAATGATGGGCTTGGGTAGTACAGGTTGAATTTCTGCATATGCATGCAAACATTCTCTTGAATCAGCCTCAAATTTATTGCCTTAATTAGTTTCTGCATGTTGATAGGAGTCAACTTCCAACCTAAAAAGGGGATTGTTTTGACAAAAACCAACGAGAATGGTAGATGAGTTGGGTATAGAACTGCTTGAACTGAGCCTAGAATTGCTGGGAGGGATTAATTGAGGAACAACACTAACATGTGAATTTGGTTGTGGAATAGGGGACGATGCAGTGGAAGTAAGATCTGATGATTTGGGTGATTGAGGGCCCAGAGATTTATGCTCAGTTTGATTTGAATTATGAGGTGGTAGAAGGTCCTTATCAACAATAGTTTTAGTTACAAAGCTATATGATTTACTTCTAAAAAGTGTATTCTCGAAAGCCAAATCAAATTCTATGTTCTCTAAGGTAACATAATTTTTAGGGAGTTAACTCTTGGAAGAAGAAATTCACTTGATTCACTCTCAATTGCACTTTTATTCCTAATTATTTTTTTGGGATTATCTACAATTTTTGGAGGATCTGGATTTGGGTTTGATCTAGCGTATATCCTTTTAGAAGAAAAATATACTGCAATGTATTTACATATATCTAATATATATATATAAATATTGAGTGGGAAACAACCTTAAATTAGATCTATTTCTTAGTGCCAAAACTAGAAATAGCTTTAAGCGTTGGGATGAATTTTTCACCACGGAAAATTAATTTTAAATGAATTTGTTCTTCCCCAGTATGGTTGCGAGAATGTTAGCACTTTGTAATTTCTGAAGGCTGTGAAAGAAACTCAAAGGTAACCACAGAACCACTTTGGAAGTTGAGATCTATCCCTGCCACCTTCAAAGAGGGATGTCTCTATTATATTTAACTTTGTTGATTTTTAGAATTTTAGGCTAGATATGAAGTTCAGAGTTTGATTTTTAAATTGTTTTGGTTGGAATAGTATGAGAATGCCATTGGGCAATGGTGTAAATTAAAAGTGTAGTTGATTAATTGCAGTAATGATAGACAAATTTAACAGGGTAGGGTAGTTAGACTTATATATCTAAAAAAAATTGTGATATGGTAAAGGAGAAAAGATTAAGGATCCATTAAAGATAAAGCAGTTAAGAATTATATTGTTTAACTTCAGTGGAAGACATTAATTTTGTTCAAAATCTATATTGAGTGTACTTAAACAAATTCAAATTCTTTTTTTTCTTAGAACAAAAATGATGAGACAAACATATGAATTAATAGAGAAAGAAACACATTAACAAAAGAAGAATAACATCATCAACACGTTTGACACAGGAATCCTGAAAATATTTCTGTATTTCTGAAATTTTTCCACTTGAGCTCAAGGAACAACTTTACATTCAATAGTAGATTTCATCATACAAATCCAAACAATAATAATTCGAATTTGGAAATATTTATACAAAAATATTAAAAAATATCTTGAGTGAAACTCTCAAGATATTTTACAAAATATCAAAAAAATTGTTTACAAAGATAGAACAAAATAATAGGAAATCTAAAACTAATGTGGACGTTGGCTCTATCCTCGAGGATGAATGTTGATGATTGAACCTCAAAAAGTCTTGCAATGTTGCTTTCCTGTTGAAGATGAAACAGTTTCACCCAAGTAACTCACATAGCTTCTCCCATCGGTCTTCATTTGGGATAGAAAATTTTATTAACTTTCTATATGTCTCATCTACATTCGTGTCCTTCTAGAAGGTAGGATTGATGACAAAGAGGTGTTTGAACTCTCCTATTTAGCACATGAAATTTCTTATGGAATATTTGAATGTTGGATTCCAAATTGTTACATTATTCTTGAGCTACAGCATAAGGTTCCTTTTATTATGCATTTTTTTCACCTCGAGGATAGTTTATGTCCCGTCTTGAATTCTAAGCTCTTCTAATTCTTTTTTGGTTTTGGAATTCAAGATTTTTATAATTGTTGTTGTTTCACCAAGTTTCTGTCCAAAATCTATTTTAATTTCCTTTATCACTTCTTTAGATCTTTGTATCAATTCTTGTTTCTCAAAAATAATTTGGATTGGAGGCTATATTTCAGTGATGGCTTCATTAGTCTCTATCCATATACTTTCTTTTTCCCGTGCCAAATTCTGTGCCATTGCTGATTGAGTTTCTAACTGTTAAATTCTCCAAGCGATATTGTGAGTTTTCTGTAATTTTGCAACATAAAAATTGTCTATTCTTAATATTTTGTCTTGCAGAGTTTTAAGTTGTGCCTTTAATTTAGCAATATCTTACCCAACTCACTTAAAGGATCTATATTCTGTGTTGGTGGTGATGTTGATGTAGATTCCCTTGGCATTGTTGCAACTGAAATGGGGACTCTTGTTAGTGGAACTATAGCTAACGGTGATGACTACTCTTTCTCCTTGAGTAGTTTCTCCATTTCCACTTCCATGTCTCGGATAAGGTTGTTATATTCAATTATTATCTTGAACATGTATTCTTTTTTATTTTCCATTTCTCCAACTTCCTTTCCTTATGGATCTTCTATAGTGGGAAGCTAGAGCTACTTCCTTAATGCTGCTACGTTAGCATGCTTTCTTTTCACAATTTCCTCTAGTGTCTTTACATCATCGGGATTGTAGCCCATCAAGATCACCAAGTCTTCCAGTGATTTAATCTTGGTATCCTTGGCTAAGGATGAAATCCTTCCCAAATTTAATTGTGTTTGTATGTTGTTGACTGATACTTGCAATCTGGAGGCTGACATGGCAACATTAGTTAAATTTGAGTACATCAGTTCATTGTTTATGCATATCCATTTGGTCAACTAGATGAATCTTCTATGAATCGAAAGAAAATGAGGAATCTTTGTAATTTGTTGGTGTATTTGGAATTGGAACATGTGCTTCAAGAAATGCAATCTGCATTTTCCCTTTCTTTGTATCAAAGGTTGAAAGAAGCCTATGTTATGAGGTAGCTATTTTCTTCCAGAATTGGGTGTATGTGTTTAAACTTAGCATTTCATTATTCAATTTAATTTCCTTTTTTTTTTGGGTATGTGTTATATTCTTTCCATGATTAGTCACGCGTGGGGCGGTCATGGGGGGGCAATAGAATCCTCTGTACGTTGCACCGGGCGCAGAAGGGGGGTCACAGGGGGGGTTGCATCCCCCCTTGTTCGGGGTTCGGGGCATCATCCCAACAAAAAAAAATTGGTCCTTATTTTCCGGTGGGCGGACCCGCTCATAGTTTTGTGCATGGGTTTTCACATGGTTTTGGGGCATGATGGTTTTCAGCCCCTGGTATTTTGTAGATCGGGTCAGGGAACTACGGTTATGTTCTAATCCAGGGTTAATGGATTGGGGTTTATGTATGCTTCGCCATGTATATATATGTGTTGTAACACTAAAAGGAATATAATGAAAAATCAAGTTGGTTGTCCCGATTTGGGGTCCAGGGGAAAATATCTGTGTATATTTGTTTTATGTTTTTAAGATTCGTTTGCAGATAATTTCTGTACAGGGTTAAAACCTACATTTGGTATTGGAGTTGTTTTGGCTTCAAGGGGACGCCTTTGCTACTGAGGGTTTTTTGCTTGGGCCTATGGTAGACCCTGTTCAGTGGGAGATCTGTGGAATCGATTCTTGTGGTGAAAGAAGATGGCGAGCAGTGGAAAGACAGAGATTGAGAAATTTAATGGTCAGAGTTTTGAGATGTGGAAGCTCAAGATGGAGGATCTGCTGGTGGATAAAGACCAGTGGATCGTGGTATATCTAGGTACTAAACCAACGACAATATCTGATGAAGACTGGAAGAAGTTGGATCGGAAGGCGAAGAGCACAATACGGTTGTGTGTCTTAGATTCGGTATTGTTGAATGTATCTGGGGAAGCTACAGTGAATAATTTGTGGGACAAACTTGGGACTTTGTACCAATCTAAGTCTCTGGTGAATAAATTGTTCATGTGGAAAAAAATGTATAACCTGAGGATGAAGGATGTAGACTCAGTGACAGAGCATCTGAACGCCTTCAACACTGTGGTAAGTTAGCTGTCATCTATTGATATTAAAATCTCAGATGAAGATAAGTGCATCAGTTTTTTGTGTTCTCTACCAAACTTGTGGGGATTACTCCTGGTTATTGGCAAAGAGGTGGGCACAAATACCTTGAATTTTTAATGACATTAGCCTTGATGCCTGAGAAAGCTGAGAGCTGCAGAAATATGGAGTGTCGTAATGAGGTATGCCTTATCCGTACAAGCGGTGCCGTGTCCCAGGAACATAAAATCGTTATGCCTTTGTAGTGGGGAGATCTTAATGGAGAGGATTCAAATCTCCGGAGCTTTAAAGGTATGCTGGAAAGGTGGAAAAGAAGGACACTAAAAAAAGGAATGCAAATCTAAAGCTCCCGAGAAAGGAAAGGGATCTGATCATGCTCCTTCTGCAGAGGCAAAAACCACATCGGATGAAGGTGGGGATGTGTATTTGGCTTCTTCTTCAAATACACATGTAGATCATGAGTCATGGTTGATTGGCTTAGGTGCATCCTTTCACTTCACTCCCCATAGGGAGTGGTTCTGCGAGTACAGAACATGATGGCGTTGATGTATTATTAGTGATGATAGCAGGCATTTAATCATCGGACGGTGGAAAATTCAAGCTTTGGTTTAATGTAAAGATTAGAACACTTCCTGTTTCCGTACATTCGTACGGGTTTAAATCTTTTTTTGTGGGCAAGATGGATGATGGTAGATGCAAAAACAGTGTTCGAGAAAGATGCTCGTAAGATGGTTAGAGCACCGGTATTAATGCGGGGAGTCGAATTGAACTCGTACGTTTCCAAAGGGCAATTATTATTGATGGCAACAAATATGGTCTCAAAAGTGGAGCTAAAGCTCAGTGTGCCTTAAGAAAATACCATGCTATGGCATCAAAGGCTTGGACATATTGGAGAGAAGGGCCTTCAGATACTGCATATAAATGGTATGGTAGAAGGTATGTCTAATAGCTCTCTAGATTTCGATTTCTATGAACATTGTGTATATGGGAAGCGGAATTGGGTGAGTTTTCCTTTTGGTGCTAAGAAGGCAATCAAGATATTAGAGCTTCTGCACAGTGATGTGTTTGGACCTGTGTTGGTTCCATCATTGGGTAAGTTTGTGTACTATGTTTCATTCATAGATGAATTATCAAGGAATACATGGATATATTTCTTGAGGAAGAAATTTGAATTCTTTGACAAATTTAAAGAATTTAAGGCTCTGGTGGAAAACCAAACAGAGAAGAAGATAAAGGTGTTGAGGACAGATAATGGTGGGGAGTTCTGCAAGAAGGAATTTGAAGAGTTCTGTAAAAAGTGTGTTATATCACGGCATAAGACTACTCCATACACACCTTAGCAAAACGGAGTTGCAAAAAGAATTAATAGAACGCTGATGGAAAAAGCAAGAAGCATGCTCAGTGGTACTGGGTTAGGACAAGAATTTTGGGCAGAGGTAGTCGAGATTGCATGTTACTTGATTAACAGATCACCTTCATCAACGTTGGAGGATAAGACTCCACGTGAGGTATGGACTGGTAAGAAACCCTCTCTTTCACATATGAGGGTATTTGGATGTGATGCATATGTACATGTTCTAAAGGAGAAAAGGAGAAAGTTGGATAATAAATCTGAAAGGTGCACCTTTATTGGGTATAAGGATGGTCTAAAGGGTTACAAGCTTTGGAACCCAAAAAAAAGGAAGGTTGTGTACAGCTAAGATGTGGTGTTTAGAGAGGTGAAAGATGTTGTTAAACATGAAGTCCTACCAAAGGAACCTGAAAAGATAAAGTTTGAGCTAAAGGAGGATGAATCAAACTCTACAACAAAAGAAGACTCAAAAGAGGAAGAGCCACAAACTCCAGCTGTGAGAAGATCAGTTCGGGAAAGAAGACAACCAGAAAGGTATAGTCCATCTACTTTCTATTCAAATTTTGCTTTAACTATAACTGATGATGATCCCAGAACCATCAGGGAGGCCATAGATTCAGAGGATGGAAAACTTTGGAAAGAGGCCATGGTTGATGAAATGGCATCCTTGCATAAAAATGAGGCATGGGATCTAGTGGAGTTGTCGGTTGGAAGGAAGCCCATTGGGAGAAAATGGGTGTTTAAGAATGTTGTAGAGGTAAATCCCCTCTGCGGACAGAGGCGATCCCTACTAGCCCAGATCGGGTCTAGCAACAATCGTATCATGCTAAGGCACAGGTTCCTAATTACAATAAACCAACTTACGAAGAAGGCCTACCTCAATTCCAACGCTGTTGTTCGTAGAGAAGATGATGCTCCTGTTTCCTTTCTCCAGCAGATCACAATCCTCTCACTCACCACGATTGAACACCTGCACACACAAGAAACACGATGAACACAAGCGTAAAACCCGATATATGCAATTATGTATCAGTCAGAGAAGACACAACTCATGATCATAATGAACAATATGAGTGGAACCATAACCAATAGTCGCTTATCATTAATTTATACAAAGGAAAATACAACCAGGATCTGACACTGAACCTTCCTTCGGCAGTTCGTCAGCGGAATATGTCTCGATAAAGCTCGTCGGGAATGGGGACAAGCCTCTCTCTTCGATCGTCAATCTCCTTGTTATTGATTTGGCTCTATGAGGACTATTGCAGCATTCTTTAGGCTATGAAGGCTCTTGGAGATTCTTGGATACTAGCTTGCAAAGGGAAATGGCAAGCTTATATAGATGGTGGAAGAGGAGTTGGGATCCCTACAATCATGGGATTGGCCCTATCCTCAAGGAAGCTTCCACGAGAGGTGGCAAACTACTTCCTCTACATGGAAGTCCGGAGCCAAACGTCCCAACTCAATTTAGAGACTAGTTCAGGAGTTGGTTGGAGTCAATCTTCTGCCATTTATTTTTAAAAAACACCCTTTATTAAGCCTGGCGCGAGTGCGACTCTGAGACAGAGCGCTAATTGGTGCGCCCTCTTTGGAAGATTTCCCCCATTGGCGCAGGTATAATACTGGCTAGAAGCACCAAGGATGAAAAGGCTATTTTTAGGGTTTTTCACAAGGAGTTGTCTTCAGGGGAATGAAATTCCATGTCTAGGGGAATGCCATGAAAGTGTTTTCAAATCATGTTACTACTCACAGGTCATGGAATAAGCCCTCCAATGTGCAAGACGGGGAATTGTAGGGACGGTGACAAATTTCTGTGTAACAGATGCCCCCTAAAGCATGAGGCCCGAAAGAGAGAGAGGGGTGAAATGATTTACGAGAACATGTCCAACTGAAAACATTGTCGTCGGAAAACCTGCGTAGAGAAGTACAATTGATATCTCAAATACATGATATATATGTGGTATGGGCGTAGCCATCCATAGCAGAGTATACAATAATCCAGATCCAAGGCATGGACGCAGCCATCCAGTGAGGATCGATAAATAGACTCAGTTATGGTCGTAGCCATCCAATGAATGAGTCATGCAACCAATCATAATAATCCACAAAATCACAGCCTGGACTCTAATAGACAAAATCCAGGGTCTTGCGCTCCATCTTGACCTGAACAAAGTACAAGTTCAAGCATGTGAATAAGTGAGCTGAAGTCGAACATGCAAGAACATCGCTTGATTACCAGCCAATGATGGAAGTTGTTAATAGACGCGAGAGGTACCACCAATAATGACAATGGTCCTCAAGGTACTATAGGTACAATCTACGGCATGTGAATCAGTGAGCTGGCGTCGAACACCCGTAGAATCACTCGATCAGAGGCCAATGATGAAAACCTCACGTCGAACGCGAAGAACTTGCCATTGAGGCATGCAAGCTCCAAGGTACCAGAAGAGAGTCTCTAGATCAGCTTCCTGGATAATGAGCTGAAGTCGACAGGAAGTGACCTTGATCGAAGGTGGGCCATAGTGTTTCCCACATCATCGACACGAGAAAAAAAAGTATAATGTTTTTGTGAATCAAGATCAGATGAGAATCAGAGGAAGGTTGAAATTATGCAGAGGTCAACTTCTCTTGAACATATCGGCGGCACGACAGTGGATTTGGCAGTATTTGACATCAAAAGATTAGAGGTCATGATGACGAGACAAAGAGCAGATGAGAGGTCAAAAGGGATCACCCAAACCCATGGAGGCAAGTGGAAAACAAGATGAGATGTCCCCAACCCGACACGAATGCAGACAAGTGCCATGTTCAAGAGCAACATACTGCCGACACGACATTGATGCTGGTTCCATTTTTCCCCACCATTTCTGGCGAGTACCTCTTTATTTTTACACAAGCTTGAAGAGGATACCATATGCTTGTCATATAAGTTCGTCCTTTGGAAGAATCCATCCTAGTACATTTAACGAGCCCTAGGAAGGAGAAACTCGAATAACGTCATGATTGACAATTCCCGATGTCATTTAGGTTTAACGAGTTTGAAAAACGGAGAATTCGGCGTCTTTTCATGTTTAGAGAGTTTGAAAAGACAGTAGAAAAGTAAACTCCAACAGTCCCTTTTCGTAAATATTTCCTCAGACCTGAAAAGGTAGAAAACTATGTCTGAGAAAACCTCCTAGTCGCGATAGGCTAGGGTATTCCTTTTTCATAAATAATCTATCCCAGCCCGAAAAAGGGGTAAATTTATATTGGGTAGATGTCGTTTCGCAACCACTTTAACGAGATCAAAGCGACAAGGAACTCGGCAATATCTTCATGTTTAGAGAGTCAGAAAAGAGCTGAAAGATGACTCCTCTTGGAGGAACGAGTGGTATAAAGGGTAGCTACTGGTTCCGGTAATGGTGGAACTGCTATGAACAAATAAAGGTTGAGAGGCTGGCTAACAAGACCACTCATCGCAACGGTTCCTCAGGAACGAGTAACATAATAAAGTGAAGGCATATGATCGGCCAAGTAGATAGTGACGATGGAGTGAGAAAACCAAGGCTCATCTGGAAAAACAGGCTGATAATATGGCAATCATGGGAATCGTTTCATTTTTACACAAGCTTGAAACAAAAACAAACTATGCTTGAAGTTGGTTTCATTTTTACACAAGCTTGAAACAAAGATAAACTATGCTTGAAACTGGTTTCATTTTTACACAAGCTTGAAACGGAAACAAACTCTGCTTGAAAAAGTTAAGCATGCCCCCAGCATGGTGACCCAGTTCGAGGTACATTCCCCCCAAGCTTTAGTCCATATGAAAGGCAGATGGAGTGAAGGTTCAAGTTACGATATCAAGAGGAAGACTCAACTGGGATTTTACGAGATCTAAACAAAGACTCGAATTGAACAGGAACGTGTTTCATTATTTTAATGAGGTTGAAACATTAAAATAACTATCCTTAGGACACCTTCTTTCATGGTTTAAGAAGCTTGGCACAAGACAAGGAACTCTGCTCCGACAACCTTATTTCATTTTTTTAAGGAGCTTGACACAAGACAAGGAACTCTGCTCCGACCAGCTTGTTTCATTTTTTAAGGAGCTTGACACAAGAAAACGAACTATGCTCCAATGACCTTGTTTCATTTTTTAAGGAGCTTGACACAAGACAAGGAACTGTGCTCCGACGACCTCATCATAATGAACAATAATTCATCGCTTCCAAGAGTTCCACTCCCGATGGAAGGAAAACATCCTGGAAGTCAGTACCCAATGCCCCCAGCACTTGATGCACAATGGCACTATCACTGAGCACAGGCACGGGGTAGGTAGCCACATGATTGAAACATGGTGGAGGCGGGATAACGGTGGATACAGAAACACAGAGAGGGATGATGGCAGTAGGCCATCCTCGGGATGTAAAGAACAAAACAGTCAATGGTCCCGATACACAGCCCTTCATGGAAAATAGACCCACAGAAAGGAGAGAGACAAGCGCTCCCCCTGCCACGTATCGCGCCCTAAGGCATATTGCGAATATAAGGGGCACAGGAACAACCATCATCCCATGGAGGTTTTCCCACCAAAGTAATGAGTAGCTTGGTGAGGATCCTAACGATTTGACTAGTTCTTCGACCGAACGATCATGAGATTCTATGTAACAGGCGCAAGTGGCGGTGAACCGAAATCTTGCCAAGTAGTTGAGGATAGAACATTAACAGACGCACCTTCTTCTATAATGGTGCTGGGTACGACCAGACCAAAAGCCTGTAATGTGATCTCGAAAGGCACATAAGATGAAAGGCAGTATCCTGCAAATCGACTCCAATCAAAGGAAGCGACCAAACTACTCGAAGGGGCTACCATCGACCCGAGATGGTATTCCCCTGGTGTTATGGAAGAAGAAGGAGCATCCTCCACGACTTCCATCACGGAGTCGGGAAGAGTATCCTCCGAGACCTCCATCACGGGAGGCGGAGGAGCAACTTCTTGAGATGTAGGGACAGGAGAATCTTTCTCCAAGTCCGAGGAATCTAAAGAAACAAGAATAACCTGAGGGGTGTGAGGTCCACTCTCAACGGAAAAGACCTGGTGCACCGCAAATGGGGCCAGTTCAACCGATCCCACGACCAATGGTTGGTCAGGGATGGATTCCTAAATTTGAATTTTCGAGGGAGCGGGATCGACCAAGGATGACTCTTGACCAATCGTGGCATCAGCTGGCGGAGGACTCAAATAAAGACGATTATAACCAGCTGGAAGGCATGGTGTAGAACCGGTTAAGTTGTCTAAAAATAGTTTGGCTTCATCCATATACGAAAAAAGGTGAATGGCATGGTGCCCTTCACACAACTTACAGAGATTGGCAAGCTTACCCTTCTTCTTAGGAGTCTTACCAGCACCAGTTGAAGATGTGCCCCCAACTTGACTCCCAGAAGCCAAAGGCAACGATGGATGACCATTGGACCATGCTTCAAGCACCTTGGGGATGCCAGGGCAATCTCAAAGAAGATGGTCTCCTATGCACAACATGCAGGGGAACTTGAATTTCCATGGAGGGTTGGGAGGTTTATCAATGGAAGGCTTCTTAGGCGCAATAGCCGCAGAACTAGCCTCTCCTTTATCGAACTTCTTCTTCTTTGTCTTCTTTTTCTTCTTCTTCTTAGCCACCTAGTTACTCAAATCCAGACTTTCACCAGGCGAAGTAGAAGAGGAGGATGCAGAAATAGGCGAAGAAGGGGAGAGGTCCACCTTGGATTCAACATGATGTTGTTTAGACAGAGGAACTGATTGAACAGTAGGTGGGACATTTGGAACCACAGAGGTTGAAAACAACCAAACAGGCAACCCAACAGTTAACCCAGGAAGGGACAACGTTGCCATATAAGGAGTGCCAACATTTCCAAAAGGAGGAAAAGGACTAGGATTCCCTTCAGAGGGGATTCCTTGGTTGGTGAACTCCGAAAAAGTTTCCATCAGAAACAACTCAAAACAACACCCTAAGGAAACTAACTTTAACCAGGAATATTTCGTGGGCAGTTAATTTTTATTACATTGAAACAAAACTCTACCGTTTCATATTTTAAGATTCGAGAAACGAGTAAAAGGTGACTCTATCTCTTTCAGTTTTGAAACAAGCATGAAAGGACAAGTGCTTGATGATCCTTTCAAATTTAAAGAGTCAGAAAAGATCAAAATGACTACTCAGGAATTCTAGGCAAAGTGTGTACCAAATAATCGTGAACTGCAATATACACCTTGGTTTCAAAATGAAAGAGAAATCAACCAAGGACTTAACGTACGTGCAGGCAATCTCCCCAAATGTTGTGTCCGGTGTATCACGGGTATGAGGCCCGTAGACTTGGCTTCCTATGGATAAAAGATCGGGGCAAGATGGGGTCTCCCTTTATATACGCGACGGTACGGGGAGCACAAGTCCATACTAGTGCTGTCTAAAGCCAAGAGGCGAACGACAACTACTAGGTTTAAAGATGCCGGAACACATCTCTAGCCTAGACCTCTAAATATTTCGTTAATGTTTCAATGTTGCCTTAAGATAAATTGAATAAATTTTATGGTTGATCTTCAATTATGTCTCGGTTTTAAGGCCCTACCGTATGTCATTTGACAATCTCCTATATGCAGCTATATGAGAAAAGAAATCTTTCAATTCAATGAATGCTATCTAGCTAAGGGAAGAGCTTCAAACAATGATGTGACATACAACAACACTGCAAATGAAATCTTTTCCAAACTAGATGACTTTCACTATCCAAAAGTAATTTCAAACATTCAATGATGCGAATGATGCAATGTAATCTATGTAAAATCCTCTTTTTCTAAAACTATGCAATTGTAATCTATGCACAATTTCCTTTTCTTTTCAAATGATAAGAATGCACTCAATGCATTTTTCGATGAAATCAGAATCTACTTAATGCACGCTTTTAATGAAAGAGAATGCACTCAAAGCAATTTTTAGCTTTCAATCATTAAACAATGTGATCTAACTCCAATGATAAATCTCAAACGAAAAGAAAACTATGAGACAAAAACTAAAAGAACGCAAATATCCTTAATGAAGGATGAATGAAAAAGAGATGTAAACAAACACTAAGAATGAAATCATTGTTTCAAACACTTTGTCACGAAATCCCTCAAAAGGCGACAAGACATATGAGGTCAAACACAAATAGGACTTCCAAAGCAAGAGATCAAAAAAAGGCATTCATTCCCTTTTACATCAAACAATCATGGAAATAAGACATTTCAAACAATGAGCAATGTAATCTATGCTCATACAGTGAAAATACCGGAAGGGAAAGACACACTGGTGAAATATTTAGGGAAAAAATCTCAATTTTCACACACCTTGAAATTGGCACGACTTTATCATTGAAAACTAGCGCCAACTGGCACGACTTGCTCACCGAAAACTAGTGCTAATGGAAAATTGGTGTGGGTTTCTAACTGACAACAAGAGCCAACGCCTGAAAATTAAAAAAACAAATAATTTCTCCCAACCAAGACCAGACTCACCACTTCAATCAGAATCTCCAAGACTCAAATGAACCATGTAATCTAGGCTCAAAGCGAGACAAAGCAGAATTCGAATGAAGAAGAAGCCAATCACTCAAATAACGCAATAAAATGATAGACAACCACCAAACGAATGCAGAGAAGCAATCATGAAGTTGACTGAACAGATAGAAACCAAAAACTCCCACGGAAGGCTCGACACACAATAGCACCTAGATGCCCTAGGGCTAGAATGTAAAATCGATAGAAACGAACAAACAACCAAAGGATGAAGGTCACAGTTAGTCAAAAAATGCTCTAGAACACTCAGGAAGTCGTAAAAATGAAACCAAACACAGAGATCAAGCTCAGAAAGCTCAAAACAGAGCAAACCTTGGCACCTTATAGAATTGGCGCGACTGTCAGGCGGAATCTAGCACCAGAACAAGATTGGCACGGGTAATACACTGGCAAAGTACGCCAATTGGCACGAATGTCAGGCTATTAAGTGTGCCAGTCAAGTTTACTATGTAAAAAATAAAAATGAGCAATTCAAGAAGCAGACCAGTGATATTGGAGCTCAAACCAAAATCCAAACTCACGAAAAGAGCCAGCCAAAAGAGCTGATCAAGCAAGCAAATTCAAGAATCGACCGAAAGACAAGACAATACTCCAAGTGTTCAGTTCATAAACTAAACCGGAGATTGACTGAAGCAACATTCATCTACTTTCGCTAATGCAGAGCAAGAGCGTTTCAAAGGCTATCTGGCTAACTTCAGGCTCCGTCTGTAGTTTATAAAGAAAACAACAAGCTAACTCCCCAGCGGAGTCGCCAATTTGTTGTATAGGTAAATCCCCTCTGCGGACAGAGGCGATCCCTACTAGCCCAGATCGGATCTAGCAACAATCGTATCATGCTAAGGCACAGGTTCCTAATTACAATAAACCAACTTGCGAAGAAGGCCTACCTCAAGTCCAACGTTGTTGTTCGTAGAGAAGATGACGCTCCCATTTCCTTGCTCCAGCAGATCACAATCCTCTCGCTCACTGCGATCGAACACCTACACACACAAGAAACACGACGAACACAAGCGTAAAACCCGATATATGCAATTATGTATCAGTCAGAGAAGACACAACTCATGATCATAATGAACAATACGAGTGGAACCATAAGCAATAGTCGCTTATCATTAATTTATACAAAGGAAAATACAACCAGGCTCTGACGTTGAACCTTCCTTCAGCGGGTCGTCAGCAGAATATGTCTCGATAAAGCTCGTCGGGAATGGGGACAAGCCTCTCCCTTCGATCGTCAATCTCCTTGTTATTTATTTGGCTCTATGAGGACTATTGCAGCATTCTTTAGGCTATGAAGGCTCTTGGAGATTCTTGGAGACTAGCTTGCAAAGGGAAATGGCAAGCTTATATAGATGGTGGAAGAGGATTTGGGATCCCTACAATCATGGGATTGGCCCTATCCTCAAGGAAGCTTCCATGAGAGGTGGAAAACTACTTCCTCTACATGGAAGTCCGGATCCAAACGTCCCAACTCAATTTAGAGACTAGTTCAAGAGTTGGTTGGAGTCAATCTTCCGCCATTTATTTTAAAAAAACACCCTTTATTAAGCCTGGTGCGAGTGCGACTCTGAGACAGAATGCCAATTGGCGCACCCTCTTTAGAAGATTTCCCCCATTGGCGCGGGTATAATACTAGCTAATCACACCAGGGATGAAAAGGTTATTTTTAGGGTTTTTTACAAGGAGTTTTCTTCAGGGGAATGAAATTCCATGTCTAGGGGAATTCCATGAAAGTGTTTTCAGATCAAGTTACTGCTCACAGGTCACAGAATAAGCCCTCCAATGTGCGGGACGGGGAATTGTAGGGACGGTGACAAATTGCTGTGAAACAAAGAAGAAGATGAATGTAGAAGGAAAGGTGGATAAATACAAAGCTCGGTTGGTAGCAAAAGGTTATTCCTAGGTTCTGTGAATTGATTTTGGTGATATTTTTTCTCCTGTTGCCAAATTTACTTCTATTAGATTACTTTTATCTGTTGTTGTTGCATTTGATTTTGAGGTAGAATAGATGGATGTGAAGACAACATTTCTTCACGGGGATCTGGAAGAGGAGATCTACATGAAACAACCTGAAGGCTTTATGGTGAAGGGGAAGAAAGAGCTGGTATGCAGGTTAAAGAAGTCTCTGTATGGGTTAAAATAGTCACCAAGGATGTGGTATCAGAAATTTGATACCTATATACGGGGACTTGGCTTCACCAGAAGCAAGGAGGATCACTGTGTTTATTTTAAATTAATTGGTGACCGTTTTATTTATTTGGTCTTGTATGTGGATGATATATTGTTGATTGGAAATGACAAAGAAATTATCCAAGATTTGAAGACCCAACTGTTCTCCAAATTCGACATGAAGGATCTTGGTGTTGCAAACTATATTTTGGGCATGGAAATTAAGAGAGATTGGGCAAAGAGGAAGCTCTAGTTAAACCAGAGGAAGTATGTTGAGACTATATTACAGAGGTTCAATATGCAGGATAGTAAACCGGTGAATGTTCTGATTCCTGTAGGTACAAAGCTGTCTGCTGAACAGTGTCCCAAGACACAAGAAGAAGAGGAGGATATGTCTCCTGTTCTATATGCAAGTGCAGTGGGTATCCTGATGTATGCAATGGTATGTACTAAACCATACATTGGACATGCAATGGGATTATTGAGCAGGTTTATGTCAAACCCAGGGAAGGAGCATTAGACAGCAGTGAAGTGGGTTTTCAGATATTTGCGTGGCAATAGGAATTATGGATTATGCTACCAGGGAAGACCAATATTGGAAAGAGTGTTGGAAATTCGTGCTTTTGTTGATGCAAACTGGGCTGGAGATCTAGACCAAAGAATATCTACAAGTGGGTATGTGTTTAGCCTATTTGGAGGTGCAGTCAGTTGGATGAGTAAAAGACAGTTTGTAGTGGCTCTTTCAACTACATAGGTAGAATACATAACAGCCACTCATGTGAGAAATAATTAGTTTGGTTGTAGAGATTGTGTTCAAGTATGGGGTTGGTGTAGCAAGCTATAAGGATAGACTGTGATAGCCAAAGTGCAATTTTCTTGGCTAAGAACCCTGCTTATCATTCAAATATAAAGCACATTGATGTTCAATATCACTTTGTGAGAGATATGGGTGAGGCTAAAAGGGTGTTACTGGTAAAGGTGGACACCTTGAAGAATGTTGCAGATGCATTGACGAAGTCTGTGAACACTCAGAATTTCTCTTGGTGTAGAGAAACAATGGGTGTTGCAGAGCTGGGTTAACGACTAAGCTCTCCTGTGGCCCCCTGCGGAAAGAAAACAACAAGTGGGAGAGTGTTGCATATGTGTTATATTCTTTCCACGACTAGTCATGCACGGGGGGGTGATAGCCTCCCCTATATGTTACGCCGGGCGCAGCAGAGGGGTCACAGGGAGGGCGACAGCCCCCCCTGTTCGGGGTCCGGGGCAGCGCCCCAGGAAAAATCTCTGTTTATATATGTTTTATGTTTTATGCTCTCGCTATTGTTTATTTTCTGTTTTTAAGATTCTTTTGCAGATAATTTCTATATAGGGTTAAAACCTACAGTTTTTGGAAAAAATGGTCAGCTCAGCTGTGTCCTGAGCCAGTTGTTTGAGCTGTATCTGGAGGATAGTTGGAGGTTAAAGAAGAGGGATATCCTGTGAAGAGATCATCTTCTCTTGTAGAAACATGTGGACCTGTAATAACTATAGTTTCCCGTTGTTTACATCCCCCCTAAAAATTTGGTCCTGAGTTAGTATTTTGCTTATTTTTATATATTAGGAATTATTTGGCTCCAATTTTTGTCACTGGAGAAAAATCCTCTTCCATTATCCTTTTCTCTTGTTTTTCTTGAGGTGTAGGAGTCTGAGAGGTGGTTGTGGGTATAATTTTTTCTTCAGCTTCCTATAGTGTAAACTCCTCACACTGACACTGTTTCATGAATTGTTCTATCTCTAGCTTAGGAGGGTGGGTGTACGGAGTGTTATTTTTCTCCATTTCCAACTTTTATATTAGGCCAAAAGGGTCATAATACCAAGTGAAACTCAATTTTAAATTCATTTTCTTCAAGAGAAAATCTTCCTCTTTACCAGCTGCTCTGGTATTGCAAACAATGGCTCAATTTGAGATTTGATTTTGAACTGTGCCTTCTTTTTAGCTGCAAAAAAATGCAAGTCATCCATGTGTATCATTTTTCTTATGTATTCTAATGAAAATGATACATAAGAAAAATGATACACAAGAAAAATGTAGGAAATTTGGTATCTCTACGAACCCTAAGAAAACTCTTTGGTTTAGAGGAGGGGAAACTTATAGGTCATATAATTTATAAATAAGGCATTAGAATTGATCCCAAAAAATTTGAAGCCATACTCAACATTGATCCTCCTAGAAAAAAGAAAGAAGTTCAATCCTTCATAGGCAAAATAAAATTTCTTAGGTGATTTATTCCTAACTTGGTTGAAATATTAAGATCAATTCCAAATATGTTGAAAAGAGAGGTTGACATTGAATGGAATAATAAATCCAAGAAATATTTTAGTGAATTAAAATTAGATTTAACCACTTCTCCTATTTTGATAAGTCTTGACTTTAATAAATATTTTATGATTTTCTCTTTTGCATCTAAACATACTATTACAGTTGTTTTATTGCAGAAAAATAATGAAGACCGCGAACAACCCATAGCCTTCTTCAACAGAGCTTTGAGAGATGTGTCACTAAAATACAACATCATGGAGAAGCAAGAATTTGCTTTGGTTAAAGCAGTGAAAGACTTTAGTGCTTACATCTTACATTCTCATATCATTATATTTGTTCCAAGTCTTGTGGTAAAGGATATTCTCACGCAAGTTGACCCAAATAACAGGAAAGGAGAATGGATTGTTGTAATCCTTGAGAATGACATTGAAATAAAGCCAACTAAACTCATTAAGGGTCAAGGATTGGAAAATTTGATGGTTGTGTCTAACTTTCATTCCCTTGATATCAATTTTGTTGCTGCACTTGATGAACAGGAAGAGTTGGCGACTCCACAAGTATCAGAAGCCTTTTATACTTCACCATCGTAAGTAGACATCATTTTTGTACTACAAAATTTAACATCTCCTCGTGGTTTAACAAAGACTAAAGTTATATTTCTCAAATTGAAATCCATGAAATTCTATATTTTAGATCATAATTTATATTGGAAAGATGATGGAGGTAACTTGCTTAACTATTTGTTGAAATATGAAGCAAATAAATTCATAGAGGAATTTGATGAAGGAGACTGTGGAGGACACATATATTGGAAAACCACAACCAATAAAATTTTAAGAGCTGGTTTTTCCTGGCCCATTTTATTTCCAAATCTGCATAAGAAAGTCACCTCTTGCCACCAATGCCAAATTTTTGAAGGCAAGAAAAAGCTTTTACCTTTACAATTAAAGCCTATCTCAGTTGAAGTCCCTTTCCAACAGTGGGGTCTAGATTTCAAAGGTGAAATTCATCCCTCCTCCTTAGGCCAACACAAATGAATCATGACAACCACTAATTACTTTACAAAATGGATTGAAGATATCCCTACTAGAAAAGCCACATATATTGTCATTATCAAATTTATAGAGGGTAATATTCGGTCTACATTTGGGTGCCCCTATAAATTATCACTAATAATCCCGCAGCCTTTAAATCAAAGAAAATAATGGACTTCTGTGATAAAAAGCATATCAAACTAGGACACTCCATTGCTTACTACCCACAAGGAAATGGATTAGCCGAGTCTTCAAACACAAGTTTACTCAACATTATCGAAAATATGTTGCAGGAAAATAAAAATCTTGGCATAAAACGTTGATTAGTGCCCTGTGGGATGACTAGATTACTACCAAAAGGTCCATTGGAATGTCTCCATTTCAAATAATATATTATGGGGTTGATGAAATTTTTCCTACTTCATTAGGAATCCCTATAATAAAATTATTGCAGGAAGCACAAGTGGAAACAAATTATTTGCAGATAAGAATCAACCAGACCATCCAACTACAACAATCCAGAGAGGAGGCCTACAATAAGACACAATTGATTCATGAAAATTTCATAAATATTTATAAGAGAAGGAAAAAAGCCAATGATTTCCAAATGGATGATTTGATGCTAAAATGGGATTCAAGGAATGAAGATAAAGGCAAGCATGGAAATTTTGATAGTTTTTGGAAAGAACCATACAATATTGAAGATATTGGAGGAAACAATACATTTTTATTGAAGGACTTAAATGAAGGAGCACTTCCTGGTGGACCTGTGAATGGCCGACTAATTAAACATTACTTTCTTCCAAAATAAATTAGTTTCATTTAGAATCATTGTACCTATTTCATTTATTTTTTTCAAAGTGAGGGCAGTTTCCATCACAAGTTGAAGCCCGGAGAGCAGGCCCTAAGCTTATGATGTTAGATTTCCTAAATTGTAAATAAAAACAGATGGATCATATTCAATTGCAGAACATAAAGACAACATGACCAATGGATTAAGGTGACCGATCTACATAGTTATTGGCACCTCACAAGGAGAGTGCCATCCCCGACACTGTTAGAGTTCTATATTTTATAGGATGATTTGATTGTAGCTGTAATTTTGTACATGATATGTTGTAAATAAGTATTGACGAGTTTTTGCAACGCATTATATTAGATATAATTTTTTGGGATTCAACTGCATTAAGTAAGTCATTCATCTATGACGATTTCCATGAAAGGTAGTCGTAACTGAATAATTTGTCATGATATTTGAATAGTCCCCTTAGCACTCATTGCATCATATGATGCTCACAGGGGTGAGGAAGTGGGATTGAAACTTGTGAAATGAATCACATAGTGTAAATCACCACTTACAAGGCTTCACCCAGTAACTAGGACTTCTCGAGAGGTCGCCCATCCCAGATTTCCTTTGGCTCAAGTGCACTTATCTATGGATTTTTCCTCACAATCAAACCCACTTAGCTTGCTACCCCATTTTCAAAACCTTAGCAAGTATTGTGCCTCGTGAACCATTCAAGTAGAGCTCCCTTCACTCTATGTATTTAAGTATTCAGGGGTTTTCACAACACATTATATTAGATATCATTGTTTGGGATTCAACTGTGTTAAGTAAGTCATTCATCTATGACCATTTCCATGAGAGGTAATCATAACTCACTAATATATCATTATTTTTTAATATTCCACTTAGCAATAATTTTACATCGGTGATGCTCACAGGGGTGAAGAAGTGGGATTGAAACTATTCTAAAATTGCATTCTTACAGGCTCTTAATTTAGGGTGTTTAGTGGCATACTCACCTTTGATATTCTTGATAATGAGCTCATAATCCCCATGCATAGAAATCCTTTTAGGTCCTAATATATTTAAAATTTGCAGCCCTAATATCAATGCTTCATATTCTACTATGTTATTGGTGCACTGAAAATTTAGTTTATAGGCATGTCCTTTGGACAAATTGGTTGATGAGTTCTTGAAAAAAAACAAATCTTGCACCATCTTCACATAAAACACCATCAAAATCCATATTCCAAAGAGCTTCTTCCTCTACTCGGTTTTTTTTTTTTTTAAATCGATTTCAGCTATTTGGTTTGTTTTCTTGTTTTCAATCTCTTGTTGTGACCCTTCCTCTTCAATTGGTTTTTCGTTGTACATAATGAATGAATCTAAGTCAGAGTGCACTGAATACGGGGGGTAATTGTTGGGTTTATCTTGGCTACTGACCATGTATTCATCAAATTTTCTCTGTATAACCTCCTTTGCTGACCAAAGACAGGAATGGTGGCATAGGTCATATCCATTTGAAAAGTACCATGTAACTTTTCACCCCATGATCTTGACAGTAGCATCCCATACTTGGGTGGTATGTCTGCTACTACAATGTCCATGACTATACTTTTCTGGTCAACTTAGTGTTCCTAAATTGATGTCATAAATTGTCAACCAGGGCTAGTAAACTATTGAAGTGAAGTGCACCATATGTGCCTAGGTATCTGTTTCTCACTACGTTGTGTTTAGTGTTTTTCCAATGTTTTTGATTTTGTGTTTTTATTCTAAGAGGAAAAGAACTAAGTGTTGGTAAAGAGAAGTTGTTGGTCACACTAAAATAGAGAAAAACCTATTCTAAACCATCTATGGCACTTCAGAACAGAAAATGCAATACTTTAACAAGAAAAATAACTCATAGCGTGAACTCAATAACTCATAACATGAACTCAGTCCAATTCATTCATTAGAAATATGTTGGAATAATTTGAGAAAAGGATAAGTTGGATGAAATGAGGTTCTTCTAAGTAAATAACAATCTACAATATCACAGAGAAAATCTCATCCATGGCTAGTAATTTGTTGGAATACATTTGGAAAAAGATAGTCAGCAACCTAGTGAAGAATTCTACTCTAAATTAACCTATGACACCGAAATTAATCCATTCCACAACTCAAAATATCACTGTTAAACCTCATTCAAGAATTAGAAATATTTTGGAATAGCTTTGGAAAAGAGGAAATTTGTGAAATTATGAGAAGTTGCAGAATAGTCAAGACTTCAAAATGGCATTACCAATTCTTGTTCCTATGATGATGATGTATTAGTAGAAATTAAGAACAGGAGTGGTTTGTAAATAATGAAGGCCATCAAGTCTAACTTAACAACTAGAATACAACTGACTAATAAAACTAAAAATACAGTGGATAAAACTGAACTAGAATGCAATCATTCAAACTTGAAATACAGTGAACAGAATTGAACTAGAGTGCCATTAACCTCCAGAGTTTTTCAACTAAACTAAAATGCAACTAATCACTGAAATACTACAGCTCTGTCTCATTCGGTGTTAGTGGTATTTTGGAACAATTCATAGAACAAGACTGGCTATAACATGTGATGTAAATGAGCATAAAAACGTAAAGTTCAAAAAAATGCAACTAAGCTCTAAAAAACCACAACTATATCTCATTCAGTGTTAGTGATATTTTGGAATAATTCGTAAGAACAAGACTAGCTGTAACAATTGATGTAATTGAGCACAAAAACGTAAAGTTCAGAAAAAATGCAACTAACTCCTAAAATACTACAGTTATATCTCATTCAATGTTAGTGATATTTTGAAACAATTCGTAAGAATAAAACTAACTGTAGCATCCAATGCAAGTGAGTATAAAACACAAAGTTCAGAAAATTGCTTAAGCTAGGAATGCAACAAGGCTAAAGTTACTTATCTAAACAATGTGCACAGAGCTTCTCGGGCAGTAGGGGCCCTCTACCACCGAATTAGCATACAAATTTCCTCAAGATTGCCTCAGATTTTGCAATAAAGCGGTACTTATTTCATTAAAGGAAAAGTATTTCAAAAACAGAGTATTACGGTCTTTTGAGATCTAGCAACAAAACATCAATCTAGCTAGCTATCTCTCGGTCTTCCAAGTCATTCTTATAAAAGAAATACATAACTACCCTTGAGAAGAAACAAGAACAAGTGTCTTTTTCAATCAAAATCAAATTAGAACTCTTATGGAAGCCTCGTACTTTGTTGGAGACATCTGTAGAGTCCCTGTCCTGGTAGGAATATGCTTCTTGGCTTTGATCTCTTCCACGTGCATAACCACCTGTAGCTTCTTCCTCAGACTTCGTAGAGAGCAATAAATGATGTGGGAGTGTTGTGGAATTCAAAAATATGCGTTTTTCCTTGAAGTGACACCTTTAACCTGTGAGAACATGAAGATAGCTGCGGAATAGGCGACTGGCTACAGAATGGCTGCATTCTGTTGCTGAGTCTAGTCAAAAATTAATACAACAACAAAACCATGAAAATATAGCAAGTCAGTCATTGTATACATTCCTAAAGTGACTTTAATCAATCCTATTGACCATTTAAGCCTGTAATTGATAAGGGACAAAGGAAATGAAGTGAAATTTGGTGAAGGGAAAGGACATCTTTAGGGCTCAACAATACTCTTGGCTGGTATTTGAACTATAGTGACACACAAATCTTTAATCAACTCTAGATATCTCACTTTACTAGAATAAAAAAGAATATAAGTTTTTATAAGGTCTTGTGATGTCTAGTCCTAGTTTTTCCATGATAGCCTCGAGAATTAAGTTATGCGAAGCACCAAAATAAAGCATTGAGTTGTGTAAAATATTGTCATGAATATTCAATCTAGTGTAAAAAGGTGGAACACTTCCATCATGGGATTTTCCTTCGACCTCTGGTCCAAAAAATAACTCAAATAGGTCATAATTTAAATTAATTGTGTTTATCATTTCTGTTGTTTTAAATACTTTCATGACTTGAGTCTTATAAACATCTCTAGTCACCAATTGAGTCAGAGGAATGGAAATTTTCACTTTAGCCAATTCAGTTTCAATGCTAAAGGATGTTTGTGATTTATCAATTTCTTTGGCATTTGCATCTAGTTTCTTGGGTATTTTCTTTTGAGAGTCAGATTTTGTTCAACTAGTCGAAGGAGCATCTAGTTTTTTAGAGATTTCTTTTTGAGGATCTGTTTTTGTTTGACTAGTTGAGAGAGTATCTTTTTGAGTTTTGTTAGGAGGATTTTCAACACCTTTCTTGCTTTTTAATTTGTATTGTTTTTGTAGCTCCATCATACCATTTTTATATCCTTATTTGTATTCCTCGGATTCTAAAGGGTCTTGGACAGGTCATGATAACAAAAAAAAAAAATTTCTTCTTATTTACTCAAGAAAATTTGATCTATCTCATTTATTCCAAATAGATTTATCTGATAATCTTTAGGTTCCTCTTTTAACTCAATTTCCTTAGTAGCATAGTTTTCTTGAAATGGAGGCCTAATTTGTTATTTATCAACAGGGCCTCTTTGTTCTCTTTGTTTAATTTGTGGGGGATTTCTTCTGAAATTAGAATTCCAAATAGGAGGAGCTCCTTGATTTTTTCTTGAAGGAGTTCTATCAGTTATGCTCATCCTATCCATCATTCTCTCCATATTTTTTACTGAGGTATCCAACTTAGCATCTGAAGAATAAGAAGTTGGTTCTTCTTTGATGTGGACTTTTCTTTTGTTTTCAACCTAGCTCTCTTTGCTAACATGTTTTATTATACACTAACTGCATTTCTCTACATTTCTTATAAGGTGGTAGAGTTTCTTTCCCTAAGGTAGGCCATATCAGGGTCAAAACCATTTGGAAACTTCACTAGGGCTAGTCTGGGAGGATGTTGTATTGCAATTGGAATAGAATTATAAACATTATTAAACCTATTACAATAATCTTGGATGGATTATTTTCGAGTTATTTTGATACTTTCATATTCAGCTAAGATCTGGAGCAGGTTTTTCTTGACTTCCCACCTCATAAGAAAAGTTTCATGAAATTGAGCCATATCTGGGATAGAGGTAACTCTTAATGGTTTAAACTAATTTTTAACTTCTCCTGTGAGACTTTGGTAAAATAACCTCATTCGAACATCACCTTCATAAAACTCTTGCAAATCAAATTAATCATTCATACGATCTATATGTTACTGAGCAGTGATTGGTCCAGTGCTATGAAAGGCATCTAAGTTTGATAATGTTGTGGCATGGGATGAATTTTCCCATGTAAAATCAAAGGAGCATAACGAGTAGCCATGATGGGAATATGGGGATGGGAGGAAGATGTAGTAGTAGGAGGTGTGGGTATAGCTGGTATGAAAGGGGGAGTTATAACAGTTTGATGTGTTGTAGTGGAAGTTGTAGGAATGGTAGATGAGCTGGGTATAGAACTACTTGAACTGAGTGAAGAACTGCTGGGGGGGATTAATTAAGGAACAACACTAACATGTGAAATTTTTTGTGGAATAGGGGATGATGCAGTGGAAGTAAGTTCTGATTATTTGGGTGATTTAGGACCCATAGATTTATGCTCAGTATTATTTGACTTATGAGGTGGTAGCATGTCCTTATCAACAAAAATTTTAGGTACAAAACTTCATGTAGTGCCAAGGGCTGCAACCCTACTGAGAAACCCTAGCTTAGGCTGAGGTGGTAGATGCCACATAGCCCGCATTGATAATTTTCCAATGTTCTATGTTGTAAAAATCACTTTAACAAATTCTTCTTTCAATTGAAATCACTTTTCCAATTTCTTTTCAATTAGACAATAACAGTGAGCAATTGTAGATAGAACAATAAACAATTTTCCCAATAGAAGCCAACCAAAATCAATACAGACACAAATATTTTTGGTCAAAGACTAGGGAAAAACCCCACAAGAGGGAAAAAAGTAACCAGATTCTTCTTGTATTACATGTTTATCCAATGTTAAATAGAGAGATACATTTTCCAATTACATCAAGAACCATTCAAAGTTCAAAGCCTTTACCAACCAATATCCAATCAAATATGAGCATAAAATTCAAATCTAGTCAAACACTAATTCTACAAATTTTAGTCAAAATTAATAGTAATCAAAGTAACTGTAACCAATCCACGATCAATGGTCAAATCAGTTCCAAATGATTTAGCCAAAGCAACAACAAATTCAACCTTCCTTGCTTGGTAAAACCGAGTCAAAATAGTCAAGAAATCTGCCTCAGAAATCAGTCAAAGTCAACCCTATGGAAACCCTAGTCGTACATTTGCAGTCAACACTGGTCAAAGTGAGTAGAAGATGTTGGTCTTCTCCCTCTTGAATTCAACCTCTAACCATTGAAAACAAGTCAAACCATCCAAAGTCAACACTAGTCAAATGTGCCAAAACAAGAAAGTCAACACTGCCACAAAAATATCCTCTCTCCTTCGCACCTGTGAACTCAAACCCTGTAATTTCAGACTAGACCAAACCAATAAAGAAAAAATGAATGTGTGATGTGATGCCTTATGTCACATTAGGTGTATTTATATGTGGTCTAGGTGGACATTCTCCTTGAGGCCAACTTGAATTTTTGTGTTGACTTGGTCCAATACCAAAAATAATATTTTTCCAAATACAAACTTAATCTTTCCAAAGGCTATTAGGGTCTCCTTAGGATTTGATGGGCTTCTCCAATAAGGGAATTTCTCCCTCAAGTGCCAATTTTCAAAACACATCTGGTTAGGTGGGATGCCATGTGAGAATCCAAAGGACGTGGATTGACGATGTTGCAAAGATCAATGACGCGACATGCTAACAATGTGACAAGTGGAATGCTCAAATAGCCCTTTCGAAGGCCAAGTGAGAGGATTTTAAGTGATACGTGGGACTGCATAAGGATGCCTTGTGGTAGGGTCCCCTTCTCTTGCGTTGGACCAAACCTTCTATAGGGGACCATTACTTAGTGGAGGGGCCACGCCCACTTGTGTATGCTATGGAAGGTAGAATATCAAAGATTCAAGAGTACCAGCCGAATTACTGGAATATAATTTGTTGGTTCAGATTGCAGTCTCTTTCTCATTGCGCTCTCCATTTAATGTTTCCGCGTTTCAATTTCATCAACCTGGAGATCTGACACATCAACGCAGGAATCCAGTTCTGTCGCACTTCTAGGAGAGAAATTTTGGGAATGAATTTGTCTAATCAGCATATGGATGCTGATTAGTTAGGATAGTAGTTTTTTCTTAGGAATTTGGTAAAAAAAAATTCAAAAAATATAGATAGTTGAAGTGTTTGAATTGCATTTTTTATAACTTAAATAGATTTAGCACTATCAAAAACCTTTAGAGCACCCAAAATACTGAAGTTTAACAACTGTAAACAAGATTCTCATATGCAACTGCCTCTATATTGGGGCTTGTACTTTGGGTTTTGAGGCTGGTGTTTTCTTCATCTGGGTTTTTGGCTTTATTCCTTTTCACCTCTTCCCTGGGGTGGTTGTTCTTTGGGTGGGTGTTGCCATGCCTTGCATGATTTTTCCTTTTCTAGGGATTTATGTTGATCGTTTATGGGTTTGATGGGCCTTCTGGCCTGGTTTATATTGGCTTATTTCTGTCATTATTGTGCATATGTATGTACCCACAATGTTTAGGGTGTTCTTTTTTGGAGTGATTCTCTGTATTCTGATCCATGATGTTTTTACTCAAGAAAATATGCTATATGCATGTTTATGTAACATCTTTTTATCTAATAGAAATTTGTTGTTTTTTTTTCTTCTGAAAAAAAAAAAAAAAGATTCTAATAAATATTTGCGGGATTTTTTTCAAAATATTTGCCAAATTCTAAGCTATTCTATTATTATTTTTAGACTACAGCTTTTGGGAATAATCTGCGTACACACAAATTAATTAAAACTTAGAAGGGCCGAGATGATTAAAGCACCAGATTCTAGAAAGAAAATGAGAAATAATATCTTAATATACCGCTCCTTTCCAGTTGACAGTTACACACAGTGTACAAACTTCTGACAAGTAGCTTTCACAAATTCAAAAATTGAAAAAAATTAAGTATTGAGCCGTAAAATCGTTCGATTCGTTTATTCCCTTAATTTGCATGGGCGAAGACTTTTTTGGTTTTGTCACTCATTTTTCTACGTAGCTTAAAGTTGTCGGTCTACGTATATTTTTTTGATGTAGTTACAGCAACAGTGATTCTAATTTTTGTATTTAAGCTCGCAGGCTTTCTCCTTTTGGTATGAGTTAGAGTTTGGAAAATCAGTCCCATATGATTGAGAGAAGTTCTGAATTGTTTCTCCAGAGGAGGTTTTGGATATAAGAGTGGATATGGCGAACCGCCTAGATGGGTTAATGCAATTGTCAGCCTAATGTGTTGCCTCTGTTGGCCTGCCTTTTTTTTTTAGCCCTTAATGTCCCCTAGGCATTGTGAGGGGTTGATGATCATTATTAGAGAAGTTAACGGTTGCATCCCTTAAGTTTTCTAGTAATGGTCATCAAGCTCCTACAACGGCCATCAAGAAAATTCAATGATTGAATTCTAATGGCGTATTATGTGGGGAAATTGGATTCCGTTCTTTCAAAAACTCATGGTCTTTTAGTTATCTCAACATTTTGTTATTTATCACAAGTTTTTTATTTTCTTAGGCATGGAATGCCAATGGCATATTTTCCTTAGCACAAAATAAAGAGCGACTAACCAAATTTTGGAACTCTGATGGAAGCTTTTTTTTTTTTAATATACAAAAGAGAAGTGTCATTTTTTAAAGTGTATTTTTAAAATTGTTATAACAATTTTAAAATAAAGGATAAAAATTAGAAAACTGTATATATTTAAACTTTTAATATATATATATATATATATATATATATATATATATATATATATATTTTAATTCAAGTTCAAATTTGATAACCATAAATAAACATTATCATCCTTCTCACTGATTCTTTGTTGTGTGTTCTAATTCCAATATAATTAATTTTTTTCTGATACATTATCCTCCTTCTCATTGATTCTTTGTTTTGTGTTCTAATTCCAATGTAGTTAAATTATTATTGATTACTCAACATTTTCCTGCAGAGTTATTAGGATAGCAGTTATCAAGATCAGCCAGAAGCCTCCAAGTTATTTATCCAAAATATTAAGCTCTTATGAATTTCATTATCTGGTGGGTTTTTTTGATGGGGCTTCTCAGCATTCGATATGTGGGTGTGAAGCTGGTTACTGATTTCACCTATGTGTCACTATAAAATCTATTGGAACAAGGAAGCGGAACGAATATGAAGGCAGAATGTCTAGCTCTCTGGGGGCTTTTATGGTTTTCATGTCAATTATATGTGGAAAATATTTGGGTTATAGGGGACTCCAAAGTTCTGATTGACCACATGAATTAGAAATCAACAATAAATCTGGGAATGTTAGCACAATGGTTGGAAAGAATTAACATATTAAAGAGGACCTTCTCATCCATATCTTTCCATCATGTCTACAAGGAGAAGAACAATGTTGTTGATAGTTTATCTAAGAAAGGTCTGGAAGGTGTATTCGGTGAAATGAATTATCAGCTTTTTAATTCTAAAGGATAGGGAGCTGAAGGAAAGATCAATTTTTCATAAATATGAAGATGAAGTTACCTTAACAGGTTTTTGAAGGACAATTTTTGTTGATGTTTTTGTGTTTGTCTAAATGGATCTGATGATATTCAATTGCAATTTTGTTATATCCTTTTTATATTGGGATGACTGTCTTAACGATCCAAATGATGGGAGATTTTTCCTTAATGATTATGAATTTAGTGTATTACAAGCCCTATTGTTTTATAAAATGTTGATTTTTGTAATATGTATGAATCTGTCCTGATACAAAATATAAACCAGAATGTATTTTTCTTGCTAAAAAAAACAGTTATCAACGTCATACTACGTGCCAAGTATATCAAACAGCCGAAATCAAAATTAGAGGATTGCGAATATCATTTACACAGATAAAGATGAGCACAAATTCGTGTCTAGCACAAATTCAAGTCCAGAAGGCCTAAATACTTTGGTAGTAGAAATATAGATCCACAGAAGCAATGGGGTTATTACCACGAAAATGATGTTGAAATCACAACTCAGAAAATATTACAATTACTAGGTTTCACTGATTTGCTTGAGTGCTGTGTACTTTTTCTGAACATTTTGTTTTAATTTCAGGTTTTCATGTGTCAGTTTGTTTGTTTTTTTTTTAATAATTTTTTTGAAGAGTGTTTATTGCATTCTCATTATGTTTAATATTTTTAATAGAGTGAAAAATTGAATCAATAAATTTACATTAAAAAAATATCATAACAAAATACCTCATCTCGATAGACTTTTCCATAACATACTCTTAACTGTGATTCATAATTTTTATAATCTGAGGCACATGAAAAAAATAAACCCAAATGGATGTCAGTAAAATAAAATTCATTGTTTCATATTTTTTTAAGCTTCCACTTGGATTTTCTATATTAAGTGGATCACATAAATTATACTTGACCCCATAAATATATTAGTTTCTTTATTTCAAAATTAGAGAAGTCCCAATGTTGATTTTGATAAAAAAGGAGTGAACTTTTCATAGATATTATATTTATAGATAAATATGATGTTATAGAATATTTAAACATCAGAATTATTTATTAGAGATAAGTGCATGTAATATTATATTTATAAATAAATAGATAAATATAATGTAATATTATTATTTATAAATAAATTGATTTTAGGTAAACATATGTCACAATTATACACAAAATTGCAATACATAAATAGTTTTTTTCTTATCTAAGTTTATCTATTTTCCATATACCTTTATTTCTATATTTAAATATTTTCAAGGTTATCATATATGTAAAGTGACCTACCCAATAAAACATAACTCACACATTTTCTTTATATACATCACATTAATATTTACAAGTCTATCCATATGATCATCACATTAATATTTACAACTCTATTCATATGGTCATCACATTAATATTTACAACATTTATATGTACCACCAAATACTTATGATATGGGTCCTCGGCATGTGTGACCTTACACTCGGATTTCCAAATATTTTATTGTTCTATATGAATCTATTGATTTGGCCTTCGTTTACATTATAGTTGCAAATTAATGTTTTCGTATGATTGGTATAATGAAGGTCTTAATTCCTCTTAATGAATGTCTTAATTCATCTTAAATTACATGGTATGCCTCTTACATTGGGTTCTGGGCACCTTGATTACAGGACAACTGGTTGGAAGCTCCCGCCTTAATGCTCACAACTGTCCATCATCAAACTTACCTTTGATTTTGTGAACCCTAGATCCGACGATGCTAAGGGTTTTGGGGGAGTTAGGATAACTACCCACCCCCTGTCTCGCCTCAAGTTCTCATTCTGTCGTCGTTGCCTCGGATGGTTTGGCTCTGCAACTACCATGGTTTCCTCCTTGTCGCTTACTGTTGTGACTTCGTTTTTTCCTCGGTTGCTTATGTCTTAATCATCGAAGGAAAAATGGTGTACTAGTCTTCGCAGGTCTACAACCTTCGATAGTTTAATATTGCAGACGTAACGCTTCTGGGCTTTTGTCTTTCTACTTCAATATTGCGACAATATTGTTACAGGTTACTTACTGTGTGTGTTATGGTGAGATCGTTAATATTTTACAATTCTCGTTTGCTTGAAAGGTTTACTTCAATAATTCCTCTGTTGTCGAAGTACTCATTCTAGTCATTATAGAGGTCTTGGCCTTATGGCTCCACAGTGTCTGGTTATTTTGGTTTTCTTCAACTGGGTTGATGCGAAGTTTAGGTGAAAAGAGCCCTTCACAAGTAGGTTTACATTCCACTAACTTTTATTTTAATTGTTACCTTAGTGAACTGGTTAACCTTTTCATAGATCATTCTACTGTTAATTCTTGGTTGCTTATTACGATGTTTGTCTTCTCCACTCAGTGCAACCTCCTTCTGGTACTGCATAACTACTATGGGTTCGACTCTTACTCCTGCGCTTCTCAATCACAGGTATGATCTGGCCCATGGTTACAAATATTTTCTCCTTTACAGTTTATGGTTGCTGACGATGAAATCCTCCTAGTGTGCAGGGCGCCACTGGGTCATGGCTATATCTGCATGCAAGTGTCTTGTTTACAGAGTTCTAGAAATTTCTTAAAGTCTTCTATATTTTGGTTTCTTACTCGATTTCAGTTCGAGGTGACTCACCTATTTTTACCATTCCTACATGAATTTCTCCTTTTGGAATTTATCAAGGCCTTTAAGCCTGAAACAGTTCTTTTAACATAGGATAATGAAATTTATTTTTCTCAGGATTCAGTTTTCCATAAGTTATGTGTATACTGGAATTTCCAGAATTCCGAACTCTGCAATTTTGTTTAATAGATTTCTGCCGAGACTGGGTTAAGTTCTCAGTTCGTTTATTTTAAGATAATTTCCTCTTTTACTCTGTAGTTGTATTAAATTAAACACAAAATGTATTGTCTTCCTCCTCCGGAGGGTTTATATTCTCAGTAAGAAAATTATGGGGTTTTGTGTTGTTTAATCAGTTCTTCCATATACATATTAATGTACATGCTATTGTTTACTCCATTTACTTTCACTATATGTTGCATTCAAGAGTTTACATTTGAATTTATTTGGCAGAGGTTTTCTTATCTATAGTGATAATAATTACTAAATGTATGCATATTTTTCACAGTCTTCTTTCTTTTCTTTAATGTTTATTTGCATGTAACAAAATTTAGAAAATTTAAGGTGGTCAGAGAACCATGACCCCTGCCTTGTTTCCACGGGGCTCGGGGCTAAAAGTTTGTACCTCGTTAAGGGATATGTTTAGTTTAGATTCCCCATTTAGGTTCCCAATGTTGTACAGTTTACACAAAGTTTAAAATACTATTTACTTCTTAAAAAGGTAACATCATACAAATCTAATTTTATGTACTTGGTCTACCAGAATTACATATTCTAGTTTTTGTTATAACATCAGATGTTCACCGTACTAAATAACATTGTTGCTAAAACCCAGAAACATATTAGTACCAATTTAAAATTTCATTGTTTCTTTCTTGGAATTTTCATAATAAAATAAACAGTCATAAGTACTTATCTTTGTGCTTCCTCTTCCAATAACTGATGGTTCTGCCGAACCTTGAGAGAGGCTATCACGTCCTCTACTCCCCCTATGCTCCTCTCTAGAGCCTCGGGTAGTTGATAGTGTTAATTTAGAAGATAAACCTCAGGATTAAAATCAAGTCTATACTTCTCTGGGTTTACAGAGCTCCACTGGCTCCTTACCAGCTCTGGACAACTCTTTTCAACATACATTTGTCAACCCTTACCCTTTTCCTGAACAGATCCCCTTCCCTTACTCAAGATTTCCATTTTATCCTTCTGGGAAGTAACTGTCAAGAAATACCTCTACTTATAATCTAGAATATTAGGATTATTTACCATTCAGTTAAATCCTTTTTACTCACGATAATTTCCAATTTTTCTTTTATTATAAATAAACTCAAATTTCACTAACGAATAGTCATATTTGTTAACTTTAATATTTCAAATGTATCATAAAAAAATTTCAAACATAATTAACATTAATCAGGGTGTTACATCTTCCCCCTCTAAGGAAAACACCATCCTTGGTGTTACTTTACCATAGAAAAAAATTCAGGATATGCCTCTCTAATGAAATTTTCATCCTCCAAGGTAGCCTCCTCTGGGCTAAAGTGCTTCCATTTCATCTTAACTTTGGGGATGACTCACCTCCGAAGCGTCATTTCTCTCTGATCGAGAATACGCTGAGGCTCTACCAGAAACTTGTCGTCCCATTCTACGTGTATACTCTACCAATGTATCACATGGTTAGGATCATGGATGTGTCATTTCAACAGTGATACATGAAACACATTTTGCACCATTATATGACTAGGCAAAGCCAGTCGATAGGCCATCAGGCCAATCCATTCCAAAATTTGGAATAGTTCGCAATACCTAGGAGCCAATTTGGCACAAGTATTCCACCTGAGGTTACTCCTCTTTGATTTAATTCTCACGTATACGTGGTCTCCCGCCACAAATTCCTTGAAAGTTCTCTTTCGGTATGCATACACCTTTTTCTAGTCTCGAGCTACCTTTAGATTCTGTTAATATTTCTCACCTCATGTTCTACTTCCTCAAGCATGTCTGGTCCAAGCATCATCTTGGTTTCCAGGCTGCTCCAATTTATGGGGGTCTAACATTTCGTTCCATAAAATTCTTCAAAATGACTCATCTTCAAGGACTCTTGATAACCATTATTATAGGAAAACTCAACCAAGTGTAGATACTCTTCCCACTTTTTCGGTTGTTGAATTACATACATGCATAGCATATCCTCCAAAACTTGATTCACCATCTATTTTTTCCCATCTGTTTGAGGATGGTAAGCGGTACTAAATTGTATATGCGTTCCCAATCCAGTGAATAATGTTTTCCAGAAGGCCGATGCAAATTTTACATCTTGATCTGATATAACAATTCACGGAATACCATGCAGTCTAAAAATTTCTTTCATAAAGATATCAACAATTTGTACTGTCTTATAGGTTGACTAGAAAGGTATAAAATATACCACCTTGCTGAGCCTATCCACTACCACCATGATTGAGTCATTATGTATTTTATTTCTCAGTAACCCGGTGATGAAATCAAGGGAAATGACTTCCCATTTCCATTCTGGTACAGGGATAGGTTGTAGAAATATCGTTGGATGATGGTGTTCCACTTTGACCTGTTGGCACTCCAACCACTTGTTCAGGTTTACAACAATGTCTTTACACATCCCTGGAAAAAAATAATCCTTCCTAATTGACGTTAACATTTTTTGAAAGCTGGGATGTCCTTCATAGTAACTTCTATGATATTAATCCAGAATCAACCCTTTTAAGCCCATTTGATTCAAAACATATTTTCTTTCGATATAATAAGAGTTTTTTAATTAAGCTAATAATCTAATTGTCTTCCTTGCCTTTCACCTTCCCTTGCTTGATGCAATAGGAATTTGTACTCAGGATCCTTCCTTGTTTCTTCCACAATCTGTTCCTGGAACTTAGACTCAACTTGGTTAAAATAAATTTTATAAATGGAATGCAACTTTCTTCTTAAAGCATTTGCGACACGGTTCTCCTTACCCTTTACATGATGAATATCAAAATCGAATACACTTAAAAATGCATTTCATCTTGCTTGGAAAGCATTTAAATCAGATTGTTTGAAATATCTAGTTAAACTGCTATGATCGGTTCTTAGCACAAAAAATTTTCCCAGCAAGTAATGTCTCCACACTCTCAAGGAATGCACCACTATAGTTAGTTCTAGATCATAAGCAGAATACCTTTTCTCATTATCTTTCAACTTTCTGGATTTGTATGCTATGAATTTACCTTCTTGGGTCAAAACTGCTCCTACCTCTTCCTTGAAGGCATCGATGCATACATTGAATTTCGTACTTGGGTCTACTACTCTTAATACATGTGCAATAGTTAGTAGCCTCTTCAATTGTTCAAAACTATTTTGACATTATTGAGTCCACTTATAGACTCGTCCTTTCTGTTGTAGAGAAGTAATAGGAAATTATATGTTAGAGAATTCATTAATGAATCACCGGTAGTAACCAGCTAACCCCATAATTGAACGTATGTCTACTACATTCTTAGGAACATTCCACTCCATAATCGTTTTTATCTTTTCAGGATCCACACAAATTCCCTTAATAGATATCGCATGTCCCAAATAATGAATCTGCTCCTTGTAGAAGTCACATTCACTGAATTTGGCATAGATTTCATGTTCCTGTAACATTTTCAGCACTATGTGCAAACGTTCCTTGTGCTCTTCCATATTCTTAGAATAAATTAGTATGTCATCAATTAAAATTAAAACAAATTTATCCAGGAATTGGTGGAATATGTCATGCATCAAGCTCATGAAATTTGTTGGTTCATTTGTCAGCCCAAAGGGTAACACCACAAATTCATAATGTCTGTATCGGGAGTGGAAAGTTGTTTTGGATATGTCTTCATCCTTAATCCATATCTTGTGGTACCCTGACCTTAGATCAATCTTGGAAAACATTTTTTCCCCCTTCACCTGATCGAACAAATAATCTATACGTGGTAATGGATACTTATTTTTTATAGTCAATTTGTTGAGTTGTCGGAAATCCATGCAAATTCGCATAGTGTAGTCTTTTTTCTTAACAAACAACATTGGTGCTACCCAAGGAGACACACTTGGCTGAATATATCCTTTGTCCATTAATTCCTGCAATTTCATTTTTAATTCTATTAGTTCAGGCACGCTCATTCTGTAGGGTGCTCGTGACACGTGTGTTGCCCCAGGTATTAATTCTATTATGAAATCAATATCCCGTTTTGGTGGCAATCCGGGAATATTTTCTAGAAATACATGTATAAATTCCAGTACAATAGGAATATTTTCCAGCATGGGGGTCTTATCCTTGGAATTAGAGAACCCCACTTGGATCGCATAGAGATGACACCCCTTTCTACTGCATTTACTCAACTGAGATGTCGTAATGGGACGCAACCGAAGTGGCTTCTTGATCCCTTGCAATTCCTAACATGAACCATCTTCAGATTTAAAATAAATGACTTTATATTTTCAGTCAACTAATGACCAGTGTTTTTATAACTAGTCCATTCCCAATAGAATGTCATAGGAAGCTAGTGGTAGTATGTTCAGTTCCACAGTAATGTGTTGATATCCTATCAGTAGTTCGCAATTTGGAACGTTGGCGTTGACTTGCCTTTTTGCTCCCGTAGCCAATTGAACTAGCCATATATTCTTAAATTTCTAATTTTGTAATTTACAGTTTTCAACAATGCGAGGATTTATATAGCTCAAACTGGCTCCAGAGTCAACCAAAATGAAAATAGATTGGGTTTGAAGCTTACTTTCTAACTCTATCATAGTTGGCTGAAAATCCACTCGATGATCTTCGAGAGCAGCATTTATCCTGGGTATGTTTCGCGCCACATCTCCCACCATAGATGCCTTTTGAAAGTTGGATGTCACCTCATTTCTTCCTCGATGAGGACATTTCTTAAAATAAAGCACTTTTGCACATCCCCGACATTGCAATGGGGGTTTTTGAGGTTGTTCCAGATTTGGACTACTAGAAGCCTCAATATGCCGCTCTTTAGCAACCCATTTGGTTTTTTGTTGATTTTTCCCAAACTGCCTATTCATTGGATTCCTCCCAGCATTTTTATAGTTCCATGGTATGTTTTTCTTAAAATTTGAGGGGTTTTTATGTCCTTTCTTAGGTGGCCAGCTTCTTCCAACCTCTCCTTTTGCTCTGGACTGCTGATAACACATCCTTTCTTTCCTGATTACTTCATCCATTATTTTTGGGTTCACAAACTCAATTCTTTCCTTCATATGAGTAGGAAAAATGCTCAAGAATCATTGTACCTTTGGCACATATCTTAACAAGGAGGTAAATTTGGTGATAAATTCATCCATAGAAATCTGTCCTAGCTTTAGATCATGAAACTCTCGCGACTTCTCATCATAGAATCGTTCAGTTAAGTACTTGTCCTTGAAATACTACTAAAATTCGTCCCAAGTTACGTTATGATCCTCAATCCCACACACATTCTTTACCTCCTCCCACCACAAAGTTTCATTTTCTCGTAATTGATATATGGCTGGGCGAGCTTTGAGTTTGTTGTTATATTCATAAACTTGAAAATACTTATTCATATTTATTATCCATGCTTCTGCCATTTCTTCAGCCTCTCCATCAAATGTAGGAGACTTGATTTTACAGAATTCACGCTATAATTCCACTTTTTGTTTATTTAGCTCTTGCTGATCTGAAATATTGCCAGATTCAGCTTCATTATAAGTTATACTCTTATTACTCTATTGGTTATGACTCCCTTCGGGATTATCATGAATTTTTTGTTGTTTCTCTCCTTCTCCATGAGTGTCCCTCTCTGGACTAGGTTGTGCCATATTATGGTTTTGTTTATCTGAAAGACTCTTAACTATTGTTTCTTTCTCTCTCATTAACTTCTCATTATCACTTCGAACCTAAATCATATTTTTTTGAAGTTGCTGCATAGTATCTAGCAGTCTATTCGTCTCACATTGTTGCTCTTCTAGTAATCGACTAGTTTGCTAGTGTTGGTCCACGCTTAATTGCACCCACATTTCTGGGTTAACTCCGAGATTGGGCAAGGGATGGGCTTCCCCTGTATCTCTTAGCATTTGATGACTGGACCCTCTCCTCATTGCAACTTCTTATTGGTCTTTCCTGTCATTGTGCATAATTTTCAAATCAAAAGAACAATATGAAAACAACCACGTTATTGTATTGGCCCATCTAGCCCCAGTGTGTAACCACACTCTGATACCACTTGTCACAAATATACACAAAATTACAAAACATAAATATTTTTTTTTTATTATCTAAGTTGACCTTGTTACCAGATACCTCTATTTCTATATTTAAATATTTCCAAGGTTATCATATATGTAAATTGGTGTATGCAATAAAACATAACTCGCACATTTTATTTACATAAATCACATTAATATTTACAACTCTATCCATATGGTCATCACATTAATATTTAAAAAATTTATATGTACTACCAAATACTTATGATATGGGTCCTCGGCATTTCTGACCTTACAATCTGATTTCAAAATATTTTATTGTTCTACAACTCATTTCAGTACCTTATGAATCTATTGATTTGGCCTTGGTTTACATTATAGTTGCAAATTAATTTTTTCTTATTATTGGTATAAAGAAGGTCTTAATTCCTCTTAAATTAAATGGTACACATCTTACCTTAGGTTATGGGCACTTTGATTGCGGGACAATTGGCCGGAAGCTCCCGCCTTAATCCTCACAGCTATTCATCGTCAAACTTACCAATGCATCTGGGCCTTTGATTTTTGAAACCTAGATCTGAAGATATTGAGGGGTTCTAAGGGAGTTATGGTAACTACCTACCCCCTGTCCTGCCTCCACTGCTCATTCTGTCGTCGTTGCCCTGGATGGTTTGGCTCTACAACTACCATGGTTTCCTCCTTTCTTCTTACAGTTGTCACTTCGTTTTTTACTCAGTTGTTGATGTCTTAATCATCGAAGGCATGATGGTGTACCGATATTCACACGTACGCAGCCTTCGATGGTTTAATATTGCAGAGGTAACCCTTCTGGGGTTTCGTCTTTCTACTTCAATATAGTGACAATATTGTTACAAGTTACTTACTATGTGTGTTATGGTGAGATAGTTAATATTTTATGGTTCTCATTTGGTTGAAAGGTTTACTTCAATAACTCCTACCCCACGTGCTCATTCAGTTATTAAGGAGGCCTTTGGTGTCATAATACGACGTCTGGTTATTTTGTTTTCTTAAGGTTGGTCTAGTTTAGGTGCAAAGAGCCCTTCACAAGAAGGTTTACATTCCGCTACCTTTTCTTTTAATTGTTACCTTAGTGATCTGGTTAATATTCATAGATCATTCTACTATTAGTTCTTGGTTTCTTATTACGATGTTTGTCTTCTCCACTCAACCCTACTTCCTTCTGGTGCTACATAACCGCTATGGGTTTGGCTCTAACTCCTGCACTTCTCAATCACAGGTACACTCTCGCCAATGGTTACAAATATTTTCTCCTTTACATTTTATGGTTTCTAACAGTGAAGCCCTCCTGGTGTGCAGGGCACCACAATGTCATGGCTATATCTACATGCAAGTGTCTTGTTTCCAAAGTTCTAGCAATTTCTTAAATTCTGATATGTTTTGGTTTCTTGCTTGATTTCAGTTCAAGGTGAATCACTTGTGTTTACCATTCCTGCATGAAATGATCCTTTCGGCATTTATCAAGGCCTTTAAGCATGAAATGATTCTTTTGGCAGGGGATAATGTAATCTAATTTTATTGGGATTCAATTTTCCATAAGTTATGTGTATACTGGAATTTCCAAAATTCCGACCTCGATAGTTTTGTTTAATAGATTTCCTTCGAGCTTGAGTTAAGTTCTCAGTTCGTTTCTTTTAATTTAATTTCCTCTTTTACTCTGTAGTTGTATTAGTAAACACAAAATGTATTGTTTGCCTCCTCCGAAGGGTTTATATTCTCAATAAGAAAATTCTAGGGTTTTGTGTTGTTTAATCAATTATTCCATATACATATTCATGTACATGTTGTTGTTTACTCTATTTACTTTCGCTATATGCTACATTCAAGAGTTTATATTTGAATTCCTTTGGTAGAGGTTTTCTTATCTATAGCGATAATGATTACTAAATGTATGCATAGTTTTCACAATCTTCTTTATTTTCTTTAATGTTTATTTGCATGTAACAACAATTAGAAGATTTAAGGTGGCCAGAGGAGCATGACCCCTGCCCTATTCCCACAAGGCTTGGGGCTAAACCTTTTTACCTCCTTAGGAGATATGTTTAGTTTATATTCCCCATTTTGATTCCCAATGCTATAATTTAACAGATTTTAAAATACTATTTACTTCTTAAAAAGATAACATCAGAAAAATCTACGTTTCTGTACTTGGTCTACCAGACTTACATATTCTAGTTTTTTTTAAAGACAATAGATGTTCACTGTACTAAATAACATTGTAGGTAAAACCTAGGAACATATTAGTGCCAATTTAAACATTCATTGAACTTATCTTTGTACTTCATCTTCCAGTAAGTGATGGTTCCATCCAACCTTGAGAGAAGCTATCATTTTCTCTTCTCCCCCCATGATCCTCTCCAAAGCCTCAGGCAGTAGATAGCCTTAATTTAGAAGATAAACCTCAGGATTAAAATATAGTCTATACTTATATGGGTTTACATAGCTCCACTGGTTCCTTACCAGCTCTGGACAAATCTTTTCAATATACAATTGTTAACCCTTAGCCTTTTCCTAAACAGAATCCCTTACCTTACTCAGGATTTCCATTTTATCCTTCTCGGAAGTAAATATCAGGAACTTCCTCTACTTTTACTCTGGAATCTTGGAATCATTTACCATTGAGTTAAATCCTTTTTACTCAGGATAATTGTCAATTTTTCTTTTATTATAAATAAACTCAAGTTTCACTAATGAATAGTCATATTCCTTAACTTTAATAATTCAAATGTATCATAAAATTTTTTCAAACATAATTAACATTAAACATGGTGTTATATCTTCCCTCTCTAAGGAGAACGTTGTCCTTGGTGTTAATTAACCATAGAAAAAAATTCAAGATATGCCTCTCTAATGAAATTTTCATCCTCCCAGGTAGCCTCCTCTGGGATAAAGTGCTTCCATTGCACCTTAACTTGGGGGATGACTCGTCTCTGGAGCTTTATTTCTCTCTAATCAAGAATACCCTAAGGCTCTACCAGAAACTCGTCGTCCAGTTCTACATGTATACTCTACCAATGTATCACATGGTTAGGGTCATGGATGTATCGTTTCAACAGTGATACATGAAACACATTATGCACCATTATATGACTAGGCAGAACCAGTCGATAGACCACCTGACCTATCCGTTCCAAAATTTGGAATGGTCCGCAATACCGGGGAGCTAATTTGGCACAAGTATTCCACCTCAGGGTACTCCTCTTTGGTTTAATTCTCACATATACATGGTCTCCCACCACAAATTCCCTTAAAGTTATATTTCGGTATGCATACACCTTTTGTTGGTCTTGAGATGCCTCTAGATTCTTTCTAAAATTTCTCACCTCCCGTTCCATTTCCTCAAGCATCTTTGGTCCAAGCATCATCTTGGTTTCTAGCCTGCTCCAATTTATGGGGGTCCGAAATTACCTTCCATAAAATGCTTCAAAGGGACTCATCTTGAGGGACTCTTGATAACCATTATTATAGGTAAACTCGACCAAGTGTAGATACTCTTTCCACTTTGTAGGTTGTTGCATTACATACATGCGCAACATATCCTCCAAAACTTGATTCACCCTCTCTGTTTTCCCATCTGTTTGAGGATGGTAAGTGGTACTAAAATGTATCTGCATTTCCAATCCAGTGAATAATGTTTTACAGAAATCTGATGTAAATTTTACATCTCGATCTGATATAACAATTCTTGGAATACAATGCAATCTAAAAATTTATTCATAAAGATATCAACAATTTGTACTATCTTATAGGTTGACTGGATAGATATAAAATGTGTTACCTTGTTGAGCCTATCAACTACCACCATGATTTAGTCGTTGTGTCTTTTATTTCTCGGTAACTCGGTGATGAAATCAAGGGAAATGACTTCCCATTTCCATTCCAGTACAGCGATAGGTTGTAGAAATCCTGTTGGATGTTGGTGTTCCACTTTGACCTGCTGGCACTCCAAGCACTTGGTCAGGTATACAACAATGTCTTTACGCATCCCTAGCAAAAAATAATCCTTCCTAATTTCTGTTAACGTTTTCTGATATCTGGGATGTCCTACATAGGAACTTCTATGATATTCATCTAGAATCAACCCTTTCAAGCCCATTTGATTCAGAATACATATTTTCTTTCGTTATAATAAGAGTTATTTTTAATTAAGCTCATAATCTGATTGTCTTCCTTGTGTTTCACCTTCCTTTTCTTGTTGCCATAAGAATTGGTATTCAGGATCCTTCCTTGTTCCTTCCACAATCTGTTCATGGAACTTAGACTCAACTTGGTAAAAATAATTTTCATAAATGCAATGTAGTTTTCTTCTTAAAGCATCTGTGACACAGTTCTCCTTACCCTTTACATGATGAATATTAAAATTGAATTCACTTAAAAATTCATTCCATATTGCTTGGCAAGCATTTAAATCAATTTGTTTAAAATAGCTAGTTAAACTGCTATGATCGATTCTTAGCACAAACCTTTTTCCTAGCAAGTAATGTCTCCACACTCGCAAGGCATGCACCACTGAAGTTAGTTCCATATCATAAGAAAAATACCTTTGCTAATGATATTTCAACTTTATAGATTTGTATGCTATGAATTTACCATCCTGGGTCAAAACTTCTCCTACCCCTTCCTTGCAGGAATCAATGCATACTTCAAATTCCTTACTTGGGTCTGCTACTCTTAAAATAGGTGCAGTAGTTAGTAGCCTCTTCAATTGTTCAAAACTATTTTGACATTCTTGAGTCCACTTAAAGAATCGTCCTTTCCTCTATAGAGAAGTAATAGGAAAATCTATTTTAGATAATCTGTTAATGAATCGTCAGTAGTAACCGGATAACCCCATAAATGAATGCATGTCTGCTACATTCTTAGGAACCTTCCACTCCATAATCGTTTTTATCTTTTCGAGATCCACAAAAATTCCCTCAGCGTCCAATACATCCTCTATAAATTTCAAAAACCATCTTTTTGCTTCTTGTTGGAGATGCCTAGCTAGATCCATTGTCTTGTTTACTCCATTTCCTTTTATCCATTCAATGCCAGTATTTTTAATACAAGTAGTAATGATTTTTGTATAGGCTCAGTTGTATCATCTAATTAAAATATTGAAATATATAATTATGTATAAAACATAAAATAAGTTATAAAATTTTGACCCCCCATATGACATCAAAGAATTATCAGGGTGGAGTAGTGATCAAGAATGCAAATTTTATTTTGTAAGTGAAAGAATATATGTGTGCCTCTTCTTTTTTTGGAGCTAGATATTGGTAATATATCTTATTTTTGCATAGCATTGGTAAGATGATGTTGATGTAATGTGTATAAGTTATATGGTTGTGGTGCGTGACATTGAAATGAAGGTGTTTTACTTGGATGTTGAAGCATGCGATGTGTATATTTTTCCTTGGAAATATAATATTTTTTTTCTAAGTTACAAAATTACATTCTTACTAATTTCCATGTGAATAACATCAAAACTAAAAACATAACAAGCTCCCTTGGCATGGTTAAAAGTGCATAAATTGATGTTTGATAATACTTTAATTTTCATTTTCCATTCATCTAAATATAAATTCATAGACTTAATAAGAGTAAAGTTTAGATGATTTAAGGTTTCATGGGGTACAAAATTGGTTGAAGTCTAGAACTTTTAGATCAGAAGTGTAAAGAATATCTCCATTCTCAATTATTGTAATAGAGTTTATTGTTAATATTCATACCATACTTTTTATATGTTGTTTAAAAAAATGACACGAAAAACTTTTTTGCATTATGAATGTATATTTAAGCAAAGTACACATTTGTTGAATTGACAATATAATGATGGGTTAATGCAAATGTCAGCCTAATGTGTTGCCTTTGTTGGCGTGCCTTTCTTTTAGCCCTCAATGTCCCTTGGGCGTTGTGAGGGGTTGATGATCATTACTAGAGAATTTAAGGTCTGCATCCCTTACGTTTTCTAGTAATGGTCATCAAGCTCCTACAACGCCAATCAAGGAAATTCAGTGATTCAATTCTAATGGCATATTATTTGCGAAAATTGGATTCCGTTCTTTCGAAAACCCATAATTTTTAGTTATCCCACCAGTTTGTTATTTATGAGGCATGCAATGTCACAAGTTTGTTATTTCTTTAGGCATGGAATGCCAATGGCATACTTGCCTTCACACAAAATAAAGAGTGACTAACCAATTTTTTTGAAATTCTGATGGAGGTAGTAGTCTTTTTTGCTAAAAGAAAAGTTTCAAATTTTTTTAATTGTATTTTTAATATTGTTATAACAATTTTAAAATGAAGAGTAAAAATCATAAAATTATATATATTTAAATTGGTATATTGTAAAAAAAAAAAAAAAAAAAAAATCAAAATTATTTTTTTATTAAAAATATCAATTCAAATTCAAATTTGATAACTATACTGGAAGCATCATCCTCTTCACTGATTCTTTGTTGTGTGTTCTAATTCCAATATAGTTAATTATTACTGATTGCTCAACATTTTCCTGCAGATTCATGAGGATAGCAGTTATCAGCGTCATACTGCATGCCAAGTATATGAAACCGAAATCGAAATTAGAGGAGGATCAAGAATATCATTTATGCAGAGAAATATGAGCACAAACTCGAGTCCAGAAAGCCAAAATACATTGGTAGTAGAAGTATAGATCCATAGAAGCACTGGGGTTATTAGATTGTATTCTGAATCTAACTCGTCAAAGGTTGTTTTAATATGAGAAATGACGTTGAAATCTCAACTGAGAAGATATCTCGATTACTGGGTTTCACTGGTTTGCTTGAGTACTGTGTGTTTTTTCTAAACATTGTGTTTTTTTGTGGGGTCAAAATAAGGAAACTGAGTCTGGCGATTCACTTTTCCAAAGTCCCGCTGCTTCAGTTTTTTCTATGGCATACTCTTAAACTGTGATTCATAGTTAATATCATCCAAAACACAGGAAAAACAAAAAAGCCAAATGGATGTCAGTAAAATAAAATTCACTGTTTCATAATTTATTTTAAGCTTCCACTTGGATTTTTTTGTACCAAGTGTACCATATAAATAAGTCTTAGCCCGAATATATATATATATATATAATTGTGTTAATTAAAGCTAAGTATTAAATTAAAAAGGTAAAGTTTCTTTGCAAATATATTAGTTTATTAATTAACGTTGATTATTAAATATAAAAAGTAAAGGTCTTTGCAAATATATTAGTTTTTCTATTTCAAAATCAAAGAAGGCCCTATTTTGATTTTGATGGAAAAAAGAGTGAACCTTTCATACATCCAGATAAATATGATGTGATAGTATTTTATAAATAAATTGATTTTAGATAAACATCAAAATGATGTTTTAGAGATAAGTGTAATGTCATATTATATCTATCAATAGATAGATAAATATAATGTGATATTATATTTATAAATAAAATGTTTAGATAAACATAAAAATTATGTATCAAAATTGTGATATTATTTTTAAATTTCAAGTAAGTATCAAATTTGTTTATAAATTTATTAATTATTAAAAAGTTTTTCAATAATTTTACTTTTTATTATAAAATAAATATTATTGTATAAGGAAAAAGGAAATGTCAAATTAAAGCTATATATATATATATTAGAAATAATGAAATAAAAATAGTACCAAGAAATTTATGATATTATTAATTTTTTAAAGTGTATAGTAAAAATAAAAATGTTATATATGCATATGTTTTAAATTCTGAATAGAATTCAGAGTTTGACTTGAACCATGCTGATTAGAACATTGAATTTTATTGTTTACATAATGCTTCATAACATATCTATTACTAATTGCACTTTTGAAACACACAGCTTACACAATATGAATGATAAAACATTGAATTGCATTTACTATTCACATTGATGTACATTTAAATACATTGATATGACAATTGATTCATATTTCAAGGTCTCTTGGAATCCCTTTGATTTTTCAACTTCCACACCATAGCCCTTAGTGGATTAGGTCTCCCACATTTCCCCCCTTAATCCAAAGGGATATATACAAGTCCATGAAGACAACTATGATAAATGTACAACAATGCATGACAACAATAAGTTGAATGTACTCTATGCGACGATGGTATAAGGTGGGAGAACTCAAGCTCTTAACTGGCGATATTTTAAGGATGACCACCAACATTGGAACACTTAATGTGGTTCCTAGAACTCTTCCAAATCTGACAAGAAGCTAAAGTATTCAGCTAGAGGAAGTGCTCCCTATTGTCTTGGAACGTGAGACCTTTGGGGTCTCAACTTGGAGTGCTTAGTGTTGTTCCCATAACTCTTCTAGATATTGTGAGAAGTTAATTTTTATGCTAGAGGAAGTGTCCCTAATGTTGTGAAGAGGGAGACCTTCAACCTCAAAAAAGGGAGGTCTTCAACCTGTGGTGGTTTAAGGAATGCCACCAACCGAAGAGATTCTTAGGGGCTTCTATGTATCTAGATACAGCTCTGAATCTGTGTATGGTTGTCTCTAGTTGTAGGCTCAAGCAACAGTTTCAGCCTATGGCTCTGACTCACTTGATTTCTCTTTGAAACTTGTAGATGACCATCAACCCCACCCCCCCCCCCCTCCGCATGTCAGATGCAAGGTGAGAAGATGAAGAGATCTAAATTGCAAGACTTTTCAAAACTCAAGAACAAATTATGTGATACGCCAAAATATCTTCTTGGCTATTAAAGCTCATTGCCAAGAAGCAATCCATCCAAGGTGAATCATTGTTCTTACAAGAGGCTTATTTTTCAAACATTTGTTTAAAGAATGAGTGTACTAGCCATAATGCTTGCATGGGTGAAGATCAAAAAAATGATCTTTCACATGGCAAACTCAGTCACAATGTTCGCATTTGAAAAATTTTGACTGTGAATGAGAAGGAGTAGGATATGGACCAGATGAATATCAACCCTCTTGTAGAAATTCATCTCTCCAAAATTGGATTAGCTTGGTATAGTCCAGAATATGAATGGACACATCATTTTCATATCCAAGACCAATTTTGTGCTTTTCGTTGGCAAGCTCCTCCCAAGGTTTGATGATGGACTTGGGAAGTGTAGGCTCAATTTCTGCATCTGCATGCAAATATTCTCTTGAATCAACCTCAACTTTAATGTATTGATTAGTTTATGCATGTTAATGGGAGTCAACTTCTGACTTAAAATTGGGATTGTTTTGACCAAAAACAAGTTCATAATGACGACTATATTGTTGTGGTTGTGACTCAAGTTGTAGTAAATCAATATTTTCTTATGCATCTTGCATATAAATTCGAATTTCAGAGAGAATTTCTTTACTAATTTGGACTGTGCTATGAAAAATAGACACCATTAATGTGGTTAATAACTCTTACAAATTATTGAGATTAGTCATTGTCTCAACCAAGAAAAAACCTCAAATGGTTTCAACTATAAATGCGCACCAATGTCAGTTCCAAAAGCTTATTTTACTACAAATACGAATTCAAGTGATGAAATAAATACCATGCTACACCAAAATATTCAATAAAAACCTTTCGCCAAGGCAAAGGGAAATATCTATCACTTAGCTTGTTGAATGTGACAACTCCAAAATTTCAAAATTCCACAACATATGAACACATTTTTTTTTACATAAACCTAATTTAGAATTGAATGTTACATCCTTAAGAAAGATGTAAGTAGTGGCCATGGACATGAATGTCACCTTCCCTATTGATGCTATATTTTGACAACCTGTGGCCACCCACACTAGTATTTCATTGATCAACTGTTTGATCCCTCTCATTATATCTAGTTGTATTATTGGTTATAGATCTAGTTAAGAATCTAATATTTTTATAATTATTACTAATAATAGCAATTTAGACAAAAAAAAAAAAAAAAAAAAAAAAAAACTTTATTTTTATGATTTCTTTTTTTATTTTTTATTTTAGTAATGAGAGATGTATAATTTTTTTGATGTTTATTATGAATTGATACATTTGGATATTCATTAGTCAATCAATTTATAATTTTGTTGGTTTAAAAGTTGTTAAACATAAAATTTTATCCAACAATTTTTTACAAAACAATTAAAATTATGGTTTAATGATTACACAAAAAAAATGATTAAAAAAATTTACACATTTTTAATGTTCTTTCCATAGTATGGATATGGTTGTTAAACTCGTCATATTTTATAGATTTTATATAAAATAAACACAATTTAGTGTATATGATATATTCTTTTTTTTTGTTAATTGCAACTTTATATTACTCAATAAATAGATGTCCAAAATAGAGAGTTCATACAAAGCTAGAAGATAAACTTTTTTCTACCATAGCAAGCACGCTAACTTGTGAGATAAGAACCTCCAAAATTTCATCAAAACAATACCAACGATAACAATGCAGTCACAAGTAGAAAGAAACCAACCACAGTACGAAACATACTCAAAACATCATAAACATACCATAGGTTTCGAAGGCTAAGCATTCTCAAAAAACAAATAACCAGCAGTTGAGCATAACAAACACACATGCATTTCTATTGTGAAACAAGACACTAAAAACTAATAGCATACATTTTTATTTTTTTTTCTACAGAATCCGGATTATTTTGACCATTGTTTTATGATACTGTGGATAATCCAGATTCTGAAAATAACGACAACCACATAAGTTTGAGAACCATAATACCATACACCAAATAACTAGAAAAACATAAAATGAGTGTGCATCATCAATACCACATGTTGTAAGCCTGGGATCAACCCACATGAACAAGAACACCCACCAACATTGCCAACCCACTGCAATTCTAATCATTCTCTGAGGAGGAAATTATGGCCAGCACATGAGTACTTGAACCTCGAGGGTCCATAAGATATCCACTATCATAATCACTCATTATGTAACCCTGTATGTGAGCCACTTGGGAATCTAGCTTATCCAGGAAAAACCTTTGGAACCCACTTCGAAACATTCTCAAGGAGATATGAATCCAAATGGGATTTTCATTGAATCCCTGCTTAATTCTCTAGCACTCAAATTTCCTTTATCATCTCTGGTGGAACATCATTGAAGTAAGTGGTCCACTAGCCCAAAGATGCACTACCACGTCCTCCCCATCTACAATATTAGGATACATAGGTGCATTAGAGAGGGAACACTTTGGGTATCCATTATAAATTCCACAACCTAAAAAATAACAAGAAAAGAGACTAGACGCACAAACATGATAGCCTAACCATAATCCCACTAAGTCATTACCAAATCTCCTAATGAATGGTTCAGATTCCACTGAATTGACAAGAGGGACAATTGGAGACTAACCACCCTCTAAAAACGTCCCATAACCCAGTAGCATGGAATTCCATAAAATGCCTAGATATAACGCAAGACCCCAGATACAATACACACAAAAAAAATAGGGTAACCAACTACCAAGTAACCCGACACATTTCTAATGAACTTCATAAAAAGAACTCTTGGATTCTCAAAAAAACAAACACTTCATATCTTAAGGAACCCCAAAGAATTTAACCCTAAATCAAAACCTCAAATAACAAGAATGGCTCATCGACCTCTAACCTCTTCCAAAAACTGAAATTTAACAAACTCATTAACTAACTCCAATAAAAAAGACCTACTCCTCCAGTATTAAAAGACACACAAAAAAATAACCTAAAATAAGAAACCAAAAATTTACACAAGCAAAAATATTTAGCACCGTCGCAAGTCCAATGCAAAACCTGAAGCCTCACAATTGACAACAATATCCAACAACATTAATGATTTGATGTGACAAACCCCCACTCCATAGTACCAAGCTCACCCCTTCCTCACAACCAACAATTAGCTAGAAAATAGAGGTCTGGTTTGCTTGAGTGCTGCGTACTTTTTCTGAACATTGTGTTTTTTGTGGGGCCAAAATAAGAAAAGAGAGTCTGGCCATTCACTTTTCCAAAAGTACTCATGCTTCAGTTTTTTTCTATGTCATACTCTTCAACTGTGATTCATATTTATATCATCCAAAACGCAGGAAAAATAAAAAAATCCCAGGTGGATGTCACTAAAATAAAATTCACTGTTTCATAATTTATTTTAAGCTTCCACTTGGATTTTCCGTACGAAGTGTACCATATAAATAAGTCTTAACCCGAATATATATATAATTGCGTTAATTAAAGCGGAATATTAAATTAAAAAGGTAAAGGTTCTTTGCAAATATATTAGTTTATTAATTAACGTTGATTATTAAATATAAATAAATAAATAAATTGATTTTAGGAAAACATCAAAATGATGTATTAGAGATAAATGTTATAAATAAATTGATTTTATGTAAACATTAAAATGATGTATTAAAGATAAATGTTATAAATAAATTGATTTTAGGTAAACATCAAAATGATGTATTAGACATAAATGTAATGCCATAGGTAAACAAATAAATAGATAAATATAATGTGATATTATATTTATAAATAAAATGTTGAGGTAAATATCAAAACTATGTATCATAATTAATTGATTATTTTAAAAATTAATTTATAAACAATTATTTTTAAATTTTAAGTAAGTATCAAAATTGTCTATCAAATCTATTAATTTTAAAAAAAAATCAAATAATTTTATTTTTTATTATAAAATAATATATTTTTGTATGACGAAAAGGGAAATGTCAAATTAAAGCAAATAGTTTATATTTTTTAAAATAAAAATGAGAAATGATGAAATAAAAATAGTACCAAGAAATTAATGATATTATTAATTTTTTAAAAGTGTATAGTAAAATTAAAAATGTTATATGCATATATTTTTAATTTTGAATATAATTCAGAGTTTATCTTTGTTGGTTTGAACCATGGGGATTCGAACATTGAATCTAATTGTTTACATAATATTTCATAACATATTTATCACCAATTGCACTTTTTAATTATTAATTTTTTAAAAGTGTATAGTAAAAACAAAAAATGTTACATATGCATATGTTAGATCTAAGACTTTTGTGATCCATAATGTAGATAAATGTCTTTCGGATTTATCACATTGTTAGGATTAGGTCGACATTTCGAACCATCTAATGTGGTTCATCCTTAGGTCAAGGTTCGAGATGTCGACCTAATCCTAACAATGTGATTAATCTGAAAGACATTTATCTATATGCATACGTTTTAAATTTTGAATATAATTCGAGTTTTTCTTCATTGGGTTGAACCATGGGGATTAGAACCTTGAATCCTATTGTTTACATAATACTTCATAAACTATCTATCACTAATTGCACTTGTTAAACACACATGGAATGTGGACAAAATATGAACGTTAAAACATTGAATTGCATTTACTATTCACATTAATGTTTATTTAAATATATTGATATGACCATTGGATTCATATTTCAAGGTCTCTTGTAATCCCTTTGACTATTCAACTTCCACACCATAGACCTTAGTGGATTATGTGTCCAACATTTCCCCCCTTAATCCGAAGGTGTATATACAAGTCCAAGAAGAGAGCTATAATAAAAGTAAAACAATGCATGACAACAATAAGTTGAATGTGCTCTATGAGATGATGGCATAAGTCGAGAGAAATCTAAATATTAACTGGAAATGGTTTAAGGATGACCATCAACATTGGAACACTTAGTGCGGTTCCTACAACTCTTCCAAATCTGGTAAGAAGTTGAAGTCTTCTGCTAGAGAAGTGCTCCCAATTATGTTGGAAAGGGAGACCTTTGGGGTCAACATGGAACGCTTAGTGTTGTTCCCAAAACTCTTCCAAATATGGCAAGAATTTGAAGTCTTATGCTAGAGGAATTGTCCTTAATGCTTTGAAGAGAGAGACCTTCAACCAGCAAAATGGGAGGTCTTCAACCTGCGGTGGTCTAAGGAAGGCCACCAACCAAAGGCATGCTTAGGGGCTTCTGTGTATCTTGATATACCTATGAATCTATGTATGGTTGTCTCTAGTTGTAGACTTAGGAAACAAGTTTAGGTTGTGGCTCAAACTCACTTGATTTCTCTTTGAAACTTGTAGATGACCATCAATTTCACCCATGTCAGATACAAGGTGAGAAGATGAAGAGATCTAACTTGCAATACTTTTCAAATCTCGATAACAAATTCTGTGATACGAGAAAAATATCTTCTTGGATATTGAAGCTCATTGCCAAGAAGTGATCCATCCAAGGTGGATATTTGTTCTTGCAAGAGGCTTATTTTTGAAGCATTTGTTTAAAGAATGAGTGGGTTGACCACAATGCTTGCATGGGTGAAGATATAAATAATGATCTTTCACATGGAAAACTCGGTCAAAATTTTGACATTTGACAACTTTTGACTGTGAATGAGGAGCAGGATCTCGACCAAATGAATATCAACCCTCTTGTAGAAATCTAGCTCTCAAAAATTAGATTGGCTTGGTATAGTCCAGAATATGAAGAATATGAATGGACACATCATTTTCATATCCAAAACTAGTTTTGTGCTTGTTGTTGGCAAGCTCTTCCAATGGGCTTGGGAAGTGCAGGCTCAATTTTTGCATCTGCATGAATTTTTTTTTTTGAATCAACCTCAACTTTATTGTCTTGATTAGTTTCTGCATGTTGATATGAGTCAACTTCCAACTTAAAAATGGGATTGTTTTGACAAAAACCAAGGGGAATGGTAGATGAGTTGGGTATAGAACTGCTTGAACTGAGCATAGAATTGGTGGGAGGGATTAATTGAGGAAAAACACTAACATGTGAACTTGGTTGTGGTATAGGGGATGATGCAGTGGAAGTAAGATCTGATGATTTGGGTGATTGAGGACTCAGGGATTTATGCTCAGTCTAATTTGAACAATGTAAACTTTGAAACGGGAATGGAAACGAGTACCTGCTTTTTTTAGGTAGAAAAAATGGTCTAATTTTGAAAAGTACTCATTCAAAATACTTTTAATTTTTTTTTTTAGCATGTTTTTTACACATTAAATTTTCTTATGTACCAAGTATAGACATTATTTTTAAAATGTTAGTGTCTTTTATGTTGATTTTGAAAAGTGTTAATGCCAGTGCATCATTCCCTTTTTTTAGAAGACTTATTTATGACTTAAAATTTTCTAATCTATTAAATGCTAATAATTATTTTCTAAATTTAACAATTTTTGAGGAATTCGTCTTCTTCCTCTTCACATACATATTTTTTTAAATGTTTTTTCAGGTTTTTCTTTTCTTTTTTCTTTTAATTTTTTTGTAGTAAGATCTTTGATTTTTTGCAGTATTAAAAAAAACAAAAAAGGTAAAAATTTTAAAGTGTCGATCTTCTTTCTAATTATATATTGTTAAATAATATTTCATTGCACATGAAATAATTGTTACTAAAAAAGAAATAATTTTTAACAATTTACATAAAAAACACATTTTGAATATAGAAATAACTGAAAAAATACACATTTTGAGTCTTTTTTCCTAAAAGTGACATGTAAAATAAACCATTTTTATAGGAAAAAATTAACAACAGAAGTATAAAAATTAGCAATTTTTGTGAATTTTATGTCAAAAGTTAATAATAATTACAGCTTTTTTCAAAACTTACATGATTCACATAAAAATGAAGTGAAAATCACATTATACAAATACTAAACATATAATAACAACAATTGAATATTTATTTCTTCTCATAAAATTTCAAAGTCAAAGCATTACAAGTATAACTTATTAATAGTTACAAAAAATGAGCTTCATTTGGAAGCTTAACTTAATTAACAATCAATAATATAATGTAACCCAAACTCTTCATCTTCAAGAGTTTCATTATTGTCCTCTTCCACAACATTTTCATTATTTGCTACAGTTTCATCATTTTCCTCTTGTGATGGATCTTTGATGTCTGTGAATGTCCAAAAGTATGCCTTTCCAATCATTCCATCTAATGGTGGTTGAGGTTCCTTTGATTTTTTAGCCACACGTGATTCATTAAAATCCCCTTTTCTCAAACCAACTTCTTGCATTGCATCTAGAAGAAATTGAAGAACATTTATTAATTGCTGAATAAATTTGCATTGTACTAGGTCTTTTTCAATAGAAATGAAATTTCTTCCTTTTTGTAAGCAACATGCTAGTGTTGTACCTAATCTTCAAGTACAAAAGAATTTTTTTTAGTAAATTAGTATAAACACAAAAAAATTAAAAAAGAAAATAGTGAAATTCATTCTTATATAATAAAACTTACTTGAGCCTGAAAATAAATCCAAAACCCAATGTCCCTCATTTGAACACAAATCTAAAAGATAGTTAATCAATGACTGTGGTTTTTGATATATGTTAATTATCTGTCCTTTTTCTTCTTTATCTTCATATGTTAGTTTTTTTACAACAACATCATGGACCAATACTTGGCTATGATTCTTTCCATCTACTTGATTGAAAAGAATAGGCTTATAGGTATCATCCTTTGTCCAAATTTCAACATGAATGAACTCACAGTCACTTATAATTGGTTTATTTCCTCCACAAAAAAGATTTGGCTTTTTCCTGTAACATGAGATAGTAAAAGTTCAATTAACTTGTACATAAATGATTTTTTTAACACTAATCAAACATACAATTTCAATGTCTTACCATGTAAGATGCATACTTCACTTTTCTTTTCCCTTAAATCTTGATAATAACAACCTCAATTGTGTGTCTGAATGAAATGTCAAAAATATCTAAAATGGCGATGTTGTGACTTCTAGAAATCCCGCAACCACTTTACTAAATGCTTGATAAGTATAAGGGTCACTATCATATTCAATGTTTGGGATATTGAAAACATGAGGAATATATGCAATAACTAGGGAATAATCCCTTTTAGGTACCGTTTTTCAATGTCTTCACAATCACCTGATATTATTTGATATTGGATAGTGTGGATCCCATTCCAAATTAAATGATTAAGACTCAGATCAAGTTCAACATCACTAAGACGTTGTTTTCTCAACCTTTCCATTTTAATTTTTTCAATAAATCTTTTGAAACTATCCAATGCTCCATTTGCATCCTTCTTCATCTTTAATAAAATAAACAAATATATGTATAAGTTATAAATTAAAAACAATATACATATGAATACAAATGAATGTATGAATGAACATACCTTCTTAAATGCAAGATTAAAAACATTTAGCACTGATGTAGAACTTGAATTTGGCTAGTTGAGTACAACATCATCCCAACTATCTTCATTCAACAATTTAACCATTTGTTCTTGTATTCTTATATAAACCTTGTGACTGAATAAATAAAGTAAACAATGCTAATATAGTGATATGTATAACAAATAATACCAACACCAATATATTATATTTAACAGAAACTTATAATCTAAAAATGAGTAAAAATAAGAAACTTACTTTAGAAATTCCTCAGACATTTCCTCCATTGATAATTCTCCTGACTTTACACGAGATAATATTGTTTTGACAAAATTTTCATCCTTCACTCCTTGCAGTGATCTCCAAGGTGTGATAGTCATATATTCTGGAAGGAGCTTCATTTCAGGACCTGATTTTTAGCTGGTACATATCAATGGTTTAGACATTTTGACCTTTTGAATTTTGATGCCAACGTTCTCCCACAACTCAAAAATATGATCAATCAATTCCCATATCTCTCCAGTTCTAAATGCCAACTAGAAAATGTTATCCATACCTCTGAATATTTCATAATTTACGTTGCCACCTTTTGAACTTATTTTTTCTTAAATTTGATAACCGATTTCCATACAACATTCCTTCTAGAATGCATGATCAACCTTTGTCTTATCACCAACACATTTTTCTTCAAATTCACTATGAGTACATCTCACCCTTTGGATGAAATTCATAGACATCCTATAATCATTATCTGAATTATGATCCCATGTCAATAACTTGCTTCTTTATCTATTCAACCAACATAAATGATACATTTCATTGTTTCAAAACACGGGTTATTGGGATATTCCTCCATCAATTTCCTTTGAGCTTATACAGAATGGTTGCCCCCAAGAACATAATATTTGGATTCAAAAAAAATTTGAATTTTCAAATGATTCTTTGTTAGGCACCTCACGTTGGATCAACAAGAAGAACATAATCAACCACATGTACAAAAGGGTTGTACCACATCAATTTTTTCAAATTGTTAACATGCAAGTTTTGTGGCTTTCTAATTTGATATTTGAATTGTCCTTGATCTGGCTTGTAGACTTGAATGACATTAAATTGAAATGACCGACCACCCTCAATTAAATTTGTATTCACAAAATGATGGCGAATGGAATTTTGTTTTGTTTTCATAATGCCATCCTCTAAATCAACTCCTAGTGTAATGATTTACCTGCTTGCTTTTGAGTTTTCACTAGGCCCTTCACTGTTGGCCATGATTTTTTCAGAATGAGAAACTTTTTGTTTCTTCCTCCTATTGGTTATGATATTTTCTTGAACTGAAATAATCTCCTGATCATCAACTAGAAGGGAGAAATTCTTGGACATTTTTATTTTGGTTTTTTTATGGCTCTTCTCCTTTCTAACATCAGTTCTAATCTCATCCTCAGATATGGCAACACATTCTTCATCTTCAGCTTCAGCTTTAGCTTCAACTTCAACTTCCTCATTTTGAAATGTAACATGTCTACCTTTACTAGATTGATCCCTTTGATACAATATTGTAGCATCTGAAGTTTTTTTTTTTTTGCTTCTTTCCCATGTCTTCTTCTTCATGTTCATGGAAAATGGAGAAAAAAATCATAACATCTCGCTCTATATAATAAATTCCCCCAACATAATTGAAATTCCCTCAACAAAATCCTGTAAAACAAAATATAATATGTCAATGTTAACTAAGTTTTAAAAAATACAATGATACAGTTTGAATAACACAAAATAAATAAGTGTAAACAAAAATAATTACAATCTTCGGTGAAATATTTTGTATGATTTGTTTGCATATATTTGAAGAATATTCCTCCGTGTTATACATCGACAATGTAAAATGATATCTAAGTTTATCATGTGACTTGGGTGGTTTTGAAATTATATAAACATTTTCAGTATTTGGAAGAATATATAGGTCTAATACTTTTCCCACCAGGTCATAACTTTCAGTATAAAAATCCTTACTAGCATATAGATATAATTGCAGAGATTTTTCTTCTATATCTTTCAGAAAACATGCATATTTTGAACGATTCACTTATGTTGATTTCATCGAGTATGAAAACAAATTCTTTTCTTTTGTGGATGCATCTACGACATTTTCAGTAATCAACTGCGGTGTAGTTCATTTAGCAGTGATTTTTAAAGGCCCACATGTAGCTTTAGATGATGCAAATGTTGACTTTGGTCCAGAATGATTGACAGAAACCTTCCTTGATGTAATTTTACTACAAACATATATCTACATATAAATTATTAAATCACAAAAAACAAATATCTTACGTAAACAAAATAGAAAACTAGTTTAAAAAAACAAAATGTTTTTTTTTTTTACATTTTTACCCCGACAGAAATTTTAAAACAATTTTTAATTTTTTTTTACATGTCATATCCCCAACCCCCCTAAAAATAAAATTCATTTTTTTTTTAATAATTTGGAGGTCAATTCTCAAAATCGGCGCCCCCCTAAATTTAAAACAAGTTCCTCTAAAAAAATTGATTTTTTTTATATTCTCCCCGACCCCACTAAAAAATAAATAAAATTATTTTATATGCCTCATAATCTGCCCCTTGCGCATATAAATAATAATAATAATTTATGCCCAAGGGGATGATTCTCAGAATTGGCCCCTTGGGCATATAAGAAAATAAATAAATTTTTTTATGCCCAAATGGTTGATTCTGAGAATCAACCCCTTGGGCATATGAAAAAAATATATATATATATATTTATGCCCAAGGGGACGATTATGATAATTAGGGCCGATTCTTAGAATCGACCTCCCAGCCTTGGACTTGAGCACCCTTGGGCTTCGGTGGACGCAGCACAACGCCCGCCCGAGCTCGAGGGCCACCACTTGGGCGCCCTTGGGCTCTGGAGGGCGTCGCCTTGTGGGCGTGTCTACTCGCAGAACCGCGCCCACGACGTCGTGTTGCAGGAGGACGTGCCCATGGGGTGGCGTAGGCCTCCTTCCAGGCAGTAGGGCCGACTCCTGGGGTTCGGGCAGATGCTGCCCCGTGGGCATGTCCGCCCGCTGTACGGGCGTTGTGGGCATCATGTTGTGGGCAGACGCACCGACGGGGCAGCATCTTCCCGAGCCCAAGTGCACTCGAAGGCGGCCCTTTGGCTCGGGTGGACACTGCCACGTGGGTGCATCTGCCCACAACACGAGTGCCCTGGCCCGAGTGGGTGCACCCACCAAACCCCTAGGAAACCAGGGGAGTTGATTCTCATAATCAACCCCCTTGTTTGCGCAGGGGGATGGTGGGCACGCCCACTTGGGCAAAAACGACCATGTGCTGCCCCAGGCGGGCCCACCCAAAATGTGCATGCTAAATTTTCTTTAATTTTATATTTAAAATATATATATATATTGTTTCATTTTTCTATAAAAAAAAATTAATGGTAAAAGCTAGGAAATTTTTAAGGGTTTAAAATATTTACTGTTGAAGCATTGAACTTCACTTTCATTAATTTTAACAATTTACTAGCTTTCACAATAATAGAAACAAAACTGACCTTTCAAAAACGAGAATCTCTCGTTGACAATGTTGCTGCTCTAGAAAATTTTTCCAAGCTTTTAAACAAACCTTGAGAAATCTTGACGTGATGTGTTGAATAGTGACAATGAAATTTCTTATAAAGCGTAAATAACATAATTTCTTTTCAGTGGGGTAAATGTGGGATAAAAAACTATGATGAATATTAAAAAAGTAAAATCTATATTGAAGTAAAGTTATATAATTTAATTAAAATTATTTTAGTTTGAAAACAATTATTAAAAGAAAATGTTTTGGGAATTTAACTCGAAATTAGGGTCCATATTAAAATAATATTTTAGTAAATAATTTTCAAATAAATCATATAAATAAAATTTGGAGGGACATACTTCAACAAAAAAATTCGGCAAAAAAATTTGGAGGGAATTTTTCATTGTTTGAGCTATATAATATCATTGGGAGAGAGATCATTTGCAACATTCAACATTTCTTGTTTCAGTGTTATGGATTCCTCTGATACTGAAGTTTCATTTTATGAAGCATCAACATATTCGACACATAACAACTCTATTCATACTGAGAGAAGTGGTGACAAAGTGAAAGATGAATATTTTCAAATGAATAGACAGTCTAATTGTCCAATTATTCCTAATCCTATGGACTATGAGAATGACAATGACAAATGACAAGATGAAGTATTTCCAAAAACTAGAGACTCACAATTTCCACTTAGTCCTAATCCTAAGGATTTTGAGAGCAATAGTGATGAACGGCAGGATGCAAAATTTTCAGTGGATAGAGAGTCACATTTTCCACTTAGCCCTAATCCTAAGGACTATGAAAGCAATAGTGATGAATGGTTAGATGAAAAATTTTCAGTGGATAGAGAGTCGCATTTTCCACTTAGACCTAATCCTAAATACTATGAGAGCAATAGTGACGAATGGCAGGATGAAAAATTTGCAGTGGATAGAGAGTCACATTTGCCACTTACTCCTAATCCTAAGGATTATGAGCGCAATAGTGATGAATGGCAGGATGAAAAAATTTCAGTAAATAAAGTGTCATATTTTACAGTTACTCCTAACCCTATGGACTTTGAGAGCAGCAGTGATGAAGGGAAGGATGAAGAATTTCCAATAAATCGAGAGTTTAAATTTCCACTTACTCCTAATCATATGGACTATGGGAGAAGTAGTGACAAAGGTCAGGATTAAGAATTTCCAATAAATCAAGAGTCACAATTTCCACATACTCCTAATCCTATGAACTATGAGAGCAGCAATGATGAAGGGAAAGATAAATATGGTGAAGAATATCCTCCAATTCAGCATTTCAAAAGCACAGATGATGGTATTGAAAATTTTCATGCTGCCAAAGATGGTAATGAGTATTTTTCAAATAATGTTGGTGGTGAATTTCCTAACTATATTGAAAATTATCATAGTAAGAATAGTATTTCTCCTAATGATCATGGAAATGCTTCTTCAAAGAATGATGAAATTATAGAGATGTTTCCAAAAAATATTGTTTCTAGGAGTAGGAGTAGACCTTTTCGTATCAATCCAAGATGTTCTAGTTATACAAGGGGTAGAGTAGTATATCTCACGAGAAAAAGTTGTATCAGTGAGCTAATTTCAAGTGTGTTGTAAAAAGGATTGCTTGAAACATATGGATTTCAAATTTTCTTTAGATAAAAGGAAGAACTATCTGTCAATGAATAAAAGCATGCAGAATTCATATTTAGTGGGGTGCATGCAATCTATACTTGCAGGTTATGATTATCATAATGGGTCTTTATTGCTCTGTAGAAATGCTTTCAAAATGATTCATTAAATTGGAATTTTTTGTCTATTAAGAATCCAAGATAATTTGGAAAAGGATCCTACATATTATTCAAAAGTTCATCATAAACAAGAGCTTAGGCCACTAGCAAACACTACAATGTCATGGCTACAATACTTCTTCTCAAAACATGGAGAATGTATGCCAAATAGAGATACAATACATATTCCAAATAATTTCTCAAGACGATATATCTACAACTTATACAAGGAATATGCAGAAGGTGTTGAAGGAAATGGTCTTTTTATTACATATCAATATTTAGTGCAGATATGGAGGAGATAATTCAACAATGTTTGTATTCCTAAGAAGACAAGGATGGGGGTTTGCAGTACATGTGCTTCTCTAATATAAAAAAGGGATAAATGTCAAGAACAGAAAGAGGTAAGTATTCATAACATTATTCTTTTAAATTGTATAGTGATCAACTACGAAAATTTATTTATTAATACATTTATTTTATGTTATGTGTATATTCCATTGTTATAGCCCTTCCAGAGCATCGTGAACAACAAAAAAGTGAAAGGAAAAAGTTGTACAAGCATCGAAAGAAGTGTTATGATAATCCAAATAAATATTTGGGTTGGATAATTGATGGTATGGACCAGAAGAAAACACTTCTACCACATTTTTTTCGCACACCCAAAAATTTGTAGAAGGAAAATTTTGTCTAGTTTCACTTGGTCGGTTGTATGGTCTTTAATGGTAAAATGTTTCCAAGAGTTTACTTCACAGCTCCAAATATTCATAATGATGGAAATCTGATAATAACCATAATTCATGATGTTCTTTCTCATTGGGGTGGTAATCTTCCTGAAATTTTGTATCTACAATTAGACAACACTTGTCGTGAAAACAAAAATGAGATTGTTTTTGGATATCTAAACATGCTTGTTGAATCGAAAATTCTTCATAAGGTGAAGGTTGGTTTCCTTCTTTTTGGGCACACTCACGACCATATTGATCATATGTTCAGTCGTTTTTCAGTGACATTGAGGAGGAATAATGTTGGGAGCTTGCCATCATTAATTGAATGTATTAAGAAATCATATATGCTAGAGCCTATTTTTCATTTGTTAGAAGAAATTGTTGACATGCGAAGGTTTATTCTTGGATCGCATGGAGAGGAGAAATGCATTGAAAAAATTAATGACATTAGCTTCCAACATCGATTTCGTATGAAACAAATTGATGGGAAAACACTTATATGGGGCAAGAAATATTCAATAACTACAGAATGGGCACCATCATCAGGTTTTGAATTTTTGAAGTTCATTCCATATCATCCAATATTTGCATCAAATATATTGTTATTACAATCAGTTGGTGAAGTTCATAATGCATAAAGGAAAAAGAGAGAGACAGATTATTTTGAATGCCTTGAAGAAATTAAAAAAACCATTAGATATACATATTAGTACTTTGATTTTGCTAATTCAATTTGGTGGGAATCATTTTTCAATGATCAGAGTGATATCCTTTCAAGACCAACAAATGAAGATATGTTTTTGAAGACTCCAATCATTTGGCCACAAATGTGTCAAATGAACAGGAGGAAACAAACATTCTTAAACAACAACAATCACACGGTATTATTAATTCTACACAGGTGGAGGAAAGAGAAATTTATATTGGTTCCAGAAGATATCATGCACAACGTGAAGCCGTGGAAGACCTTTACAGGGGTTCAGTATAGGATATTAAGGAGGTTTGCATGATCGTGGCCTTAGCACATGAATATCCACATGGCTATCCATTCTAGGTTGCCAAGGTGTAAAGGTCATTACAGAAAATGAGGATGTTACAGGTGTTGAAGTACATTGTTATGCCACAAACACATGCCCATTCAATGGTGTGTACAAGCCAGAGATGGTAGTTGATAAAAAAATTGGTGGAAAGAGAAAAAGAAAGCGTACAAATATAAATCGTTGCCACACAGACCTCTTAAAATTGGAGGAAGTTGAAATAATTGTTTATGAATTCAACTTAACAAAGAGAGGAATTATTCGCTCCAGGATGATAGAGATTCTTAAGAGGTTTCTACCACAAGAAATAGTGTTGATATGGTAGTCTCTGAAACCCAATCGTAGATCTAGAAGAATTTTGAAACCTCAAGTGGTGGGCATGCATGTTGACTCATATGGGGCACTAGTTGATGAAAGAGAAGAATATCGAATATTTTCATCTACATCCAGTCATTCATCTGAATATGTGAATTCTGATGGTGTGCAAGAAAATATTAGTGATTTTGAATAATTGTGTAAGACAATTGATATAAATGATGTTTTCATTGAACAATGAAAATGATATTTTAACTTCCTTATGATCTTACATGAAGTTATGAGTCATTTTTATTTATTTTTGGATTATATGTTTTAATTATGATGAATTCATTTGTCTAAAATATTCACAATGCAGCAATACCTTGGAGAAATAGTTTATGTTTCATTGGGTTATTTTAGTCATATAATTTGTTCATAATATCATGTTTGAAATATGTTGAAAAGTTAATAATTTTTAATTCTATGGGTGAAAAATTGTAAAATATATTTTATCTTTAACATTATGGTTGAAAACAATTAGAATTTTAGGGATTGTTAGTGTCATAATATTATATGTTAAATGACATGTATAAAAATTATTAGAATTTTAATATGTTTAAAATCTCATTATTTTATATTTAACGTCATTACTAAAAAAATGTTGAAATTCTACCCAAAAAATAAAAATAGTATTCTAGTACCATGCATTGTGCGTTTTTTCCATTTATTTGGCACATGAAAATTGGTTTTACTGCCATTTTTTAAAAAGGTTGCAAATTAACCCTGAAAAAAATAAAACCTCATTCTCGTTTTAGTTTTGGGTTGTTTTTCATGTTTTTGCAGTTTTTTTTGGCTAGAGTTCTTGTTTTCAGTTTATAGTTCCTATTTCAAAGTTTACATTGTTTAGGTGGTAGCAAGTCCATATCAACAACAATGTTAGGTACAACAATATCAGATTTACTTCTAAAAAGTGTATTTTCAAAAGGCAAATCAAATTATATGTTCTGTAAGGTAACAAAATTTTCAGGAAGGGAGTTAACTCTTGGAAGCGGACTTTCACTTGATTCACTCTCAGTTGCACTTTTCTTCCTAATTATTTTTTTGGGATTATCTACAATTTTTTAAAGTCTAGATCTGGGTTTGATCTAATGTATATTCTTCTACAAGACAAATATACTACAATATATTTATAGATATCTAATATATACAAATATTGAGTGGGAAACAACCTTAAATCAGATCTATTTCTTTGTGACAAAACTAGAAATAGCTTTAAGCACTGAAATGAAGATTTCATGAGGGAAAATTGATTTTAAATGAATTTATTATTCCCTAGTATGGTCTCCAGAATGTTATCACTCTGTAATTTCTTAAGGTTGTGAAAGAAACCCAAAGGTAACCACAAACCACTTTTGAAGTTGGGATCTATCCCTGCCAGCTTCAGAGAGGGATCTCTCTATCAGATTTAACTTTGTTGATTTTTAGAATTTTAGGCTAGATGTGAAGTTCAGAGCTGGATTTTTAAATTATTTTGGTTGGAAATGTATGGGAAATACATTGGGAAATGGATTCAATTATAATTTCAGTTGATTAATTGTAGTAATTGGGAAACTCTTTTGTAGAATTTTTTCCAGGAAAAACATTAAACATTAATAATAATTTGGAAGAATTTCAAAAGAGACAATTGATAAATATTTTACAGAAACACATCCTAACACATGTATGCATCATATTTACATCCAGGAAAATACTAAATCAGTGAGACAACCTCAGAGAAGGATGAATCCAAATTCGAGAGAAATTGTTAAGGAGGAACTAAAAAAGTTCCTTAATGTGAATTTTATTTATCTGATATCAGATAGTCAATGGGTCTCCTGTTTAGTGATTGTTCCTAAGAGGAATGGGAAATGGAGATTGTGTATTTATTATAAAGAGATGAACAAGGGTACTTTAAAGGGCCATTTTCCACTACCTTTAATTGATCAAGTACAAAATACTTTAGCAGGGAAGAAATACTTTTCATTTCTTGATGGCTTTAGTAGATATAACCAAATCCAATTGGCACCAGAAGATCAAGATAAAATAAAATTTACATGTCCATGGGGTACATATGCTTTCAAGGTACTTCATTTTGGATTATGTAATGCACCTACAATATTCTAAAGAGCCATTTTAGGTATCTTTTCTAATCTAATTCATGATTTTGTAGACGTTTACATGGATGATTTCATTGTTTATGGAAATTCTTTTGAAGAATCCCTTGAAAATTTAGAAAAATGTCTCATTAGATGTAAAGAAGCACATATTTCTTTAAGTAATGAGAAATTTTGTATGATGTTTAATGAGGGAATCGTTTTATGCCACCATATTTTAGGTGATAGAATCAAGGTGGATGCATCTAAGGTAGAGGTCACTTCTAAAATTTTAGTTCCTACTTTCCAAAGAGATGTTAGAAGTTTTCTTAGTTTTCCAGGATATTGCAGAAGAGTCATAGAAAACTTCACAAAAATAGCTTCTCCACTCTATAAAATTATTACAAAATATTGTGATTTTATTTGGAATTATGACTTCCATAAAGAGTTTGAATCATTGAAGCATAAAATTATTGAAGAACCAATCTTAAGAGGTCCTAATTGGTCTCCTCCTTTTCACATTTCAACTAATGCTTCAGGTACAACTTTAGGAGCTATATTGAGACAAAATGATCTAAATCTTTATGTTATTTATTACACAAGTAAAAATTTGACTCCTACAGAGTTAAATTACATGGTAAGAGAAAATGATTTTTTAGCTATTGTTCATGCCATTAACAAATTTTGACACTATATCACTCGTTATGAAACTTTCATTCATACGGGTCATTCTACTATTATATATATAATGAATAAAAAAATTACTAATGGTAGGATTACTAGATGGCTATTATTATTATTATAGGAATTCAATATTACTATTTTGGATAAGGCAGGAAAGGAAAACACAGTCGTTGATTTCCTTTCCAAAATGCAGAATGATAATATTGATACCCCTTTGAAGGATAATTTTCCTAATGAATATATTTTTGTAGTGTCTACTAAAACTCCTTGGTTTGCAGATATTTCTAAATAGTTAGCTACAGGAATGTTTCCCCCACAATTATTGCCCAAAGAACAAAATAAAGTCATCAAAACCAATGCACCTTACTCATAGATAGAGGGAGAATTATACCAAACTAGTCCTGATTTGATCATCTGAATATTTGTTTTATAGGATAAAGTATCAGAGATATTGAAAACCTTCCATGATGAACCACATCAAGGACACTTTTCTGATAAAATAACTACTTACAAAGTCCAATTTTAGGATATTATTGGCCTTCAATTTTTAGATATGCCAAGGAATATGTCAAAAGATGTGATAACTTCCAAAGAATGGGAAAACGGATTCCATTAGATGAGATTCCTCTGCAATCTCAGTTACTTGGAGATAGATTGGAGGTTTCTGTGGTGTAGTTTTTCAGATGTAAAACTCAGAATATCCACAGTCGTCATTTTTAGTCTACGTTTCGAGACAAAATCAAGACTCATCTTCAAGACAACTTGCTAAGAAGAGAAAAGATCGGGGTCAATAAATAGTGGAAAGAGAGAGATGAAAGGGATGATCAGTTCTTAATTTTTTTTAATTTAATTAGATGTTTATTTTAGTTTTTTCAAAATTTCAATTTATTTTATTTCTAATTTAATAATGACCCATTTAAAAATTTTATTATTATTGTTTAATGAATTATTTATTGGCTATCCTACCCTATTTAAAATTAATATTATTAAAATTAATTTTATTAAAACCTTTATTTTATTTGTTAATACTAAATTTTTAGAGGAAATGTTTATGTAGTTACTTGTAGATAATTTTGAAAAACGAGCTCTAGATTTTTTTGGTCCAATCAACCCTACATCTAAACATAAAAGGTGTATACTTGTTTGTACAAATTATGGTATAAAATGGGTAGAAGCTAAACCACTTCCTTTTGCTACTGAAAATGATGTAGTTACATTTCTTTTCTAAGATATTTTTACTCGTTTCGGTGTCCCAAGGGAAATTTTGATAGATCAAGGTACTCGATTTACATCCAAGTTGCAAAAAAATATGGATCAATACAAGATCAAACATCGAAAGTCTACTCCATATTATCCACAAGCTAATGGACAAGTGGAATCTACCAATAAGGTAATTTAAGCGATCTTGACCAAGACTATACACTTGCATAGAAGAGATTATGTAGAAATTCTTGTTATGCGGATTAATCCCTCTTACGAATGAGAGCGATCTCCCTAGTATCCTACGGATAGCTAGAAACAAACATCCATTTGTAAATCATTTTCTCTAGATTATATGCGATACAAAATTATTATAAACAAAGAAAGAGGACATGCCCCTACCTTGAAATCCGATGTTCAATGTATTCTTTTATCCAGTCGCTCCAAAGAGGCTTCTTCAGTAAGTAGAACCTGCAATCAAAGACAGACAAAAGAATTAAAATCGCCTGCAACATATAATAATTGAGAACAGCTAATCTAACTTAGTGATCAAAGAATCTAAGTATTGAATTATTCATAAGCACAAGAACAACTCAATGAGAAAATGAGATCCATATGTATTATCTTGAATGAAAAGAGTAACGTTACAACCTAATGCCTTGATGTCATACAAGTTCCTGCCAGGGTCCTGAACAATCGTTCCTCCTTCAGATTGACAAGCCTTCCTCTATTTGAACTAGCATGAAGTTATGGACATGAGTGTGTCATCATTCTCATACCAATAATAACTAGTATAGAGAGTATGCTCTCTTGAGAATTTCTTCAGCAACTAATATGTATGTCTACCATCTACCCTTGAGACTGAAACATGAGCTCAATTTATAGGGAAATGGAGGTGGCTTCTGTTCCATGAAGAGGGGGATAGATTCCTCTCATGAAGGGATTTGAGCTCCATAGACCAAGGGATAAGCTCCATGAATGGAGGGATAGCACTCCATGAGTGGAGGGATAAATCTTGAACTGATCGTGCATCTAGAATCTTCCAGTTGGGAGAATATTCGACTAGATGGGCTTCTAGAACTTACTTTTTCCTTTATTTGACTGTTTCTGGGGGTCTGCAGGTTTTATAAGCAGAACGTGCGGGAGATGCCGCAGGCTATAGAACAAATATCTGCAAATCTGTGGAAAAGAGCTAGGAAAAGTGCGGAGTTAGATTTTTAAGGGTTTTAATGAGCTTTTATCCAATTCCAAGACTTGGTCTAGGAGCATTAGGGTTTTTGACTTCTAAGGGAGCATAATGTAGGTAGTGATGAACCTATATAGATATTCAAATGTCATGGTGACAAAATAACATGTAACAAATTGCCCCCTAAAGTGCGAAGTCTGAGGTTGTTCTGAATAGTGAAGTGCTTTATCATTCAGAGGATTGGATTGCGGACACACCGGTCAAAAACCTGAAAAAACATTCAATGCAAGCATATATATATATATCATCACTAAGGTTGGTATTCCCATACTCAAATCAAAACTAAGTAAATGTTCTGGTACAGATATGATTTTAATATTACATCAATAGTAGACATAGTATGGACACAGCCATCTGTCAAAAGTAGTCTATTGTATCATTAAAAATGAAACTCCTTGCAGTCTGGATGGTGGAAACTAGATCCAGGGTCTTGATTTCCACTTCCCGAACTAGTACGATTCTATCCATGAGATTGATTGTGTCGAAGTCGAACATGGTAGAAACCACTTGATTACTAGTCAATGATGTGAATTGTTAACAAGTGTAAAAGAAACCACCAATAATGACAATGGCTCTCGAAGTTCTCAGTACAATCCATGAAGTGTGAATTAATGATTTGCAATTGAACACTTCGTAGAATCATTCGATTGAAAGTCAATGATGCAACCTGTCATCGAAGGCGAGAAACCCACCATTAGGGCATGCAGATCCTAAGGTACTGATAGGATTCTAGATCAAATTTCTAGATGATGAGTTGTCATCGATAGAAAGTGATTCGTCGTAGGAAAGCCCACAACACAAAACCATTAGATCAAGTTTTGAAGAAATATTTGCAATTACTGACTTAGGGATGGTCAACGAGAATGGAGACAAATGTTTGCAATGAATGGCTTATTTGAACTATCTCTTGAACACATAATGACACTGCAAATGGCTTGGTAACAATTGACCTAAAGCTAATACCCAGAAACTAGCTAAATAATTTAAATGTGGTTTGATTAAATATTAGACAAAGGATTTTCCCAACGAAGGTACAAGTGTGACAAAAGGTGTCGCGTTCAAGAGTGGTATACTACTTTTAAAACAAGGGTGAAAACTGGATTCCTTTTCTCTTTTTCCCCCCACCGTTACTGGCAAGTACCTCTTTATTTTTTACAAGCTTGAGGAGGAAAACATTTTCTTGTTGTGTAAGCTCATCCTTTGGATGAGTCCATCTTAGTATTAAAATCAGACCCTAAGAAGGAGTGGTTCATTCCTGTTTGTAATCGATAGGTCCTTTACTGTTAAATTTTAACGAGTCCAGTATAGGAGAAACTCGGTGTTTTTCAGTTTTAAGGAGTCAGAAGAAAAACATAAGTAAACTCCGTGGTTGTACTTTTTCATAAATTTAGTCTCTCAAGCCCGAAAAAAGGATAAAATAATACATGAGAGAACTCTATTGACCATGATTAGTTAACATATACCTTTTTTCGTAAATATTCCATTTCATTTTGAATATTCAAGTACTCAGAAACCTTTTCATATTTAGAGAGTCTAAAAATGGCTTAAAAGAGAACTCCATGGTTTCGCTTTTTTGAAATTTCAAGAGCCCAAAAAAGTGATAAAAGTGTACTCATCATCAAAATAATTCTTTCACGAAAAATCTGCAATCTGCACAAAAACTCAAAAAATTAAAAATACATGTTCCAAAGAAGTAAAAATATTGAAAAATAGCCTTTTTAAGTGAAAAATAAATAAAATATAATATTTTTTTCATTCAAAAACTATAAAAAGGATTTTAACAAAGTCATTTTCACCTTTTATCTTCAGAGCAGTAAATTGAGAGCTTTTGGCAAAAAAGTTTCGGAGCCCACATCAAGAGAACCGACTGTTCAAATCGTGATTCGTCAGAACCAGGTAATCCAGATCACTTTACTCTTCATTTATATCTGTTTCAATTCTCTTTTTTGACATTAATTTCATTTTTTAGGGAGAAATTATGTTCAAAAATGTGCTTTGGGGGGTCCACAGGCCATGCACGCGCTACCTGTGGACCCCGATAATTTTCTAAAAGGAAATTATCAGGCTACCGTGGTTTTTGTGTAGAGCCCGTGCGGACATCCACACTGTCTCTGCACAAAAAATGCGGAGGCACCATGAGCATTTTAACATCTACAAATTCTCCTAGAAATGGTTAAAGTTTTTTATTCCAATGGTTTCTAACCTTCAAATGAGTTAATTTGCAGACTATTTCCACATGCTAGAGTGGGGACAATGTGAACATGAGGCTATAGAAAATGAAGCCATGAATGATCCTCACACAATGCGAGTATTAAAAAATTGTGGTTTATATAAGTTATTGGTGATTCAGGGTATGAAAGCACAGGTGGAGCTGATGACATGGTTAGTGAACACATGGTATGTTCAAGATTAGTGCTTTATAATTGGTGACCATCGGCTCATAATTGAGCTCGAGGATATTTATTTTCTCACTGGATTGTCTCGAAGGGGAGAAAACATATCCTTGTTTAGGGCTAGATAGGGTGGCCTACCCGTTGCTAGCTACAAAAAACAGTTTTGCAATGAGGAGGAAAATCCAAAGGATAATTGTATAGACATAAAAACTATCTTGCAGTTAGATCTCAAAGTGACCGCATTCACAGTAACCAGGTTGTGTGGAAGTGCGGCTCCACATGTAGCCACTAAATTTCAAATTCAGACCGCAGTGTATTGTTTAGGATGCACCATATTCAACTGGTGCAAAGGGGTATTGGCCAACATGAAAGGAAAACTAACTAGAGCAAAGAATGCAAAGTTACAAAAATTTGGTTATGGCGCCATTTTGATTTCTTTTTCTTTGGAGAGAATTCCACATTTTTCCCCTCAACTTATTCTAGTGGATCATGGGGAACCTCAGGAACCTAGAATGGTACTTTGGCTTGCATTAATGGCCCGCCATGGTGGCGATGGTAGTTCAGTGGTTCGGTTCACTCCGGCGTACTTTATGTGGCTAAATAATCAAGTCTTCACCATTGAAGACTTCCCCTATGCAAGTATAGATTTCAGAGGTGATCCTAAGATGTCCTTACCTCCAGGGGCATAGTGGGACGAATCAGGTAAGAGAACCATTTTTATTTTTTTTAAATCTAATTTTTATTTTTATTTTTATTGTCCAATATTGCTAACAAAAATTAAATGCAGATTTTGGTCCACGACAACTAGCTACTCTCCGTCGCTTTGATAGGCGGCAAGTAGAGCCTATAACACCACCATAGGATTAGGCATTAGAGATCCTAACTTATATGGAATACAACCTAGAGAGGTTAACCATAGATATTCCTAAGATAGGGACAAATGACATTCCTCTCCGGCTTCAGAGACTGTTACAGGTGTACCAGGTAGTTTATGAGATTCTTGCGCAAGATGGCGCGTGTCATAGTCTACTACAATGATAATCATCATGGATAGTGGATGATCATTGTGGATTGACATATTTTGTTTTTGTATTAGTATCTATTAGATCATAAGGTGTTTGAACCTATGATCGTAGACGATGTAATATTTTTTGAAAACAAACCTATCTATGATATGACTACTTTCTCTAAGTATCTTGTTCAACATATATCGAATGTTGTTTTGGTTTACTATTTTAATGTTGCAAATGTCTATTTAGAACACGATTAGCTAATGCATTGGACAATGTGTTTAAATTTCTTGAAATGTGCTCATATTCAATGTAATCAAACTTTCGTTTCAAGAGACGAACCTTCAAAAATAATCTCAATAACATTGGATTTTTAATTGTGTATACTCTATTTAAATGTAATACAATGAGTTCTGAATCTAACTAATGAAAAAACATCGAATACCAAATGAAATGGCATCAGATAATAACTCAATGACTGCTCTATATTCTACAATATTGTTTTTTGTTTGACCAAGCCTTACCCCATGCATAGAAACAAACTCATAAGTGGGTGAATAGATAACCCAAGCTGCGGAAGAGATATTTTGTGTACTACGATAAGCACCATCAACAAAACCAATGTACATTTGAATGGATGTTGACATCTGCAATATCAAGAGTAATCAAGATAAGTAGTGATATTAGTAAAAGAAAACTTAAACTAGGCACACTTATCTAATCTAAGGTACACTATCTAAAATAACTAATATACAAGTGAGATATTCACATGAGAATCAAGAAAAATATCTCTTCAGATAAAGATCATTTATGGGCTTATCTAAAGAGACCCTGTCATAATCAATCAATTCATAAGCCCCTTTGATAAGCACTCGCTTGACAATATAAGGACCATGCCACATTGGTTTGAATTTCCCATCACCTAGCTTATCATTAGCTTGATCATATACTAAGACTAGGTCACCTTCTGAAAAAACACGAGGTGTAACACTTCAATCATACTGAGCTTTCACACATTTCTTACAAGCCTCATCAGCTAATGCAGCGGTGCACCGAGTTTCATCTAATTGTGCTAAGTAAAAAAAGCATTTTTCTCTTTAGAGATAGCTGGTAGTAACTCTATGGATAATTGGAGTGACGATATTTCGCATTCAATGGGTAATACAGCTTATAAACTATAAACCAGTTGAAAAGGAGTGAGCCATGTAGTAGTTTTTTCTGAGGTTCAGTATGCCCATAGTGCTGAAAAAAGCATGGTATGCCAATTCGATATGTGAGTTCCAATAATCCATTTAATCATGGTGGTTAAAAATTTATTAACGGATTCAACCTGAACATTAGCCTACGGGTAATATGGAGTAGAGTTATCATGGCGCAGGCCAAGTTGATTGGAAATTTCGGTCATCATTATATTTTTAAAATGACTCCCATAGTCTGTGATAATAGCTTGGGGTAATCCAAAACGAGCAATCACATGATTGAATACGAACGTAGTTGCAGTTTTTCCATCTGTCGCGAATGTAGGCATCGCCTCGGCCCATTTGGTAAAGTAATCTACAGTGATAATAATATACCCATGCCCCCCGGCCAAGTGAGGGTTACATGTAATGAAATCAATGCCCCATTTCGCAAAAGGATCGACAACAATTATTGGGTGAAGAGGAGCTAGAGGTGCACGCATCTTTCGATCAAATATTTGGTAGTTGTCGCATTTTCGGACCGCAATAATAAAATCTTTAAATAATGATGGCCAAAAATAGCCAGCGTGCATTATATTTTGGGTTGTGGCAAACCCAGACATATGACCACCACACGCTCCAGAGCGGCAGTAATTCAAAACCCTTTCAACCTCTTCGTGAATTATACAACGTCGAAAAACAAAATCTGCACCACAACGATAAAGTGTGTCTCCAAAAATATTGTATTGCTGAGATTGATACCGAATTCTCCATAGATTTGAATGTGAAAGCTATGGGCGAAAGGTTTGGGTTTGAAGATAAATGATGATATCTCCATACCATGGATCTAACGTACTGATAAGAAACAGAGATTCATCTGCAATGGGATTCTCTACCACAGTTTCTGTCTTGGTATTGGGAAATTCACACATAAGTTTTGCAAACACCAGTGATTTATTTGATTTAGATTTTTCAAATACCAAATCTAACTCTTGTAGGATAAAAATCCATTTAGAGTATTTTCCCTCAAGTAATTATTTTGTCAAAATATACATCATCGGAGTGCAATTAGATATCATAGTTGTCTTTCATAACAACATGTAGCGACAAAATATTTGGACAGCTTGAACTGCTGCCAAGGCCAATTTCTCCATATGTGCATATTTAATTTCATTCGGATTCAGATACCGACTTAGATATTAAATCACATGCTCATTGTGAGATTCATCCTCTTGAACTTGAACCATTCCAATGGTGGAATCAGAGGTTGCTAGGTATAAATAGTAATCCTGGTTGTAATTTGGTGGATGCAATAACGGTGCATGGGTTAACACATGTTTTAGAGCATCAAAATATTGATCAAAAATCTCATCCCAAATAAAAGGAACATTCTGTTTCAACAACCAGGTAAATCCTTTTGTTAACTCAGCATAGTTCGGGATAAATCTACGCAGAAAATTTGCTTTCCCTTGCAAACTTTGGATTTGATGAAGTATGGAATGAGGAGGTAAATTTATGATGGCCTCAACCTTCGAGGAGTCGACATGAATTCTGGCTTTCGAAACAACAAATCCCATTCATCGCCCTAATTGTACAAAAAAAACACATATGTGTGGATTCAAACAAATCTTGTAATGCCTACATCTCATAAAAATTTCTCGTAAGTGAGTAGGATGATCGTCTCTATGAAATGAGTGAGGAGGTAAATCATCAAGATAAGGCTTTACAATATGTTTGATATCATGAAAATCATAAGACATTTCCCTTTGAAAAGTTGCACAAGCATTCTTTAATCCGAAAGGTAGTTTGCAATAAGAAAATGTTCCCCAAGGACATATAAACGTTATTTTTGGTTGATCAACAGGGATTATGTTGATTTGATTATATCCAGAAAATCCATCCATAAATGAAAACATTTCATTTCTGGCACAATCATCAATGATTTGGTTGATATAGGGGGTAGGATAATTGCCTTTTGGACATGCTTTATTAATATCTGTAAAATCAACACATAATTTTATAGTCCCTTCTTTCTTGGTGACAGGAACTATATTAGATACCCAATCTGTTAATGGGATTGGATAAATAAATCTTGCTTGCAGTAGCTTCTCAACTTCAGCTTTAATAGCAGTATCTTTTCGCGGATGTATTGGATGTAATATTTGTCTAATAGGCTTTGCATCTGGGTATGTCTTTATTTTATGAACGACAATCTTTGGATTGATTCGTGGCATCTCTTCGTAAGACCAGGAAAATATGTATCGAAATTCTTAAAATAGGGCTTTATATGTATTAATTTCATCAATTGTACAAGAAGCACCTATATGAATGTTTTCAACAATTCCAGGTTTAACTGATATGTCAATAGGAACAGTGGTAGAAATGTTTCCCAAATTAATCTTAGAATCCGAATTTGTAATCGATATGGGATTTTGTGGTTCCTTGACATAATCAATTGTAAAAATAGATGAAAAATAATTTTCGAACCTATCAAGTTTAGGTAAAAATGATGATCTATGGTGTAGATCAACCCAAGGTAATTCATCCATAGACAAAATTCTCAAATAGTTTCATTAGTATGAAACACTTGTTGGAAAGGATCGTAAATTGATGTCAAGGTTGAGCTTGATAGTGAAGAAGATTCTTCGGTGATCACATTCATTGGATCAATATTAGTTGAAATCATGTTAGAAAAAAACTATACTTCTTTATATGCCATCTCGAAAGGACTCAAAGGCATCTCGCCATTGAAAGAATCCATTTCTGACTCTGAAGGCACTACCCAAGTGTCATTGAATGGTATAGTGCTTGATGAAATCATATTGATGTTGGAAATGGTATGCAGTACGTTGGGTGGAGGCATAGAAAAGTTCCCATAAAAGTGGAGTCCTTTACTAAACCTACACCAACATCTTCATATGGGATAGTCGATTTTCCAACATGTTGGATACTATCCATAGAATCTGGGTCAAATGAATAATATGACAACTGATCAATTTTCACAATATTTCCTTTATGAGGAAACATGATTAACTGAAAGACAGATGAAACGACCACAGTCATGGCATAATACCAACTTCGACCCAAAAGAAGGTTGTAATCTAGAGGGGCATCAACAACTTCCACATCTAGATTAAAATTTTTGCTTTCTACTTCTATAGGTAGATCCTGTAAAATTCCAAATAGATGAAATCCTCTTCCATCAAAGGCTTTAAGGATTTTCATAGAACCAAGATTTTTCCAACAATTTAATGAAATTATGCATGTGGATGCCCCCTCATCAATTACAGCATGAAAAACTCGTATGTTTTTTACTAATACTGGAATCTGAAAATCCATCTGATGAGGGAGTCTCGGTGTAAAATTTTCTAGATCAAAGACCATAAGGTTAGAATCCTGATGATCTATAGCTCCAATAGCTTATAAAAGTAATTTCCTTTGTACTGGACATGATTGTAGCACTTATAAGGCTTACATTGCTAAAGGGGAAATTGCCAAGTCTTCAACAATGTTGTGGTTCTCAGTAGCTCTTGCATGTGGATTGAAAGCTGATTTTCGAAGAACACCTTTAGCATGCGGTTTAATTACTAGATCAGGATTAGGTTTCTCGATATGAAATGGATCAGAAACTGAACGAGATGTAGCTGGTGTTGAATTGGATTTTTCTACCTCTTTACCAGTTACAGGATTTTTACTTCCATAGTCTTGCGATCGTGTCGCAACCATAACCTCAGACATCATTAAAATATTTGTCGATGAATTTGAAGAAGATCCTAACATTTTGCTATCTTGAGTAGGAAAAGGATCCTTCAAGACAGTGGGTGTGGATGAAACTTTGACAAATTTAGAGACCTCAAACTGATGCGGGCACTCTTTAGTAAAGTGATCCTTGTCACAGATAAGACAAGGATAATGAGGTTTTCGTTTATCATCAGATGGTTCATTCTTTTCGGTTTTTTCTTTGGGAGATGTAGTCTGTTTTCTTTTATTCTTTCCTTTATTCTTATTACTAATTTTATATTTAGCTATAGATGAATCTACAACATGAATGTCGGCAAAAGTTTCAAGGGAAGAATCTGCTTTCGGTGAATTTGGTAAAGTTATGATAGGAGAAGTAGTTTTTAAAGAATTCTTCTTACTCTTATCTGCATTAACTAAACCAATTACACTGTCTGCAGCATGAAACCTTGAAGGAGTTGTAGTTATTTTACCAGGACGCAGTAAGTCAAGAATTTTTTCATATAAAGTACCAGACTGTGTATATACAAGGTCTAAGTATTGAGCTTGAGCAATGACCTTTTCCTCAATAACAACCCCTCCCTTAGCCACATCTTCAGTGATCTTTGGAAGCAATGATTTCATAAACCATTCTGCCAAGATCTAATCTGGAATAAAGACTTTCACTAAACATCTTCTACGTCTCTATTCATGTATATGATCTGATATCTACGTAGACGTAGATTGTTTTAATGAAGTCAAGAGTTTTGTGCCATTGTCGTGTCTCACTGGAAACTGAAAATGGGTTAATAAAGCTGTCGCTAAAGCATTAAAATTATTGAAAGAGCCACATGGTAGTTAAATATACCATTTTGCAGCTAAACCTATCAGTGTTCTCTGAAACAGTCATAATCGAATGGAATCATCAATCAAAGAGTTGGATGCACACCAGAGGTGGTAAGTCATGACATGGTTTGTGGGGTCCTCTCCTGATTTACCTTCGAACTTAGGAATATCACTGGGAAAATTATTCGGCATTGGCAGCCAATACGAAAGATAATATATTGGATCATTCGTTAGGCGTGACAAATCAGGTAAATCCAAAGTTGCAATTAATGGCAACCGACGGTTAGGATCCTGCTGAGAAAATTGATAACCTTGTGGAACTATACTAGTACCCAGAGGAGGATATCCAGGATATCCTGGAATAGCCTGTGCATTTGGGATTGGAATGCCTCCCAGATAACCAGGATTGACCGAACCATATTGAGATTGAGCTGGTATCAGATACGTGTAACCAGGGTATGGTTGATACTGGTATACTGGATTTTCTGCTACATGTCCATATTGATACTGCCCTTGATATGGTTGATAAAAAAACTGAGGTTGGCTTGTTAAAATTTTACTTGTACCAATTTTTCCCGTAGGCATCTAAACAGTAGTCTGAACTATGGGTCCAAGTTGTTGAGCAGTGACTACAAGGATTTGTTGTGATACTTAAGGGGTTGTAGAAACAGGGGCTGCAGAAATTCCAAGGATAGGTGCGTTAGGTTGAACAAAATTTGGTGCAGTAGTTTGAGGTGGAGTCCTAGCTGTATTTGGACCAAGCTATTGAACTGTACTAGGTGCAGATACCTGTGGTATAACTTGAAGCGTAGGTTGGACAAGTTGTTGGATTTGACTGTAACCAATTGGCTGACCAGGTTGATTATAAGGTATTTTCATGTTAGGCTGCAAATTATGTTGAGTTTGTGTTGGATCCCACGCCGTGTACTCCAGGATATGGAGATCCCATTGAAGGTTGTGTTGCATAAAATGGACCATAACGAGGTTGATAATTTTGAACATATGTTTGATAGTTGGCTGGATAATTCCCACTAAAATTTTTACATCCCTGAAACAATTGTTGTTAAGGGTAGAACTGTGGCCCTAAAGGAGGTTTTTGTGCTTGGAAAGATGGTTGCCCTGGCATGGGGTACTGTCCTTGAAGAGGTTGAGCACCCTGAATTGAGTACTGTCTTTGAGGTTGATATTTTCCTTGAGGTATATACTGGCCTTGAGGTATGTAATGTCCTTAAGGTATGTACTATCCTTGAGGCTGCCCCCTAGGAAGTAAATTACTACCTTGAGGTTGCCCCCCAGGAGGTAAGTTACTAATTTGAGGGTCAAGGTTAGGAATGTGTCCAAACATCATGTAAACGTGTTTCGTGCTCAAAGTTTCAGTATATGATTCATTTGGACCAGATGATGGTATATGTTTGTCGGGAGAAGGAGCTGCTCCTGAGAAAGTACCAAAAAGCGACTAGTATCCTGCAAGATCAGATGGAACACCATACAAATATTATTATGGTGATGCAGAAAACATGGGTGACTCACCAAATATGTTTAATGAAGATCTATAATTACATCTTGGTATAGCGTAAAAAGGAATTCGGGGGGGGGGGGCGAAAAGTTTAGACCATAATTGTGTAGAAATTTTATTAACTAAGAATACCAAGGATCTTGTTTGAAAGGGCTATGGTAAATCGATTCACTTGGTCTAAGATCTAAAGATTCCTAATGTGAAGGAAGAACAACTTCTTCTTCTGTGTCAGTAACTTCTTCAATGCTAATGAGGCCAGGAGGAAGGTTCTCAATGATGCGAAACTTCACTCTAGGTGAATCAGGACGACCAGGGGTTGGAGTTATGAACTCTGAAATAGGCTCAGACGTAGCAGGTTCAGTTTCCGGTTCAGAAATTTTAGGCTCAGTAGCTGATAATTCACAAGTTGTGGAAGAAAGTTCAACTAGTTCAGAAATTGTAATTTTTATTTGAGAACTCTCTGTTGTTTGAGGTTGATCTACTTTGTAATCAAGATGAATAATTACTGATATTTCCTCGTGTTTATTTGATCTAGTCCCTGATGTTTTTCCTTTCTCAGATTTAAGTTTTTTTAACTGGATTGGTGTGTACTCAGGGGGTTTCATTCTGCGTCATTGTCTAGGTAATTCAGCCACGACTAAAAATTTTAACACACGAAATCAAAGAAAATTTCAAAAAAATAACCTAAAGTCTCTAAGGAAACAATCAAATTGATCACACACCTACAAAATCTAAGAGAGAAATCCACACACAAACTGTAGATTCCCACACTAAAAAAACTAGTTAGTGATGAAATCCAACGTCGTAGAATTCTAATGTGGAAATGGTGGTTGGAAAAGTTACCCCAATAACCTGCTTAATGAAACACTTCAGTGCAAGTCTCTCCACTTATACCATCTTGAAGTGAAGAGTACCCTCCAGAAATTCCAAGTGAGTCTAGTCGACATCTGCTCCAGGTATAGTGGGACCTTCCCTCCATTGTCACCTTTTGAAAGAATCTTAAATTTTATAGCCACAAGGTCACCAACGGGAAAAAATGTACTTGGGGGAAAAATTTACGATCTGATATACACGCAAGGGAAGAGTAACTAGCTCAATCCCCTTGAAGGCTCCTTGATATAATCAAAGGTTTACCGTTTTTAATGCGTGCATATCTGCTATCTTTCCCAATGAGATAGGTACGATTACCTCACTGGTTCCGACATGATCTCGTGCTTGAATCTTTTAAGAAGAGCTTCCCAGAGCACAAATGCCACAATTGGATTTTTTCTACCGCAATATTGCTACTTGTTTGTTTGAACTATCTTGGAATGTTAATTACAACCTATTCCAAGACACTAGCCTAAGCTATGTTGGTGAAAAGTTCCCTAGAAAATGTAAAAATACCTAGATTGATTTTATTAAAGTGTTGTTTTTAATTTGGTTGTTTCTTAAGATAGAAGGTATGGAAGTGAAACTTCAATGATGTTTTATGACCCAACTCAAAAATACGCTAAATGCATCTATATGAAAAGTGCAACTATTTTCTTTTCAATGAATCTTATTTAAGGGAATGATGGAGAGATTTAACAATTTTCAAAGCACCAATTCTTTCTTCATAAACAAAATCATTGAAAATAAGATGATTTCTTTGAGAACTCAATTTCATAAAATAATCAATTACTCGTTTGAAATGAAATCCTTTATCAATCAAATCAGAAACTACAAATCATTAAACAAACCATTTCCAAAAGAAAACCATATCTAAAACTCCTAAAAACATAAAATTTAAAGTCAAAAGAAAAGTTCTAATTTTGAAATTTATCTAGAAAGTTTGAGGATGTTTTCTCTTAGTTTGTGATCGAACCAAGAAGAATTTCTACTTATCTCAGCAGAAATGAAAACATCCAACAATGGTTTGGTGTGAAAATCAGGCCTTAATAAGCTAAAATCTCTTCTAAATTTGCAAATGAAAATGAAATCAATTTTCATAAAAGTAATATTTGCAACAAGTTTTAATGGCTCAGAAAGAAAACAACATGATACCACTAAGCTAAGGTATATGAAATTTTCTTATATGGAGCAGCAAGAAAGTAGGGAAAACACTCACTCATCAAATGCAAATCAGATGAAAAATCACACAAACACAAAAGTTGTTGAAATAAATTCACACATAAGACTTTGACAGTCAAGACAAATTAGGGAAAAACACAAAGAATCTGGTAATATGGCTCCTAAAAAGAGAATTCTTAATTTTTCAAAAAATTTCCACAAGTGTGTAGGTTCTAATGGAGAACAGAGCGGTACCGCACTATTCTGAACTAAAAATTGTGGAGGCTACCACACTGTTTTTAAATAAAAACCGCGAGGGCCAGGAAAAATAGAGAAAAAATAAAAATTCAGCTTTTCTTTCGGGGATTCTCAAAATTTATCTACCTAACCCAGTTATAGACTAATCAAAATCAGAAAACTCTTAAAACTCAAACTGAAAATAAAAAATAAAAAGGAAAACTAATTTCTATCACCAGTGGAGTCGCCATTTTTTATGCAGATTAATCCCTCTTGCAGACAAGAGCGATCTCCCTAGTATCCTATGGATAGCTAGAAATAAACATCCATTTGTAAATAGATTATATGCGATTCAGAATTATTATAAACAAAGAAAGAGGACATGCCCCTACCTTGAAATCTGACGTTCGATGCAGTCTTTTATCGAGTCGTTCGAAAGAGGCTTCTTTAGTAAGTAGAACATGCAACCAAAGACAGACAAAATAATTAAAAGCACCTGTAACATATAATAATTGAGAATAGCTAATCTAACTTAGTGATCAAGGAATCTAAGTATTGAATTATTCATAAGCACAAAAACAACTCAATGAGAAAAGGAGATCCATAAGTATTATCTTGAATGAAACGAGTAACTTTACAACTTGATGCCTTGATGTCATACAAGCTCCTCTCAGGGTCCTGAACAATCTTTCCTCCTTCAGATTTACAACCCTTCCTCTCTTTTAACTAGCATGAAGTTATGGACATGAGTGTGTCATCATTCTCATACCAATAATAACTAGTATAGAGAGTATGATCTCTTGATAATTTCCTCAGCAACTAATATGTATGTCTACCATCTACCCTTGAGACTAAAACATGAGCTCAACTTATAGGGAAATGGAGGTGGTTTCATTTCCATGAATATTGGGATGGATTCCTCTCATGAAGGAATTTGAGCTCCATAGACCAAGGGATAAGATCCATGAATGGAGGGATAGAGCTCCATGAGTGGAGGGATAAAGCTCGAACTGATTGCGCGTCTAGAAGCTTCTAGTTGGGAGAATATTCGACCATCTAGGCTTCTAGAACTTACTTTTTCCTTTATTTGATTGTTTACGTGGGTCCGTGGGTTTTATAAACAAAACATGTGGGAGTTGCTGCTGGCTATAGAATAAATATTTGCGGATCCGCAAGAAAGAGCTAGGAAAATTGCAGAGTTAGCTTTTAAGGGTTTTAATGAGCTTTTATCCAATTCCAAGACTTGGTTTAGGAACATTATGGATTTTGACTTCTAAGGGAGCATAATATACGTAGTGATGAACCTATATAGATAGTCAAATGTTATGGTGACAAAATAAAATGTAACAATTATTCCAAAGCCAATTTGGGCATATTGTACCACATGGAGAAATACTATTGGACATGCTCCGTATGAGCTTGTCTATGGGAAGAAATTTTTTCTTCCAATTGAGTTCCAAGTGGAAACTTTTAGAACACCAAAAAATTTGGGGCTTGAACTATCTGAAGCTAAAAAACAAAGGCTAGCATAGTTGAATGAGATAGATTAAATCCGACAAGATGCTATCCAAAGAATAAACATAGTACAACAAAAAAGATTGAGATGGCATGAAAATTTCATCAAAGTTAATAATTTTAAGCTAGGTGACTGGGTTCTTCTCTTTGACTCAAAATTTAAATATTTTCAAGGAAAATTTCAGACACATTTGCTTGGTCCCTATGAGATTGATTTTTTTTTTTATAATGCAGTGGTTAGAATTAGAACTATTGATGAAGAAAATATTACTTTCATTATTAATTGGAATAAATTAAAAGTATATCATAATCCATTAACAAAGGAGGAATTTGTCAAAAATATGCAAGAAAGTTACTATTTGAACTTGGTGAGAAAGGAATATTTTTCTTCCTTATCACTGAAAGAATTGTAATTACTTTTTCTCCTGTAAAAAAAAGAAAAAAATATATAAGAATAGAAAGGACAACCATCTTTGTTGGCAATTATATAAATAAAATTTTGTTTGAAAACCAAGGAACTACTTCGCAACCTTGATTTTAAAAAATCCCCTTCCTTGTCCCATTTAATTTTATTCCTCTTCTTCTTTGCAATAAAACTTTTCGCTTCAATAAATTTTTTGAAGTCTTTATTTCTCTTTTAAAGAGAATATCCAATAAATTTCAACAATCTTAGAAGTAAACAACATCAAAAAAGGATCAGAAATATCAGTAGCGGAAATATTTCAAGTAAACTCATGAAGTTCAAATAAGTAGCTACAAAATTTATAAATTTCCGCAACTCCTTTCAAATTTCATAGCTGATAAAAAACCTTCTTAAAAAAAACATTCAAAAGGCATCATAAATCTTCATCATGAATAATAGTTGCATTAAAAGGTATGTACAAATAATATTTCATTGATTTTAATTTAAGGAATGATATATTTATAAGCATTACATAATAAATTTGATACACCTTTCGAAATTATGACCAAGAATTATAACCATATTTGATCACCTCCATAAAACTTATCTCATCATGACAAAACCTTATGCCGCATTCAAATGATTTGAAAAATCCCAACAGCCTACAAAAATGGATCAAGTGAACTCGTGGTAAATCATTAGTAAAGGAGGTGTTTCATTTGAATTCAATTACTTTCCACTTCATTCATACCCTACTTCCATCAGCCTCCTTCATTCACCAGTATATCCATCTCCATCAATCCCTATCAAGAAAGAGGTAATTTGAGGGTTCAAATTTTCTTATTTCATGGGTGTTACTGCCATATTTGAGCCACATGGAGAAAATTTTCTTAGTGCCTATCTCAAGGTTAAATACTAGGTGGAGAAGGTGAGATGGATTCAATTTTTTTTTTAAATTAATGGGCATGGAATAAAAGTTACACGAGATTTTGCTAAATCCTTTGATGGCATAGAGGTTGAGATAGGAGATATCAAGGTCATAATTTTTTAGTCATTCATAGCAGAGGTGACAAGACTACCTCGAATTGGAGAAATTTGGTTCAAAATTCAGAGGCTTAAGGATGAATAATGTAGAAAAATTTTACATAATACACAGATGGACACATCAACATTCAACAAGGGAACACTAGTCACTACACTAAAAATCAAGTGGAGAAACCCACTGCTCATCCTCCAAAAGTTCTTAACTTGTGAAGGCAGCTTTGGTACTTTACTATTCTATCATGCAAGATTTCTTATGTATTTTTTTGAAGGAAAAAAATTGAATTTACCTTACTACTTAATGTCGAGTTTAAATAAAATGCACTTTTATGTTCAGAGATTTTATATGAATATCGACATAGCCTTGTATGACCATGGTCTGATAAAGCTTCATGTCGAATCTCACTTAAATTCAACGGGTGATAACTAGCAAAATTTTCTAGCATTTTGTGGAAACTTCAGAAGAAGAATTACCAAAAGCTAAGAGGAGCCAACCAAGAAAATATAAAAACCCTTTAAACCTTGAAATTTTTATTGAGGAAGAAGTCATTTTAACTATTAATGAACTATATCCAATGGAAATTCCACCATAAAAATAAAAGGATGATGTGCCACTTACATAGTATTTGGAGAAGGTTAGAAAGAAAATAATAAACAAGATATTAGAATAAATAAATTCGTTGAAAAGACACATGTACCTGAAGAAAAAAAGGAGATAGAGACAACCAAGGTAAATCAAGGAGAGAAACAAAAGTTAGGCAGAAGAGAAAGAATACACAAAAAGTGATAAAGGCATAACAAAAGTTGAGAAGGATTTAGCGACTTATCAAGCATTCAATTGAACCAACATAACAAGGAGATACTATTAATTTGGAATAATAATAGGATATTACTATGAAAGAAGAAAAAAATTCTATATTTTACCATATTCCATCCAAAAGAACACCTTAGATTGAGCCATCCCAATAGAAATTCTATGAATACCTGGAGAATCTAGAACAAGGAGTGCAAAAAAAGGTTGAATTTCCTGAGACAACTCAAGTTCACAAAGAAGTTGCATATGATGATATCCCTTTAGATCATTTTGAGACTTATCAAGAAGAGCAAGAAACTATTCATAATATTCATTAGTTGGAGATCTTACATTGACACATTATAGAGGAAAATCAGTTTATTAAAACCTAGAGTGAAATCTTGAAGGCACATAATGACAGCATGTTGTTAAGGATGTGCTGTTGGTATAAGAATAAAAAAAAGCTTAAAGGGAATAAAAAATTTCTTAGAAACAAGATTAAAGGGTTGCAAGGGAAATTGCTCATGAGGAAACCTAGATGGTCAGTTAATGTGCAGAGTAGGAAGGCTTCAAATTTGGACGTCATGATCCAAACTTTAGAATTAGTCTAGTGAAAGGATAATTTCTCAAATTTTGAGTTTTTGCATGAGGACATCAAACATCCTCATCGTGGCGGAATGTTGGATCCTCGAATTGTCCTCAATTTTGACACATTTTTCCTTTTTTCCATATTTTCTACACTTTTTTTAATACACTTTCAGGTTCTAAAATTCCATATCAATTATAATAAAAGTTATCAAATTATTATTGCTCGTGATCTATATTTTCTTTACAAAATTATCTGAAATATCTATTTGGCTACCGAATTGTGCAATTTTCATAGCCGACTAAATGTTTTGTAGTTAAATCCATGGTTAGATAGGATGCATAGGCTTTGAAAGCAAACAAAGAACATGAGAAAATGCCAAATGTCAAGGAAATTCTCACCCACCTATTATGTAAACTCAAAATATCATCTAGACAAGGAATATGTTTTGTCAAACGTCCATGTCAACATTGTTTTGTTTGTGAGCAAGGGTTTCAAGAAGCAGTTTTCCAATCATCTAGCATGGAAAATATGATATCAAATGAACGAGACTCATGATAATCGATAGTTGTTGTGTAGAAGAAGATGGTTTGCATGATTTGTTACAACAAAGAAAATCATGCCAGATCCATTTCTTAGTTAAATTCAAAGACTGTGTTGTTGATCGTCGAACTTTCCTCTCAACATTTATTTCTTTAAGTCGTTAAATTAACTAGTGTATAAATACCTCCCTGATTTTCAAGTGGAGATAATGAAGAATAGATCATACATACTCTATTTGGAATAGTTGAAGACTCTCTGTTTTTATTAATACAAGTATTATGTTCCTGATGTGTGAATGTGTCCTTAGTCAATTTGATTTGATTTCAAAGTGCCTTACACTCAATGTGAGCCCCACCTTAGTTGATTTGATTTGATTTGATTTGATTTGATGTTTTATTTTTGTATTTTTTTCAATTATTTACAGTTGGATTTACAGTTCACGTCTTTGTTCACTTACTGTTGATTTTGTGGCACAAGATTGAATGCTCTTTAAAATTGAAAACAACCAAAAACATTTTAATCGTTAGTTATTTTCATTAATATTTTCCACTTAGACTCAAATTTTGATGTTTAGATTGATTCATATATCCATTTTGCACATCATTAATCTATCATAATTTGAGTTTTCATTCATGCTCTTTAGTTCATTTCATTTCAAATAGTTTGGTTTTAAAATCAATTTCAATATTTTTATAGAATAGTGTTTCAATTTGTTGCAGTAGAAAAAAATTGCATTTTAGCAAGTAGAGTAACCTTTCAATTTAATGCAAATAGAATAGTCATTTCCATTTAATGTAAGTAGAATAGTCATTTCCATTTAATGTAAGTAGAATAGTCATTTCCATTTGATGCAATTAGAATATTTATTTTAATTTGATGCAATTAGAATAGCCAATTCAATTTAATTCTTGTCATTTGATCTTGTTTTTAAAAGAATAGTTTGTCGTTTTCAAGTTTGATAGAAAGAACATGAGTGTAGAGTTGAGATGAGTTGATGTTGATTTATTTTTGTTCTGTAGTTTTCTTTAATAGATTAAACAATGCTTTGTTCAAAAATATAACTCCTAGCATATATTGTCCACATGCACTTCATAAGTATACAAACCTTAGTTTTAAAATTAATGAATTAATTTAACTACCAATTAAATCTACCATCAATCCTTCTTAATATTATTTAATAAGCCCTTGAAATTTAAAGTTCTTGATAAGGATGCTCTAGGGTTTGTGGATAAAACCATAGAGTTACCTAGTTCAATATTTCCACTGAAAGATGTAACCCTAGCTAATGAAAGGAAGGAACGAATTCATTTACAAGAAGAACCAGATCAAGAGGAAGTTGATATTTTTTCTTTAAAAATATAAGTAGTTGATATCCCTCTTGTTTGATTATTATATTATCTTCATTTTCACTATTATTTAGTCTATTCTTTTTTTCTTGATTGTAATTGTTGTTACATGGCCTCTTGTGACGATTGCACGTACATAGTAGAGGTTGAAAAGGTTTTGATAATAGTTGGAAGAAGTGGAAGAATGAAGCAAAGTAAGAATACTTTCCTAGATTCATGAATGTGTTGAGAGATATAGTACCATATGATCTGAACTCGGAGGGAGAAGCTTGAAGTATGCTTTGATCATTATTTCTAGAAGTTCTAGTAATGAAAGTTTCTCATAGTATGAGGGAGAGAATTATTACAAGTCATTTTTCCCTGTCATGAGAAGGATTATTTGTCTCAGTATGAGAGGGAGCATCCAATTTGGGTATCCGGAAAGCATTTGTGATCTAGTGAAGGAAATAGAACAGTCTATGGTCAAGCCAAGATGTGTTGTTCAAATTGTGTTACTAAAATGCTACAGTTTGTCGTGAATGTTTTGAGAAGTATAGCTACAACCTTATTTTGGGAGAAGAGTGTTGAAGACAAAAAGGATGTGCTGCTTCCATTTGGCATCTATTATAATTTTCTTGGATAAGAAAATTGCAGACACCTATTGCACTATGTATGGTAGAGGCCAAGTGTATTCCATCTAGATTTGAAAATATATATGACCTTTGAAGCTACTTGTTCGATTTTTTTCCAGGTCCTGGTGGTGACCATGATGACAAGTCATAACATGTATCACTTCATTTGAGGCACAGTGTTGAAAGGTGTTATGAAGCTCCAGTACATCTCCATTGATAAGCAGATAGTTGATATTTTTACGATGCCTCTTTCTATAGGGAAATTTATGTACCTTCAAGACAAGCTTGGAATTGTGGAGGTTACCTCTCTCATTGACAGGAAGAGATGATGATACTTCATGGAAATTCTCCCTATGTATTTGTGACCTTAGTTGGAGAATGGTATGCTTTTCTTCATGTGTCATCTTAATCTTGGTTGTAGAATTTTTCCTTGTGTCATTATGACCTTGGATAGAGAATGGCTTGCTATATTAGATAGCATCATGTACTGACATTCTTCATGTGTCATGTACTATGACTTAATTAGGGAGGTTATCCCTGTTTTAGTTACATAAACATTGGTTAAACAATGGTTCGATGGATTGAAATTATTCTTGTATCACTTTGACCTTGATTGGAGAATGAATTCTCCCTATATCACTTTGACCTTGGTATGAATAATGATTCAGTAGAGGATATGCTCCCTGTGTCGGTTAGATCTTGGTTGAAGAATATTCCTAGAGGTCGCTCGGATCTCTTTCTAGAGTCAGTAGGAGCTTCCTAGCATCATGCTCGAATCTCTTTCTAGAGTGTTCTTGTTTATTATTGATGGGTGTTTCACCTAGACTATGTTTATAGTTGTTTGATGGTGAACCATGATTATGTTTATTATCGTGATTATGATATTGATGATGATTCTTATCTTAATATTGTTCAACCCTCAATCCCTATATCAGTGAGAGGGAGCATTGATGTGATAACATGAGGGACAAGCATTCTAAAAAGAATAGTCCCTGAGATCTAGACACTCATGAAATGGGTACCTCTTCAGCATCATGAATGAGGCCCCATTGGATTTGGGACATGAGTTTCCCTAGGGCGTTGACCTAGTGGATGGTGTTATCGATTAATTGAAACTCTCCTTAGAGAGATCATGTATACAAAGAACATCTCGATAGTCTTTATGCATACCTCCATAGCTAAGAGGGAGTGTTGAATTTTGTAGCTATGGTCGGTCTTCATAACATTCTTTTGTATTTGTGAAATATGAAATGAAAATTATATTTGTAAAAATAAAATCTATATGAAGCATGTTCTTCATGCTTGCAAGAAAAATGATTTTTTTTTTTTTTTTTACATTCAAAAATAAATTATTTATTTATATTCTCTTCAAGAGCAGGAAAAATAAAATTCAATTTTTTGTATCTATTACCACAAGTGACCAAGTAGGCCTACCCATGAGGCACACCCATTCGCTTGAAATTATTACTATAAATAGGCATGTTCACTCTCCTCCAAAGATAAATCGGCCACTAACCTCTTATCTTTGTTCACGAAAAGTTTACAAGGAGCATAAGGATGGATGTCTATAGAAGAATACTTACTCACTCTAGAAATAAAATAAGGTCAAATATTGTTCAAGTTTTCTGAGGTATCAGTATGAACAATCTATGATTTGGTACAAAACTCTAAGGCATAAATTCAATGGAATAAATCTAAATTTTTTGGTATTATTCTCTTTATTTAAGAGTCGATATTCCTTAGGTTTTCTCTATTCTTAGCGCTAAGATCCTTGATGCTATTTTTTTAGTGTTTAGGCTGAGATCCCTGAAGCTATTTTTTGTGTATAGGGCCAATATATCTGAGGTACTTACCTGTGGAAAAGAGCAGGTCATTTTTTTTTCTTTATGTTATTGGTTGCACTCCCTTTCTTTTATCTCGAAGCAAAACAGAGCTCAATCCTCTATCTTATCTCTGAAATTACAATTAGTTTGAAGAGGGTTAACATGGTCACTTGGTGGATGCTATTACTAGTTAGTTTTTCCATAGATTTGACTTTTGATGTATCACATGTTGAATTTATTCTCTAAGGAAAATTTTGGTTTGGTTTTTCTCTTTGTGGGTTTTCCTAGGGTAAAATATTCTTCTCTTCTTGTGCACTATAATCGTTATTTCTCTATTGTATATTTGGTTAAATTTCAGAATTATAATTCCTTCGTGATCTCTCTATTGTGCTAAACAATATAAATATCATTGGAAGTAATTATCATAAGTTCAAAAATAAAGTATTTTCATATATTGTACTTGAAAAATCAACAGGGGATTCCACATGTTAGTTGTTGTAGCATTGTACAATGGTGACATGGGAGAAAAGGACTACCATATGTCAATGGTATAGACATTAAGAGGGCTCTAAAATATATGACCTTCAAAGGGCCATATTTTTATATATACAACTCAAAATTGGATGAAGTTGATATCATTGGAATGTTATTAATGACAAAAAGATGATAGTGATCTCAAAAAATAATTTTAAGGTGGTCGTAAGAAGGGTAAATTTGATAACCTCATCTCAAAAAGGTTACCTTGGAGGTTGGGCCTTGAGGGGAGGAGTTGGGTTATAGTATTGAAATTTTTCATTTTACATTATTGCCTTTCACCATTTATCTATGTATTAAATTGTATCATGCCACATCCTACAATTCTATTGTTGGCTTTTTTTGTTAGAGATTTCCACCCTCTGTATGAAGCTTTTTAGTACTAAATTAATTTTCCATTCCTTGTTTCCTTGTGATGAAATGGATGACCAATTCACTATCCCATATCCATGTCACATGCCTAATCAAATAAAACCATAAATAAATTGACATGTCTTGGAAAACACAAATTAATCAATGGAAAAGCAAGATTCAAACTTATATTTCATAACCAAATAAGTTTGGCGAAAGTTTGTATGTACTAAGATCAAATATGGTTAGTTCAGTTGCATTTTTTGAGTATTTTTTTATGTTACTTCTTATCCAAGATTGCATGTACTAAGATAAAATATGGTTAGTTCAGTTGTGTTTTTTGAGTCTTTTTTTATGCTACTACTTATCTAACTCTTTCTCTAGGTGGAATAGATTCCTCTTGTAGCCTTGAGTTCTCTTGATTTGGAATACCTATAAAGCATCCTTCTACAACATCCATTCATTTTTCTTTCAACAAGGTTTGAATGCAAGACAAATCTAACTCATTTGAGGTATGGACACCACATAAGTCTAATTTCGTAAATTTATTAAGCTCTCCCTTTTGAATTATCCCTATTTTCTTTACCCAATTTTTGTGTGTAAATAGTTCAAATCTTGGATTCATATCGGCCCTTAAAGCTACTAATAAATTATACCCATTTGAATTCTATAGGACCGAATCCAAACCAAGAAATGACATTTGACTCAGAGATGATATATATATATATATATATATAATTGATAAATTGAGTATTCGATTTTTACAAAATCATAGTCCCCAAGACAGGTTTTCTCGGTCTTTTAACTGATATGAATTGGGCTTCCGCATGTGATTTTATTTATTAAGTGAAAATGAAATAGAATACTCAATTTACAAAAAATTTCAAAATAATACACCATTTGAATGGAAATATTGAATTTTCATAAATAAACCAATTTGGCAAATTAATTAATTTATTGAACTAATATATCCAGGATAAAGAGGGGAAAAAAAACTTAAAAATCAAAATTTTATTTCTATGATTAAAAAAAATTGTAATCGGTACTTTTAACCTTCAAAAAAAAACTGAATGGCTGTACAATTACAGATGAACAGCTCAGAGCTCGGACGTTGTAATTGTAAAGATGTGGAGAACAGGCGTAGAGGGGTTCCAATTATCACCTGACGTTGCTCATAAGCGTGCCATTCTTTAATTTTGCAATGTCACCGGGCCGTTGCTTAATAGCTTGATGACCATTACTAGAAAACTTAAGGGATGCAGCTCTTAACTTCTCTAGTAATGATCATCAATCCCTCACAACCTCCAAGGAACATTAAGGGCTGAAAAAAAGGTTAATGCAATGCAATTGTGGCCAACAGAGGTAACACATTAGGCCGACAATTGCATTAACCCATCTAGCCTAGTTCGCCAGTGAATGCCATATCCACTCTTCTATCCACCACTCTTCTATCAAAATCTGCTGTGGAGAAACAATTCAGATCACCATGGGACTGATTTTTGGCAGTACATTAATATAATATTTCTCAATTTCGTTCCAGAATCTGGTGCTCTAACCATTTTGGCCCTTCGAAATTTTAATTAATTCCCAGATTATTCCCGAAACTTCGCTCCTAAAAATGCGGCAGATTATTAGAGCGCACTGAGAAAGAGACCATGATCCATCCAGGGTGTTAGCGGAATATTAAATCAATTTCTCCAGAACCAGCAAATTATATTGGAATAATACGGCCGGTTTGATGAAGACTAAACCTATGACTCTCGAATCTTGGATATTCTACCTGCTGATATTCTACCTGCCATACCACTCACAGCTGGAAAATACAGCTCCGCTAATCATGACCCCCTCTAGAAGGTTTAGACCGCGGAAATTATTAATATTGGTATAATTTAATTATGACGTAAATATAGAAGTTTTTTGGGATGAGTTATTTATACGAGTAGTCTAAATTGTCATTTTTTGAAAGGTTTTAAGGTGGTTTTTCTGGTTTAATTTCTCTATAATTTCGAAAACAGAAGTTTGTTGAGTAACTTTGCACAATGGAAATTCCTAGGGTTTTTAAGGGTTTTTAAGGTGGCCTTTTTACGGTCTAATTTGTTCTCTATAATTAGCTTGAAGTTTGATGGGTAATCTTGCACAATGGAAATGTTTTTTGGAGAGTGTGTGTGGGTGTTTGAATTATGTAATCTCCTGTTTTGAATAATAAAGACTGCCGATGCCTGTTGTGTGGACGTAGCCCAGGAGGTTTGGGTGAACCACGGTAAAAAGCTGTGTGTCTTTCCTGTGCATGATTAATTTGCTGTTGTTGTGTTTATTAAATTTGTTGCGCACTGTCCAACAATTTATTATTGTTTAAAATACATTTTTAAATATATAAGTAGATTATGTAACTTAGAAAATTTATAGACAATTATGGTGTTAAGTACTTTACCACAATTCCACAATAGTAGAAGAGGGCCTCAGGGTTATTCCAATGCCTTTCAATGTCTGATAGATAATGAGTATCCAATTGCTCTAATTGTTGGGGACTGTGTTGTGGTCACAAACAAGGCAGGTTCACCCTATTAATGTCGATCATGACACCTTTGAGAATATGGAATACAAAGGCTTGAGGCTCATGTTAATTTTTCGATTTTGTTTTGTGTTGTATGAGTTACTTAAGCCCAAATTATATCTCTATCAACAATATGTTCAGATTTGTGCAATATAAATAACCATAAACTCTAACTAAAGACAGAATAATACATGCAACGGAAGAGAAGACAATATCACAACCATGAGACACTGAAATTGGTCCAAGACCAGGGGAAAATCCCACTATGGGGAAAACCCTTTCAAATCTTCTTCTTCTATAGATTGTCTTCAAAATATTTCAGCGGAGAGTACAATGAGCCCAGTACAATAATACATCGGATCTGATACAAACTCAATGGATCACTAATACCAAGTGATCTTAGCTGCCCCGATCTAGATTTGAGTCTAGAAAACTGTCAATAACTGATCTGACGTTGATGTGACTGCATGATGGAAGACTGATGATATTTCCTGGTCAACTAACAGAATACCAAATCTGATATGCCCAATAACTTAGAGAGTCACAACCTTAACACACCTTACCCGTGGCTATACCAGCTCTGAGCCACAACCTGGGAGTTTTATGCCCGCAACTGAGGGCCTGAATGCCCTACAAACTTGGTTGCGCCTCGAAGCCTGCCTGCATGCGACTTTACTGGTTGAGCCGTGACCACAACAATATTAGCCCGCATTAGAAGCCCAGAAGAGCCACTACCTCTAGTTCTCCTTCCCACGACCCAGATCCAAAATACCCACATCTAAAATGTGCCTATGTTTGTGATCCCGATCCACTGCTTGTACCTCGTGTGACGTACCTGTGCGAGTTAGAAAGAAAAAATACGACAATAACCAAAACAACATGAAGAATATCTCATGAGCGAATGTGTGCAAATGAGATTGAGGTCGCTTCTATTTATAACTTGATGAGGGACCGCTTGGGGCTTTGACCAGATCAACATGTAATTTAACCAACTCATAAAATAATAAAATAATCCATATCTTAACTTCCGCTGAACCGTTTAGAACAATCTATAGGTCAATTTTGATCCTCTTGAAAAGAGGAATCTAATTAACTTATTATTTTAACCATATGAGTTAATCAGTATGGAATTTGACTCTAGTTGCAAAAATCAAAAGCTCATATATCACTTAACAACATGTATAGAGGCATTGTTGCAGGGAGCACAAAATCTAGTGGAGGTTATACTTTATAGGTTGCAAGAGTTGATTTCTCCTACTAGATGCACCATCAACATTCCTACTAACAAGCACACAAGCAAGCCAAGCCATGGCTAACAGTACTTCATGAACTCATATGAAATTGTGTCATATTAAACCATATCATTGATCTCACACAATATTATCAAATGCATTGATGAAACATATATTGCAACTTTAGAACTATCAACCATCTTAATGAGTCAAATATGTGTGACTATGTCAAACAATAGGAATCACACATTATAATAACTTAATTGAGCACATCAAGCATTCATACAAGACCATGTAATTAGCTCTGTAACCAAGGAACATATCAACAACCACTGGGACCTGCAAGTCCCTCAAACCATGAGAACAGCTACATAATTATCTCAATATAAACAACCAGGAATAAAAAATTCCTCCATAACATTGTTTATACAATCATTGTTATAAAACATAACAACTTCTTCATTATTCAGAATGGCATACATATATAGGTGGATATACTTATTTGATTAACTTAAGAGACTGGAAATTGAGGGAGCGACTCTCCAGCCAACCATAGGTCAACTGCACTACAATATTTCTTGCAATTGACCATCCAAGAGTTGAATTCAAAGTCTGAGGAGTTAAGTGCTTAAGGGAATTCACACCAATACCAATCAACCAGATCACTTAGGGATCCATAGCTCATGGTGTCTCCACTTACTTACAAGAATCCAGAGCACACAATGATTGCACTTGCTAAATACTTCATGCAGTCTACCTATTTAACAAAGATGTAGAGCACATAGTATTTCATCCTATTGACCCTATAGGTATTCAAACACACATATTCTCCTTTGTGTTAAATAGGTGTAATGTCTCTGACATCCAGCTAAGAAGCACTATGTATCCATAACCAAACCTCCATCAATTAATTTATTGTTATTCCTATGACAGCATATATAATCCATAATTTTAAACATTAAACCCGCCCATAGCAAAAGCCTTTGAACATAAACATAAATTTATTTTCTTAAATACTAAAATATACTTGTAAATTATTTTTTGAATTCCACTCATAATCATTATATTTACCCACTACATTAAGGCAACAAAGTTTTTATTAAATGGTGGTTATGTAGAACTTTTTGAAACAAACCTATAAAAAAATATGGTATGAATGTTAACAATAAACATTATTACAATAATTTGAAAGGGAGAGATTACACCTCTATTCTAAATTTTCTAAACTTCAAACCAATTTTAAAGTATTATTATTATGTACTATATGGAGAACTTTGAATAGCCTAAACATTACACTTATTAAATCTCTGAATTTTTTTTAGACGAGTGAATAATGAAAATCAAAATATTTTCAAACATTAAAAGGAGAAAAAATGTAATTTTTTAATTTTTAAAAAAATAAATAAATTATTATATTTTAAAATATATATATATATATATATATATATATATAGAATGCTTTAATATCCAATTGAAACACATACATTTCAATGCCATGCACTACAACTATAAAAAGGATGCACATTATACCAACTTCCTCTCACCACTTCTATTGAAAAATGAAAAACATTACCCATGTCTAACTCCAAAAAAGAAAAAGAGAAACATATCTTGCAACAGGGATCACTACTCCACCCCTACAATTTTTATATGTCATGTGAGAGGTCATAAATTTGTAATTTCTTTTATATTTTAAACATATATGTAACAATATTTTAAATATATAAGATTTTCCTATGTTGAAAAGAGATGTACATAATTTATCGTATAAAAATTTAGTGTAAATTTATTTTTAAATCAAATTACTAACATAATTTTAACATGGTTTTTTATTGATTAGTATTAATAATGATAATAGAAATTAATTTTTACTTTATGTAATTTTAATAATAAATTATGGTTTAAACAATTATAAATTATATTTAAAATTGAAAAGTATACACAAGTGATTTATTTTTATTTTGTTGGAATATATAATTCTTACTTGTGTGTTGAGTCTCTATATAAGGAGTTTGTTCCTATATCATAGAAGGTAGCTAGAAATATATATTCTTAGTTTGGAGTGTGGTTGAGATATTCTCTTAACCACATTATTGTGTTTCCAAGATAGTTTTCCTATCTTGAGACTATACTTCATGTATATATGTGTAATCTCTTTGATTAATAAGATAGTTTTGCATAGTGAGATTTTATTTTGGTATCAGAGCCTGTGAGGGCCCTTGGCTCCGCTTGGGCTGAGGTAAATAAAATAGTGTGTTTGTATTGTTTTAATTCTTCAGAACGTCGTTGTGATGCGTGTTGCTGCGTGGAGAAGAGAGAAGCTTGGTGTAACTTGTTGCCTACCTCGTGCTATGTAGATTTTCGTGTGGGGCATTGTGTAAACACAACAACGTGTAGAGGGACTAGTTACGTGCTCTGGATCGTGTTGCAAATATTGTGTGTTTTGGAGCTGCGTGGATCATGGTGGATCCACGGGTGATCGAGTCCTTGTTGTTGCCGGTGGGAGGGGTGGATACATGTTGCAGCAGGTCAAGTGAAGATCGTGGTCGAATAGAGAAGAGAGCGGCATAACCTGCTACTGGATCGAGCGTTGGTGGATCTGTGGGTGGATCTGTTCTACCATCGTAAAGACTGAATCGCTATGAGGTGCAGGGAGTCCTCTGTATGTCCAGAGTGTTGGACCACTCACAGTCAAAGTGGATGAGCGTGGACGTGAATTTCGTGTGGAGCCACAGAGCTGGTGGTGCTGGTTTTGAGAGTGAGATTTTGAGATCGAATCCCCTCAAGAACCACAACCCACGAAGGGGATCTTGGCTATGAAGGTTGATTCCTGCTCAAAGGCCTTGAGAAGATCGATTGTTGTGTGGATCGATAGAGAATGGATTGTTGCATGGTCGTCGATTGCTGAATTATGTTGCAGATTGAGTCAAATCCGAGTGGAGAAGCATTGTTTGAATCGGATTAAGGGTTTTGTTTCGTGGGTTCAGCAGTTTGGTGCAGTGAGCATTCAGCAGTATAATTTGAGCCATGGATTTTTTGGTGGTGGCATTGTGAGACATTGAGCCATTGACGGTGCTTGTTGATTAGTGCCCTTGTGAAGAACCAACAGCCTTGGTCATAGGGTGGATATATGTGTAAATCCAGCCACATATGCATTCTTTATGTGCTTCATTCTGAGAATTTTCCATCATTCAATTCTTCCCGAGGGTCGCTTCCTGAGATTCGAAAGAGGGAGAACACTCAATCCATTTGTGCTATTTTCACTCCATAATCGTTTCTCCTGTTGATGGGATGGTCTGGATGAGGGAGTGCTTCACAGGGTTTGCAAGCTACCAGAGATCTTTTGGCAAGAGTAAATATCTACAAAATATTGATGATTTTTCGTATTCTGGAGGGTTGATTCGGTATGCCAGAGGTGCTGGCATCATGGCTCGACCTCACAGGAGATGGTGGCGTCATGGCGCAGGGTGTAAAAGAATCGAACAGAGGCCGATTTTTGTTTGCATTCACATTATTCTTGGTGCAGTTGGCAGTGGCATAAATAGGTTTATTAGTTTAAAGAAATCAGATAATTATGAAGGGAGGGCATACCTCAGTTGAGTCTCTCCCTTGTTCTGGAAGCCTTTCAGTGAGTAGCATAATCAAGATACACCTGGTATTCCTAAGGTGGATTGTGCCTTGGGAGCTGCTGAAATTAGTTGTTCTTTCATTCAAAGTTTGATTATATAAGTCCAACTTCTAGTTGCCTCATGACCGGGACATTAGAGTTGTTCATCCAGGTTGAAGGTTGAACATATTGCTATCATGGCCTCATGGCACAACGGTAAAGTGTGGTACAACATATTTGTTGCAATGGCTAAGGGAAGTAGGGTGAGTTGCCTGGACGTTCTTTTCTTCGTATACCAGAGTGACCTCTGGTGAGGTGTAGCAAAAGTATGGTGAGTTGCAGCTGATGGAGCTGATGGTGGCGTTTTTTTCAGTGTTTGTGGCTAAGGGAGGAGACAAGGTGAAGATGAAACCAAAACCTCCAGCATATTTTCTTTGATGAAACAAACTGTCTTCATGAATTCTTTTGCTTTCATGTTGAGCCCGATCAACTTAACATGTAAATGCATTCATGTAAATCTAGTTAAAATAATTAGATGTTGTATTGTTGTGATAAGTGTGAATCTATGTTGGAATTGGCCATTCCAACAATAGACAAATTTATTTGTAGGAATAATTTACTACTAGATATGATGAAGACATGACACTGAAAATGGCATCAAAGGATAGTGGTTGGAGCTACATAAGAGATTGGAGAAGGTTAGACAAGCAAGTTTCTGTGAGTTTTTTGTGAGTTTCTTGGAATAGACTCTTGATGATGAGTTACAGAGTTGAATGGTAAGCAAGTCTATGATGGTTTTGTAGTGGTCATGTTATGTACCTGATAACTCCAAGAGATGGAGTATGTAATGTAAGCCTTGTAAAGGCATATGTATCCCTGTGGAGTTCGTGGTTATCCTAAAACCACTTTGTAATTACATGTTTATGGTTAGCCGGAAACCATATTTTGTCACTTTGAAGTGATGGTTTATGGTGAACCAGAAACCACATATAGAGCCTTCGTGGCTACGGTGCTCGGGGTGCACATAGGAGCCTTAGTGATCACAGAGGAGCCTTCATGCTCACACCGGGGTAGGTGGTCTACAGAAACACCTTACTCACAGGAGAAACTTAGTTTCTCACAAGTCTCATTTTACTGAGCACATTTTGGGGGGGATTTGCAGATACAGGTACAGGTATGCAATGATAATGGTTGACAGAACCATGTATGCGAAGGACATCCTACGAGACTATTGGTTGCAGCGGTTGGTACCCATGCATTCCGGTGGATGGTTGCTCCTTTATATGGACGTCGATATATCTTCTTTTGGTTCTGGACATGGTATTTTCCCGATTGTGGTGGATCTGAGTCACAAACACATTTTTTTGGTAGTTTTGCACATGGGATTCGCCTATTTGTGGCGGATCTAAGTCGCTAACATTATTGTCGGTTCTGCACATGGTATTTGCCCATTTGTGGTGGATTTGAGTCACAGACACATCTTTTGTTATGATTGACCACAACTAGATTTTGTGAATCGCTATTGAGAAAAGTAGTCATTAAGAGGGGGGTATTGGAATATGTAATTCCTACTTGTGTGTGGTGTTGACTCTCTATATAGGGAGTTTGTTCCTATATCATAGGAGGTAGCTAGAACTATATATTCTTATTTTGGTGTGTGGTTGAGATATTCTGTCAACCACATTATTGTGCTTCCAAGATAATTTTCCTATCTTGAAACTATACTTCATGTATATATATGTGTAATCTCTTTGATCAATAAAATAATTTTGCATAGTGAGATTTTATCTATTTTTACCAGACATTTATAATTTTAATAACAAATCATGGTTTAAATAATTATAAATTATATTTAAAATTAAAAATTATACACAAGTGATCTATTTTTATTTTTACCATGCATTTAAAAAAACTAATATATTATTATTATCTTCATATTATATTATATTTATTTGATTTACTTTAATTTGATATTTCCTCAATTTGATAAGTAGTTTTGATACTTTTTTTCAAGTAAAATGGATACTTTATATTATAAAATGGATACTTTATATCGGTAGAATCGTTTACATCAAAAAAAAAATCAAAACTTGCTTCAGATATTTCAGCTGGTTCTATGTTCCAGTATATCCAAAAAAATGACTTTCTTTCCCCTGCTATGGACTAAAATATTACATTGATATTTTTCATATGAACGGAAGAACGGACTCAAAATGTAAACATACTTGCAATACATAAAAATACGTTAACTAGTATCTGAAGGTTTGACTTTCTCGTTGGTATAGTTTTCACCAACGCCTAGATTTCCCTGCGGTTAGACAAGGTTAGGGTCGGTAAGCCCGGTGACAAACTCTTTCACATCTGCGAAGAGGTTGTTCCTAATCAGATCTGAATTGGAAGTGAGAAGGTTTGTTTACATCCTGATGATTTTCCACTCCAGACGTGCCTCCACATTCTCAAATTTCTGCATTGCCTGCGCGGTCTTTCTCTAACAATTCCACCCACCGCATGAGGAGGTCAAGCCTTCCCATCCGCGGTTTAAACAAAAATTCAACTGCCTTCTTCCACCAATCCATGTGGATCTCTGAAGGTTTTCCTCCCTACAATGTCATCGTCAATCTGATCAAGTTATACTCAGTGATTAATCTAATAGATGCCTCTGATGGAGGCAAAGTCTCCTTATATAATGTGTCATCCCGAATTTCACAATTTCCTTAGGCTTTTACCATTAAGGCCTACAAATTTTCAATCTTCATTCCCATTAAATATATGTCATGCCCGAGAGACTTGTGAAACCAACCAAGCAATCAATTCGTAGTAGCGCGAGGTGGGATATGCCTATGTATCTTCGCCATTAAATCACCTGAATGAAAAATCATCCTCCCAAGAAGGTAAATTAACCATTTGTCCACAGATCCTCTTGGTTCATATATGTATCTCTGCAGGGTTCTTAACAAGTTACCTCGGGACTCCAAAATGTCGCCAAATGGGTACGTTTCTTGTTTCATCACACACTTGTGCCCAATGTGAATCCTTATTCCATTCATTATTTGGCTGTCAAGGCCATCATTGATGGCCATGCGCTCCAGCCAACTACAATGCTTCTATGGTATGGGATTAAATTAATTCGTATTTTCTGTCCCTACCAACACACCACGGTTCGTCATTTCATCAACTTCCCGATTGAGTTGGGGAGGACATGGAATAGGCACAACACTTCAAATTTTTTCATGTGTTTTTTATTAGGATTTGAAAACAATTGAATTACCACTGGGGAGTTCACTATGACAATTAATTTCTTGATTCCAAGACTTAGAGCAATGTCCAACCCCTTCCCAAGAGTGAGAATTTGAGTTTTATTTTTAGTTGCTACTCCTAATCCCCATGCAAATCTGATTTCCACTTGTTTATCAAGGCAAAAGATCACCCCTCTCGCTTTGGCGGCTCCTAAGTAATTTTGATACTTACTTAGGATCTGAAAACAATTGAATTACCAATAAAGAGTCCCATATAACAATTAATTTCTTGATTCCAAGACTTAGAGCAATGTCCAAGCCCTTCCAAAGCCTGAGAAGTTGAGTTTTTTTATTGATTTCAACTCCTAATCCCCATGCAAATCTTATATCTGTTGGTTCATAAGAGCAAGAGATTTTTTATTGGTTTATACCCCTAATCCCCTTGCAAATCTTATATCTGTTGGTTCATAAGAGCAAGAGATCACCCCTCTAGCAGCTAGTAAGTAATTTTGATACTTACCTAAGATTAAAATCAATAATTTATAAACAAAATAAAAGATAAAAAATAAAATAATTGATTCTGACATATAATTTTGATCTTTACCTAAAATCCATTTAATTATAAATATAATATCAAGTCATATTTATCTAATTTTATTTTTTATTTAAAATCAACTTATTTATAAATATAATATCACATCATATTTATCTATCTATTTATTTATAAATATAATATCGCATCACATCACGCTCATCTATGAAAGATTCACCTTCTTTTTTCATTAAACATCAAAATCAAAATAAGGTCTCCTCTAGCAACAAATATCTTTGCAGAGTACCTTTATTTTTTTATTTAATGCTCAACTTTCATTAACGTAAACTTGTATTAAATAAATTATTTAATATTTTTTTGGGTTAACACTTATTTATGTCGGACACTTAGTACGGAAAATCCAAGTGGAAGAGAAAAAAAAAAAAAAAAACCCTTTATTAAAAAATGAATTTTATTTTACCGACATCCATTTGGGTTTTTGTTTTTTCGTGTTTTGGATGATATAAACCATGAATCACTGTTAAGAGAATGCCATGGAAAAAACTGAGGCAGCAGGGCTTTCGGAAAAGTGAATACCCAGACTCTCTTTTCTTATTTTGGCCCCACAAAAAAAACACGATGTTCAGAAAAAGTACACATCACTCCAGCAAACCAGTGAAACCAAGCAATCGAAATATCCTCTGAGCTGAGATTTAAACATCATTTTTCATAGTAAAACAACCTCCAACCACTTAGATTTTGAATACAATCAGATAAGCCCAGTGATTCTATGGATCTTTACTTCTAGTACCAGAGTATTTTGGCTTTCTGGACTCGAATTTGTGCTCATCTTTCTCTGCGTAAATGATATTCTTGCTCCTTTAATTTCGATTCCGGCAGTATGATATTGATAAATACTCTATTAATGAATCTGCAGTGAAAATTGATAAATGCTCTCTTGATGAATCTGCAATGAAAATCTTGAGTAATCAGTACTAATTTAACTAGATTGGAATCAGAACACAGAATAAAGAGTAATCAGTACTAATTTAACTAGATTAGAATCAGAACACAGAATAAAGAATGAGAATGACTGAGAAGGACGATGATGTTGTGAAAATTGATAAATGCTCTCTTGATGATGATGTTGTGAAAATTGATAAATGTTCTCTTGATGAATCTGCAGTGAAAATGTTGAGAGCATAATGTTGTGAAAATGTTGATAGCTTGAGGTTGAGAATATATATTTAAAGATGATAGAGATTAATTGAAAATATGAGTTAAAATTAGTTTTTTTAATATTTTGATATATATATATATGTTTTTTTAATTTTTTAGTGTTATACTAAACACTTAAGAAATAATCTTTTTTTTTTTTTTTTCTAAGTAAAATTAGTCTATTAACAGAAAAAGTAGTGTACAGCGGGCCGAAGCCTTAAACTTGCCTAGTGAAGAGGCATTTTAGTCTTGTAAAAACAGAGTTTGAGACTGCCCTGCAGGAGGGAAACCAGCCTTTTGAGACCACCATTGAAAAAATCCCACGCAGGAGATCGGGAAACTTAGAGTACTGACAAAAACAAAAATCATGATTGTAATAGCATGAAACCGCATGAAATTCATAAACACATCCAATGGAGAGCGCAGAAACATAGAAAGGGAACCATAAATGAGAGACAAAACTACTCATCAGGAGCAACTTGTTCAACCCTGCACCAGTATTCGTCCGGTTCGCCACGATCGTTGTACAGGTCATCGACAGAGTGGATCACTTTCCCGGAGGGAGGAGGGACCGCTTGCTCCGCCTGACTTTGCCCCGTGTCGCCCGGCATAGCCTCCTTGCTGCCGCTGGCCTGCTCCACCGGATCCTGTAGCACTTGATCCTGCATCGTATTGTCATTATTGACCTGCCCCGCTGAAGGATTCTGGAGCTGCTCGTCCTGGGGCTCCTCTAGAAACACAACCGAGATGGCAGCAGTGACTCTCGGATGGTTGAGGGAGCAGTCAAAGGAGAAAAGGGCAGTATGGGATTGTGTCGGGAGAGCAGAGGACGAGGGCGAGTCCAGCCTGCGACCTGAACGAAGCAAACGACCACGAAGAACACTGTGAAGACTGTCCGAGGGGGAAGAAGTCCCAGAAGGCGAGCTAGAGGAGGAAGGGGAACGCCTCACACGGCTCCGGGTGGAACCACGCCTACAGTGCATTCTATGCCTGAGGCGAGGCATGTTCGCAGCTGAGCCAAGGCAAGAAGGCCAGGGAACCGAAGAGGAGACGAAGGGCAGAGTCGAATTGAAGTGCAGAGAGACAGAGGCTAACAGGCAGGAGCCAGAGAGCGAGAAGTGAAGGTTTTCACCAAGCTCCAGGCAACAATTGATGCAGCTTTGCTTGCCAGTGACGATGCGTTCATTGGCAATTCCAACAGCTGCACTGCAACACCAATTCATCGGCGAGGGAGAAGAACTCGGAACAGAAGACCGGGCCATGTCTTGTATCAGGTCAGCCTTGCGATGGTAGCTCAGCTGCAATGAATGGTCTTTAATGTGCACCGGAGGTTGATCCAATGCATAACAGTGGAGAATGCATCGAGGAGCAACATCCAGGTTGTGAAGTGCGCCCGGATTTATTGCAATTGAACTCCGCATGAACATTTTTAAGGCTGGAGTGACGTTCGCCCTGCAGGATGGCATGTGGCCTGCCGTCCGGCTAGACCCCCGTCCCATCAGCTCCAACGCGCCTGAAAGCACCCGCATCCAGGAAAGAAATAATCTTACATAAACTGTAATATATATTTTTTATTATAAGAATGTCCTGTTTAGTATAAAAATATTGAATGTCTTACTTAAATTGTGCTATATTTATTGATTTTTAGTTGTACTTATTTAAATTTTTTTGTTATATTATATTATATTAAAAATTATTATTATTATTATTATTATTATGTATATTTTAATATGAAATATAGGAATAAATATAATAAATATCTATTTTTAACTTTAAAAATCATTTTTAAAAATATTTTCAACATGTATTTTTAACATAATTTTTTCCATTTATATTATTGTTACCATGATATAAATGCTAAACATATTGTTACCATGATATAAATGCTAAACATATTAGTAAAAGATAAAAAAATTTCATAATTTGTTTCATATTTTTCTAGGTCATTATTTAACTTTGTTAAGGTTATTATTTAACTTTGTTAAGATTTTTTAAAGCACTTAGGGTTCAAATAGTTATGCACATACTTCAACAACTATATTTATTACTTTGCTAACATATGCATTTATAATCATTATGTTAATATATTAATGCAACATGTATCATTTTTTGAAATAATATATAAAAGATATGGCATGAATGTTAACAATAAACTCTATTACAATAATTGTATCGTACTGGGAAAACATTAAACAAGAAGAAACAGAAACCTTGACAGGGTGTCAAGGAAACCTCCACGGGGCAAGGGATTGGAAACTCTATTAATCAAGAATGATTCTCCTCATCTTACGAGTCTCTCAAGCCATCCAATTTAACTTGAGCTATTTCGTTATTTTAACTTCATTTCGTTATACAACCAACTAATAGGTAATAAGTAAATTTGCCCAAAATTACATTAATTATATTTGTTGTCATATTTCAACAAACTCCACGTTGACAAAAATTTTCCTAATCCCTTGCCCATGCCCATTCATCATCTCTTCTGCAAGCCAAGAGAATCGAGACACCATCTCATCTTATCTACTATAACTGGCTCCGTGAATATATTTGCATGGTTTTCCTGTGTACGAACCTTCATGAGAACTACTGTGTTGCCTTCGATTACATGTCTCACAAAATGATACCTTACATCGATGCGCTTGGTCTTTCTGTGATAGGTTGGATTTGTAGCCAAATGAATAGAGCTCTGACTATCACAAAACACATTCACTTTCTCCTGCGTCCTTCCAATCTCATCAAGCAGACCTTTTAAACAGATTGCCTCTTTACAGGCATCTGAAGCAACTATGTACTCTGCTTCAGTAGTGGACAAAGCAACCATCTCTTGAAGCTTGACATCCCGCTGGTATCTCCACCTGCAAGAGTAAAAACATAACCCGTAGTAGACCTCCTTTTGTCCAAATCACCTGCATAATCAACATCCACATATTCGCAGATTGAACCTTCACGACCATCAAAGCTGATGCAATGGTCACTTGTGCCTCTCAAATACCGAAGCACCCATTTCATTGCTCGCCAATGTTCTTCTTCTAGATTTTCCATGAAGCTGCTGACAGCTCCAATTGCATGTGAAATGTCAGGTCTTGTAGATACCATCGCATACATTAAGTTGCCTACCGCATTTTCATATGGTACACTAGACATATACTTCTTTTCTTCATTAGTTCTAGGACTTAAATATGAAGAAAGCTTAAAATGGGAAGCTAATGGAACATTAACAGGTTTCACATTGTTCATACCAAACTTTTCAAGTACTCTCTCCACATACTTTTGTTGTAATAACCAAAGCTTACCATTCTTCCTGTCTCTGTGTATCTCCATGCCCAAGATATGTTTTTCCGCTCCAAGATTCTTCATATCAAACGTCCTAGAAAGCTAAGCTTTTAACCTATTGATTTCTTCCATGTTTTTTCTTGCAATAAGCATATCATCAACATACAACACCAAGGAATATGCCATTGAAACTTTTGAATATGCCATTGAAACTTTTGAAGTATACACAATGATCATACTCACTTTTGATAAAATTTTGGCTCACTATGAAGGAATCAAACTTCTTGTATCATTGCCTGGGCGACTGCCTCAGGCCATACTATGATTTTCTGAGCTTGCAAACCAATCTTCTACTACGACCTTGTACAAAACCTTCTGGATGATCCATATATATCTCTTCATCCAAATCACCATGAAGAAAGGTTGTTTAAAATCTAAATGTTCTAACTCAAGATCAAGTAATGCAGTTAGTGCTAACACAGTACGAATAGAAACAAGTTTAACGACTAGTGAAAAAATCTCATGAAAATCAATACCTTCAACCTGAGAATATCCTTTTACAACCAGCCTCACCTTATACCTCTCAATAATTCCATCAACTTTTCTCTTCAAATTGAAGACCCATTTGCACCTAACAACGCTTCTACCTTCAGGAATTTCTACAAGATCCCAGGTATTGTTCTTGGATAAGGAATTCATTTCTTCTTCCATATCCTTTTTACATACCTCGCTATTTGCATCATCCAGTGCTTCCTAATAACAAAAAGGTTCCCCGTCTTCAGTAATCAATGCAAAAGATGAAGTAAAATCTTCATACCTTTTGGGTGTTTTTATTCCCCTTGTAGACCTTCTTAGAGTGATTGGTTGTTGAATTGGTTCTGGAATTTCTCCAATTTCCATTGCTTCTCCACCTTTTTCATCAGAAGTCTCTCTTTCCTTTTGACTTTCTGGAAAATTTTTAGTCTCCAATTGAATTTGTTGATTTGGTGATACTTGCTCCTATTCAACTTTTCCAACCTCTGATTTTAGACGAGAAGATTCATCAAATGTTACATCTCTACTAATTAATATCTTCCGTGAATAAGGATCCCACAACCTATATTGTTTCACTGCATAATCATACCCAACAAAGATACAATATTTCAATTTTGGATCTAAATTTTAACGTTGATTTCTAGGAATAAGAGCATATGCATCACAACCAAAAATCTTCAAATGCGAATAATCACAAGACTGACCCGACCAAACCTCTTTAGGAATTTTACAGTTTATTGCAACCGAAGGTTATCTGTTAACTAAATAAAAAGTAGTAGATACTACTTATGCCCACAACTCCTTTGGCAGGTTAGCTTTGTTGATCATGCTTCTGGCTCTTTCAATAAGAGTCTAATTCATCCGTTCAGCAACACCATTTTTCTGAGGAGTATAAACAGCAGTTTTATGTCTAACAATCCCTTCATCCTTACAGAATTGTTCAAATTATAAAAAATTAAACTCACAGCCATTGTCAGTTCTTACACATTTAATTGATTTGCATGTTTTCTTTTCCACTATTGCTTTAAATTATTTAAGAACATTAAATACATCGGCTTTCTTTTTCAACATATAGACCTAAAATTTCTGGGAGAAATCATCAATAAATTCTAATAAATATAATGCACCTCCATAAGACACAGTAGGAGACGGTCCCCACAAATCAGAATGAATGTAGTCTAAAATTTGTTTACTATAATGATTACCAGTCTTGAACCTTTGTTTACACTATTTTCCATACACACAATGTTTACAAAAAACCAACTTCAAGGATTTCAAATCAGGAAGCAATTTTTGGTTCATCAGTACGTGAAGATATTTCTCGCTCATATGACCCAACCGCTGATGCCATAGATGATAACCATCTTCTTATTTTTCTGATGCAATATCTGCTTCACTAGCTTGAGTGCTTCCTTTGAGTCTGTATAGATTTCCGACATTTTCAACCTTCATAACAATCAAGGCTCCTTTTGAGACTTTCAACACTCCATTATGACCTGTAAATTTATGTCCATTCGAATCCAAAACTCCCAAGGAAATCAAGTTTTTCTTTAGTTCAGGTACATGCCTAACATCAGATAATGTTTTAACTATATCATCATACATTTTAATTTTTACATTTCCCATCCCAACAGTCTGACAACATGCATTATTTCCCATAAACACAAAACTACCATTTACAGCTTCATATGAAGTAAACCAACTTCTGTGCGGACTTATGTGATGAGAAGAATCAGAGTCTAATAGCCAATTTTCAGCATCTTGAGAGACATTACAAACAGATAGGGCTTCAACAGTTAAAACTTCATCAATTATACCTTAATCAACCTGATTTGCTTCCTTATTATAGTTTTATGACTCCTTCCATTTCCAATAGTCTTTCTTGAGGTGTCCAATTTTGTTGCAGTACCAGCACTTGGCTTTGCACTTCTTTCCACCCTTTGACTTTGATCTAGAAGTACCCCTTGCTTTATCCCCTCTTTCCTTTGACCGACCTCTGGCTTCCATGGCTTCTAGTACAGATGACTTAATACTATATTTCCTTCGTACTTCTTTAGATAATAGAGCACCCACAACTGATTCAAATTTCAAAGAATAAACAGTGCTCAAACTGATTGAAGTTACGAAGTGGTCCCATGACTCAGGCAAATAACACAACAAAGTTACGGCCTTTTCTTCTTATTGAATTTTAACTTCCATATCTAACAACTAGTAAATAAGTGTATTAAAAACAATTAAATGTTCTGCAACTTTTGTACCCTCCTTCATCTGAAGACTGTACAATTGTATTTTCAAATAGATTCTATTGGTTAAAGATTTATTCATATAGAAAGTTTCCAGTTTTTCCCCCAAACCTTCAATTGTACTCTCTTCAACAATATTAAAGAGAAATTCATCTGCTAAGCATAACCTAATGGTATTGAGGGCTCGGGCATCAAAGTCCTCCCAGTCTGAATCTGTCATGCTTGCAGGTTTTTTCTTTACCCTGTCTAATGCTTTGTGCAACCCTTGTTGCACCAGCAAGTCCCTAACTTTCAGTTTCCACAATGCGAAATTGTTCTTCCTGGTGAATTTCTCCACCTTGAACTTTGCATTCATCATTTTGGCCATTTATTCTTACAAATCTTCCTTGTTTTCTCTTCTTTCTTAAATTTCCAACTAGGGTTTTAAAAATAAATTCTAATTTTCCCTTCTTTCTTAAAATAGAGAAAAAAATCCAAAAAGATTTCAAACCCTATTCCAATTTCCTCCGCCAGAAAACTTCTCTATTCCAATTTCCAGAATTTTAAGCTTTTAAATTTCCAGAATTTAAAGTTTTTTCTTTTCTTTTATTCTTAAAACTCTATTTCATTTAAAAAAAAAAAAATGACTATGAAATCACCCAAAGGTTTCAGAATTTCAGAACCTTACTCAACAAATAACTTTGAGATTGCCCATTTAAAAAATTTCCTCAACAAATCAATTTATATAATTCCACATTTCTGATATTGAGATGAAAAATTAAATTGCCCGGATTCCTCAACTCCTTGACCAAAAAACATAGCCTTCTGGCACAATGCGACTCTGAACACTTTGTCTTCTACCAACATTGTTGAACAAACCCGACTTCTTTTTTACTGGCTTTGACAGTCAACCTCAACTTCTCCATGATGGACAAAACTAAGCGGCAAGTCTCGTCTTTGTCTCTGCAACAGTTTTCTTAGCATATGGCAGAGTCCCTTGGACTCTTCCTTTCTCGACAGCAGAGACAACTCTAATATGGCCCTTTTCCAGCAACGGCTACATGCATGATCACTAGCGGCAGTATGTGAGTGGCTCTTCTTTTCTTTTTCCTTTTTTTGATGGTGGATAGAGCAGGGGTTTTGGACTCTCTTGCAATACACCAACGATCACATAATTAGAGTTTTCTTTGACGGAAAATCCTTCTCTCTAAAACACTAGGCTCTTCAATGAAGATCTTTAGCAGCAAAGATTTGACTTCTAAATGGCTCTCAAAACATTATTAAGCTCTGATACCACTCATTGTACTCGGAAAAAATTAAACAAGAAGAAATAGAAACTGAATGAAAACATAATGTAAAATACACATAAAGATAAACACAAGAATTTACGTGGTAAAACCTTGACATGGTATCAAGGAAACCTCCACGGGGCAAGGGATTGGAAACTCTATTAATCAGGAATGATTCTCCTCATCTTACAAGCCTCGGGCCATCCAATTTAACTTGGGTATTTTGTTATTCTAACTTCATTTCTTTATACAACTAACTAATAGGTAATAAGTAAATTTGCCCAAAATTACATTAATTACATTTGTTGTCATATTTCAACAAATTTAAAATCTATTCTAAAAATTATAGACTTCAAATCAACCTTAAAGTACTATTATTTTATACTCCATGGAAAATTGAATCACCTAAACTTTACTCTTATTAAGTTTCCAAATGAAAAATGAAAGTCAAAGTGTTTTCAAACATTGATTTGTGCACCTTCATCCATGTCATGTTTTTAGCTTTAGCTTCAGCTTTGATGCTATTGACATAGATAGTAAAAATGTAATTTTGTAACTTAAACAAAAATAATAATGAAATTGCAATGCATATTGCATGCTTCAACATCCAATTGAAACACTTTCATTTCAATGCCATGCACCACAACCATATAAAGGATATACATTGCACTAACATCATCTTACCAATGCTATGCAAAAATGAAAAATACTACATATGTCTAACACCAAAATATAAAGAAGCATTTTATATTTTTTCACTTAAAAATAAAATTTGCATCCTTGATTACTACTCCACCCTTACAATTCTTTGATGTCATATAAAGCTTCACAAATTTGTAAATTCTTTTATGTTTTAAGCATAATTCTTTGTAGCAATGTTTTGATTAGATAATAAAACTGGATATATATATAAGACTATCTCGGATTTTATAGGCATAACTTATCTTATAAACACTTAGTATAAGTTTAATTATGTTGTAAGGCATTTTTATTTGAAAACAACTTTCCTAGATGCTATCGTGTATTATTGTGCATCGTAGATTTATGTGTTAGATGATTAAAATAAATTATATCATTGATTCATAAATCCCAAAATAGCGGTTTAAAACTACCCAACATTGGAGTATTTCGATTGATCTTGCCAGCATCGCATGGACATTTCTTTATGTCCATATTGTGAGCCGGCATGCAAATGTGGGCTGCGGTGCCTCTGGATTCCAGCGTCAAGTTTCATAGGCAAAACAAATCCATAGGGTGATGATGCCTCTCGATTCCAGCCTCAATTTTCATATGCACAACAAATCCACAAGAAGTTCTCTACCAACAGGTTCCTTAACTACCCTACCCAACACTTCTAGAAATGCCTCATTTGCATCCGTTCATTTGTGTACAAGAAGCTCTGCTTTTGTGCTCAAATGATTCTACATTAGCAATGGTTCAAGAGTAAGTTGCCATTATTCAATCAGTTTTTGTAACTGGTTATGGAAATATGGCCATAAGCGAAGTTTTGAGATAGGCACCCTTGTAGTTTGATATTGATACCTTTCCTTTTTTTACTCTCATCTTTGTTGATCACTGTACACATTTAGCCTTAGGTTGTACTAATATTACTATTTTGTTTTCTTTGTTTTCTGTAGAGAAGAACTTCTATGCTGCACAATAGGATCTCTTGGATTCTTTCATGCAGAAATTTCAGGTTTATTTATTGACTTGGGTGTTGTAGTTGGAGCTTGATATTGATACCTGATTTTTCTTTTTTTTTGGCTAATCATAGCTGATATTCTATTGAACAAGAGTTTATATGTTTGTTTTCACTGAATGGAAGTAAAAATGTGTCATATGCAGTTGATTTTCTTTCATAAAAGGGCATAGATAAAGAGAATGAAAAAAATTATTTTGCAGCTTTTTGTGCAGGTATCGTTTTTAGTTTTTTTTTATTATATTTTATAGGACATTTTATGTAATCTAGCTGGTGTTATATGATACTATGAGAGCCATATATTTTTGAAGATAGATGTAATATCTTTATATCTAAAAGGGAATTAACACAATGTAATGATGGGAAAAATAAGAACACTATAAAATAACATAGAAATTTATAAAAGTGCATTTTGTTTTTATTGTTGAGTTAGATTTTGGATATTATTTACAAATGGAAGAGAATTTAGAAGAGATATGTATATGTTGTAATTCCTTTTTATATAATGAAAAGAAAGCATTGTTTATTTTTTTGAAATATATGCATGTTTATGCACTACAAAATTACAGAGCGTTGTTAGTGGGTTTATGATATATATATATATATATATATATATAAGAAAATTTTGGTAATTATTCCTCTTTTTATATGTGATTAATATTAAAAACCACAGTCCTAGCTGCACCCCTCTACTTGCATACAACCTTGAATCTTGCATACAGCCTTGAATGGGAGTTGCACTGTAGCATACAAATAACAGCTAAACCCTATTGCATAAAATAATCCCAGCAAAAATTAATATTCAAAACCACCGTCCTAGATGCACCCCTCTACTTACATACCAGCCTTGAACAAGAGTTGCACTACAACATAGAAATAACAGTTAAACCCTATTGCATAAAAGAATCCCATCGATCCTATTGACCAAGAGTTGTGTTGTTTGGTTGCACTGTATGGAAGTAAAACTGTGTCATATGTAGTTGATTTTCTTTCAAAGAAGGGCATGGATATGGAGAATGAAAAATTTTGTTCACCTAGAAGCATCAATTTTTTTCTAGTGCATTTTAGTTTTTTTGAGTTTTTTATTTATTTATAATTTATGGGACATTTTATGTAATTTAGCTGGTGCTATATGATATTATGATAGCCATATATTTTTGAAAAATATATATGCAATAGCTCTATATTTGTAAGGGAATACCTCTATATTTGTAAGGGAAAATTAAACAATGTAATGATGCAAAAGATAAGCCCATTATAAAACAACATAGAAATTTATAAAAAGTGCATTTTGTTTTTGTGAGTTAGATTTTGGATATTATTTACAAATGGAAGAGAATTTAGGAGAACGATATTTATATATTGTACTTTCTTTTTATTATATAAAAAAAAAACATTTTTTTTCCTGAAAAACACGAATGTTTATGCATTACAAAATAACACTGTTGCTAAATAACATTGTTACTAGTGGGCTTATAATAGCCTTTTTATATATATATATATCTTTGAGAAGAATTGGTAATTATGCCTCTTGTTATATGAAATTTTTTTTTTGGTTTCCATTATAATCTTTAGGTAAATAGGGTAGATTTGAACATGAATTTTTGTGGTACATGAGACGTTAATTATTTCAAGAAGCATATTTTATTTTAATTATTTTTAATTTAAATATTAAAAATTTATTTTTAAGAGAAATATACATGGAGTCTTTTTGTTTTTACAAAAGAGAAATATATAGGGAGTCTCTTTGAATTGACATTTTTAGTGTTTAATATAATCAAAAGAATATTTAACTATATGAAACAATTTGAACATTTCCATTTATAATTTAAGTTGTGTGTGTGTGTTTTTTTTTTAATAATATTTTCTTAAATAACTTGTTTTCCTTCCAATTAAGTTCTTTGAAAACATGTTGAAAAAATGGAATTGAGAACTAGGCTTTTGATTCTCGTCAATAATCAAATAAGGAACACACTATTCTGTCTACCTAATTAGTTATTAGTTTAGAGTCATCTATCACCTAAAAACTACAAACTCCTTCGGTACTCAATATTGGAAAAGAGCATATTTTTTATGAAATAATATTTATTGTTAGAATTTGATAGAATATCTTTGAAGATTGAGAGACAATATGTGTTGGAAATGTTACATAATTTGTAAATTTGGCATAATGTAAGTGATATCTCTTTATCTTCAATCTTTGAAGGACAATTTGTTTACTAATTTTTATTTATTGAGCTTTTATATATCACAATTATTCTCAAATTATACTTTACTGCGTTTCCTTTGCAACATTGGTACAATTGCTAGTTTTAAATCAAATTAATAATAAAATTTTATATCTATTAATATTAAGTAATGATAATATAAATTACATTTTACTTTATTTAATTTAATAAAAATTTATGATTTAAATAACTTTAAATTACATTTAAAATTTAAAAATATACATATATATAACATTTTTATTTTTATTATATACTTTGAAATAATATTATTAATTTCTACATATAAATTATTTATTTTAATTTGAAATTTTCTTGATCTCATTTAAATAATTTGAATTTTTTTTTTCTCATTCAAAAAAATATGTTATTTTATAATTATAATTATAATTATTTTAAAATTTTAAAATTAAAATTATTTAAAAAATTAATAATTTTAAAAGTATACTATTTTATAATTAAAATTAAAATTATTTTAAAATTTTAAAATTAAAATTATTTAGAAAATTAATAATTTTGATAAGCAATTTTGATACATACCTAAAATATAAAATTAATGGTTTATAAACCAACTTTTAAAAATTCAATTAATTACAAAATTTTAATATCGACCTAAAATCAATAAGTTTATAAATATAATATCACATCATATTTATCTAGTCATTTATCACATATAGATATAAGATCACATCACACTCATTTCTAACAGATTCACTTTCTTGGCCTTCTCTAATTTTGAAATAGAGAAACTAATATATTTGCAAAGGGCCTTTGCTTTTTTATTTAATACTCAACTTTATTTAAAGAAGTAATATATTTGCAACGGACTTTTACTTTTGCAAGTAATTTTGCAACCTCTAATTCATGCCGTAGTCTAACTAGCCGGAGGAATCGCCCCGAAAATCATGAAAATTCCGGTAAGATTTTCAGAAAATCCGGCAGGAATTTTTCCAAATCCATGTTATAACTATCAAAGTTTAATATTTTGGGTGTCCTACAGGTTTTTGATGGTGCTGAATCCATTTCCAATGTTAAAATCAGGATTCAAGCACTGTTTCTGCAAGATTTTTTAAATTTTTTTGGCCCGGATTCCGGCCAATTTTGACAACGCCAGCATACCAAAAGGAGAAAGCCTGCGAGAGCTTAAATAGAAAATTTGAATCACTGTCGCTGTACCTTCATCCTAAAAATATACGTACACCGATCACGACTTTAGACTACATAGAAAAATGAGTGACAAAACCAAAAAAATCTTCGCCCGTGCAAATTAAGGGAATAAACAAATCCAATGATTTTACGGCTCAGTACGTCTTTTTTCCATTTTTTGAATTTGTGAGAGCGACTCGTCAAAGGTTTGCACACTGAGTGGGTAACTGACTGATAATATTTCTCATTCTCTTTCTGGAATCTGGTGCTCTAATCGTTTTGGCCATTCGAAATTCTAATTAGTCTCTTTGTGCGCAGATTATTCCCAAAACTTCGCTCCTAAAAATGCGGCCGAACCGGATTCCGTTGAAGTCAGATGTCCAGGATGATGAAATTGAAGCGCAGAAACAGTAAATGGAGAACGCACTGAGAAAGAGAGAGTGACCCATGAAGGGGGATACCAGAATATTAAATCAATTTCTCCGTAACCAGCAAATTATATTCGAATAATACGACTGGTCTGATGAAGACTAAACCTATGACTCTCGAATCTTTGATATTCTACCTGCCATACCACTCCCAAGTGGGCGTAGCCCCTCCATTATGTAATGGTCCCCTCTAGAAGGTTTAGTCCATCGTAAGCGAAGGGGACCGCGGAAACTAATCATATTGGTACAGTTTAATTTTGATGTAAATAATTATAACTAGCATTTGCTCCTAACCGTGCAAAGGTACATTGAAGGAGTAGACTTTGTATTAACTCTTGTGTCTATCAAAGAGTTCGACCTGGTAGTACGTGTTTTGATTAAAATTAACAATTGACATTTTCGAATAAATTAAATGTTAAGAATAATGAAATACTATTTATAGTTTAAATATATAAAGAATTATTTTATTTTTAATAATTATATGTTGGTTGATTCAAAACTCATAACATGAGTTACGTTATTTTATAAGTAATTTTATTTAAGCTTAAAAAAATAAAGAATAAAAAATAAAAAATTATATATATATATATATATATATATATATATATATATATATAATATTAAATAAATTAGAAATATAAATATAAATATAAATAAAATAAATAAATAAATAAATAAAAATAAAATAAAGAAATAGATAAAAATAAAAATAAAAACGAATAAAATGAAAAATATAAAAATAAACGAATAAAAATAAAATCAAAATCAAAATCAAATATAATCGGTCCATGGAAATGCGTTATACAAGCCTCTGTTACTCATGCGGAACCATATAACCCTTTTGAACTGAATGCCACATAAGTGACTGTTGTTTGTATTCAGTTCATGGGGACTGAACTTGTGTTGCGAATAAGCCTTCACTCTTTTTCGAAGCGACTTATAGAAGAATTGGGTCCGCTGTAAGCCACGCACTGAACGGAAGTTTGTGGATCGATTATGGGTGATGGGAGTATAGTGGTCACCGCAGAGCTCAATACGGGTTGAATAGTCCGTAGGGGGCTACCATAAGTTGCGTTCTTTAGCAACGAATGTAGACTCATGAACTATAAAAAATAGTAGGATAATCGTTATGAAATGGAGTGTTAATGGCGCAGCAGAGTCAAATGAAGAAGAGTGGAACGCGTTGTTCTGGTTTGGAGTGGGCAAACAGAGGCTCTGTCGGAGAACAACTCGAAGTCGAGTTTTGTATGTTCAAGGAAGCAGAGTTCATTGGCGTTGAAACTTGAAGCGGAACCTCGAAGCAGAGAAACAGAATCATGAAGTGTAAGAGTGAACGTGGTTTCGAGTTAATCCGGCAGTATATTGCAAGTTAGAAAAGTGGTAAGCTGTAATTCAGAATTTGGAGCGATTCCATAGGTTGGGTGACACGTGGAGGAAGCGGTTTCGCGATACCAATCTCATCGCGCGTTATCGTTTGTGCATATAGCCTGCGTGATATCCATTGAACGTTGTTAGATCGGTTCATTGGGCGTGAAGAGATGGTGATCGTTGGATGAAAAGAAAAAGGTACGTATGATGTGGTCCAATGTTCTGTTGAAGTCAAGTCAGGGTTATATATATATGGTAGCAATGTTCGAAGGGTTCAAAAATCTTGACGATCCAGACTGAAATCGAGAACAGATCCAGACCTGTTATGCGAAGGGCATTGGCACAATGGCCATCAAAGTTTCCACAAGGCAATCGAAAGTTAGCTGACTCGGCTCAAAAACGAACATGTCAACGTTGAAGTATGGAGAGGGTCGTTGCCCTAATTCCAGGGGCCATGAAACCTTCTTCGGGCACTGTTGGCAGTATCTGATTTTGTACTGTGGAGTGTGACTCCGTGTCTTCTCGCAGAAGCAATCCATAACTACATACAAATATCCATCTCGCATGTCAAATAGATTCTCGATGTTGTCAAAGACACAAGTCTTAGTGGGCAATGTTCGAACCAGGAAGGAGAATGAAATCGAATACAACTTTGATGGTGCAGGGAGTTGAATGATTGCTGAGAAGATGCGTTGAAGTGGAACATTGAATGGAGCGGAACCCTAAAGGAAATGACGTGGAACCAGGAGAAGAGTGAACGTTGTTCAAAGCTAAAATCGGCAGTATATCGCGAGGCACAAAGGTGGTAAGTTTTATTTAAGAAATTGGAGCAATTCCATACGCTGGGTGACGCGTGTCCCTGAGCGATTTTGGAAAACCTCCCTCATCGCGAGTTAACGGTAGTGCAAGTAACTCGCGCGATATTGATTTCACCCGTCAGATCTTTCGAATTGATTCGACGTCGTTTCAACTGTCGGATGGGTGCACTGATTTGACAAAGGTATGGACACTGTTGAATTCAATTCATTAATAAGTTGGAAGGGGTGGGGTCAAATGTTAATTATATGGCGTTTTATTAATGTTAAAACCTCTTATTTGGTCGAATATATATGTGGTTGATGTGGGCCGAATAATGTTATAAGATTGTTGGGGTTATATAAAACCAGGGTCGAGACTATTAATGAACCGCTCTGCCATAGGGCTTATACAAAGGGATGTTGATAAAGCGTAGGCCGAGCGATTGAGGATTTTAGAGTAATTGAGGACATAGTAAGCCATTGCGAATTGCACTTGATTCTCGGGGGGTTCGATGGACTGAATCTGGGGAACAATACAACCTTGTCTTTGTAATTAAAGGCGATGATCCTGTGGAACATCGAGCAAAACAACAACGACAAGAGGATATGCGCTCTTCACCTTCCGCAAACCCTTTGCGAGTCCAACAACACGTTTCACGTAGTCGCCGGATCCAGCCAAGAAAGTCACGTATGCTCTACACGTCTCCCTGGCCGCCTCTTCTTGTGGAGCAATTCCTGGATTCATGGTGAGAAAAAAATACCAGATAGTATGTATGCTGAAAGTAAATAATGTGTTGTTAAAAAGAGAGACCAATTTTCCGAAAACCAGTGTAGTGTGTATGTTTGGGCCAGAAGAAGGTCTACCTTTATAGACAAATTAAAGGTCGACTGTACTAGATAATGTTTAAAACAATAAAATCTAGAAAAAAAACGTACAACGAATCATGACGTAGCATGACATTGTTTAGATTTTGTCAGTAACGACGAATCTCTACAGTGTCGCTACGAAAAACCCCACAATAGATAACACCTTCGGTGTAATAACTAGTAATTGTTCGTAAAAGGTGTAAATATGCGAACTATGAACAAAATATAAGCAAACATGCTCATTAACATGTTAAAATAATAGTAAATTACTCCAAAAAAAATTCAATAAAAAACCAAGGCAAGTAAAAAAGTAAATATCATAATCTTTATATGCAAATATCATAATTACTATGGAATACAACCTTCAAATTTCAACGGAAAAGACAATTTAAGTGAAAACTTAATTATCATAAATTTCATCGCAAAATAAAATGAATCATGATAAGTGAAAACATAAATATCATCATGAATCAAAATAGTTTTGCATTTGTAATATTGTCCTTGCATTTGTAATATTGTCCTCCATGAATTCTCCTAGGCACTCATACAACCCAATAAGTTTTGCAAAGTACTTTAGGTTTTTCAAAAAATTATGGTCCAAAACCTAAATTAACATATTAAAACTTCATGCATAAACTATAAGACTTTCAAATATGTGAAGGAGCAAGATACAACCACTCATGTATAATTCTTTTACTTTATTGGGACCAAGACTAACCAAAATTTTTACGTGTCATCTAGAGCAGGAAAAAAAAAGGCCGACTTACGACCTACCACTACATTTGCTCAACCTCTTCAAGCATCTACACCAATATGCAAGCCTATCTTGACCATTGTGCCCTTACTATTCCTCATTGAATCGTGACCATCACTCTATTGGATATGAGGTTTCTTTCTCAGGGTGTTGCCTTTAAGATGAATTCCTTATCTCCAACCATCATCTCTATATTTTAAGTGATGTTGTTGCTCAAGAGATTACCACTAAAATCATATAAATTTAAACAACATATCAATTTACTAACTCTAACGATTACATTGCATTGGCTTCAAAATATAACTAAATGACACCTCTAACAAAGTATTATTCTCAAGTTTCTAGTAGATAAGAACTACAATCTAATATATTGTACACAATAAGAATCCATTGGTGTCATTATTGTGAATCTTATCTTATTAATCTAATAAGATAATGAAGCCTCTGAGTTGGAAATATAATATAAAAAAATTATGGCCATGACACAAAATTTGAACAAATGAACAAAATAAGAAATAGTTACTAAAGACGAGACATACTAAAAGGAAAATGAATATGAATGAAGAAGACATCAATATTCCATGTATTTTCTTGAAATACCGCATTGATGGCTTGGATGTTAGGTGAGTGTGGCAGTTGAAATCTCTAGTAATGATAACTATCAAATAAATACAATCTAGTAATCTCAGTACATACCAACACTTGCCTAGTAGTAGTCATTCTCAACCTTTCTGACTAAAGTCGACGAGAAATTGAAGACTTTACCTAAAATCAAGGTCTTAATCCTCTCTCACTCCCATGCATGTTGCAACCTAATATGATGGATTCAATTGGTAGAGCATATTATATGGATGGATGGGACTCTTCCAAACGTTTAATTTTAGCATCCAATGCAAAGATATTTACCTTGCCACATGTAGGTCAAAGTCAAATGCTTTAAAAATCAATATGGGTTTAGCTTTGGATTTAAAACAGTTTTCTCTCTACACACAATTCGATTAACACCTAGAATGTTGATGTAGTAATCCCCTTTTGGCTTTATTAATCATAAAATAATGAGAACTGAGCTATGTTTGGAAGTGCAACACCTATCCAAACAAAAAACTATATACAACTAAATACATTAGAGTAGTGACTAGAAATAAATATACTTAAACCAACATAACCATATCCATAAAGGGATATGAGAAATACTATCATCTTACTTCCATACTTTCTAGTTAAATACTTTCATTCAAATGCACTCCATCTCGTTCAAAACAAAAAATTACTTATGTACAAGATATTACCCAAATAAAAAACCATGAATGGACTCTGCTCGAACGTCACGACCTTTATCATTCGTCATCTTTTACCCTCTTTCCAACACACAAATCCACCTCCATAACCACATATTTCCACTTAAATTTCATCTCTAATGTCTTATTAATCTAATAAGATAATAATTCCACAACTCATCTCATAATTGTACTACAAAGTGTCCAAGGAAATTGGAAAAGCCTGATGTTCTTACAAGGTAATTGAAACTTCGTACCAAATTAAAGAAAGATATAAAAATAACTTCCTTGAGATAAGAAGAAATCAGATATATATAACTACTTAAAAGTATAATTGTGGCAAGATGATTTCATGCCTACATTGATAGTTGAAATTGAAATTCATGTGCATTTCTTTACGTGGTTTTGCAGTCTAGAAAATTTCTAAATATAACTCTTCTAAAACATGTTGATGGTCATCAAAATATGTGTGCACACTTGTTAATTTGCATTATATGTGTTCATTTCCCACACGGGGATGTACACAAGTGTTAGTAGATAGTAAACAATTTGTTACAAGTGGTCAACTTTAAACCAAGGAACTCTCTTTCATTCCATTCGATGAGTTTGTGTTAAAATTGTGATCCAATTATGTTCCATTCTCTTATTGTGTGAAGGTTGGTAAAAAAGGGGAATCATGGCAATGTCGATAAACATTTATTTTTGCATGGCATGGAGTTCATTGTCATTGTATTTGATTCCCACCTTGCTTGGGTTCAGAGAAGAATCCACAACTTGCGATATTTCAGAACTAGAGGAGGTGTTGGGGTATTGTTGAGTGTGAAAAACATCAAGGAATTGAAATAGGTTGAGTGGGTGACTAGTGACAATTTAGAGGAAGAACAGAGGAGAGGAGGTGTTGGAGTATTTTTCAATGTGAAAAACATCTAAGGATTGATGAGTATCTAGTTTATGTGAAAATGTTGAATTTAGTATCCCTAGGTTTTATGTTTTCTTCTTTGGTGACAACAGTGGTCTAGTCACTTGAGGTGCCTCAAAAGCGCCATTCAATGGAGTGGCGATGGTTAAACCGAGTGAGGAAAAAGAAAAAGAGGTTTTGATGACAAAAGGGCATTGAGTAATTGTGTTAGATTACGAAATAACGGGACTATGAAATTAGTAGTAAGGACTGCTACTCAATATGCCCAGATCACTTGAGAAAATTTCTGACATGTAGCCTCTCAAGTCTGAAAAAAAGGTCAAGGAGGCGCTTCATATCGTTAAAACGGGCACCGACAAGACCAAATAAAACATCAAAGATGCAAGGCCAAGGATACCTTTAAAACCACCATTAACAAGAATTCTTATACTGTCAGAGACGTGCCTTCTTTGGCCCTTAACCCTGTAGGAAATAATTTGATAAACACAAAAAAAAAAAAATTCCGTTATGTGTTTCAAAAAGCTTACCGGCATTACTCCTCATAAGATTTTTTTTTCCCTTCTTTGTGTTCAAGAAGTTTACTAGTGTAAACTCATCAAAATATTTTTTCTCCTTTATTTGTGTTTCAAGAAGTTTAGTAGTGTAAACTCATCATAATATTTTTTTATCTTCTCTATGTTTCAATAAATGTACCAGTGTAAACTAGTTAGAATCTTTTCTTTCTCTTCTCTATGTTTCAAGAAATTTACTAGTTTAAACTGATCAAGTTGATTAAGGTGTCCCTTGATAAAATGTGATGTTGAATTAATAAAATAAAAGAACCCATTGGTCAGCCCTATGAAAGAGAGTCTGAACCAGGAGAGTCTGGCTCTGTAGAATGCTATACATTCTCAATGCAAATCAAGCATTATATAGCATACATGGATATAGGGAAGTTAGAACCAATCCCTAAGAAATAGAAACTAATTCATATCCTAAGGTGTCATGAACCAACTCACACTAATTAAGGATTCTCCATTATCTTTCAACACTCCCTCTTAATGGAGAAGGGGTTCACAAATATGCCTAACATCTCCCTAAACATTTCAAACTTAATTTTTCCAAGAGGCTTAGTGAAAATGTCAGCAACATTATCACATGTTTTACAATATACAAGATGGATTTCTTTTGATTTAACTTTCTCCCTGGAAAAGTGGAATTGTGTATCAATGTGTTTAGTGTTCTTGTGAAACACCGGATTATTAGCGAGTTTTATTGAGCTCTGGTTGTCACATCTAATTGTTTTTACATCTTTCTGTTCTTCCCCAACATCCTGGAGAAGTCTCCACAACCAAACTGCCTCACATGTTGTTGCGCACATAGCTTGATACTCTGCTTCCGCTGAAGACAAGGAAATTGTGTTATGTTTCTTACTGCTCCATGTAATCACTCTGGATCCAATGTTGAATGCATAACCTATTATGGATCTTTGGTCGTCTACATTTCCAGCCCAGTCAGAATCTGTAAACCCTGTCAATCTAACATCAGAAAAATTAGTATAAATAATACCATAATTTACAATTCCTTGTAGGATACCTTAAAACACCTTTCGTTGCAATCCAATGACTCTCAAGTGGTTTGGGCATGAATTGACTTAGCACACTAACTGCATAAACCAAATCTGGTCTAGTAGTGGTTAAGTAGATTAGACTCCCAACCAAATATTGATAAAGTGTCGCATCTGCCTCTTTAGAACCATTCTCACACTGAAGTTTAATGTTCTACTGTAATGGTACTGTTGCAGCCTTACACTGATTCATCTTGAATCTTTCTAGTATACCTCTGACATACTTACCCTGGGATAGAAAATTTTGTCCTGAATCTCTCCAGATCTCAAGATCCAAACAGTATCTTAGTTCACCAAGGTCTTTCATTTTGAACATTTGTGACATTTGCTGCTTGATTTCTTTGATCAGATCAACAACATCACCTGTAATAATTAGATCATCTACATACAAAGAAATCAACACTATACTCCCCTTTTCATCTTTCACAGTATACAAATTAGGGTCATTTTACTTTTTTTGTAACTATGTTGCAAAAAAAATGAATCTATATTTTCATACCATGACCTGGGTGCTTGTTTCAGTCCATATAAAGCTTTCTTTAATCTACAGACTAAATGTTCTTTCCCTTTCTGGACAAGCCCCTCAGGTTTCTCTAAGTAAACCTCCTCTTTCAACTCCCCATTTAAAAATGCATATTTTACATCTAGTTGGTGAATCATTCAGTGTTTTTTAGTAGCTAAAGCAATCAACATTCTGATAGTGTTTAGTTTAGCTACGGGGGTGAAGGTTTCCTCATAGTCAATACCTTCTTTTTGTGAATACCCCTTTGCTACCAATCTAGTTTTTAATTTATCTACGGTTCCATTTGCATTAGTCTTGGGTTTATACAACCATTTACAACCTATTATTTGTTTCCCTTCAGGTAGTTCAACCAAATCCCAAGTGTTGTTTTTTAGAATAGATTCATATTCTTGTTCCATAGCTGCTTTCCATTCACTACATTGATTTGCTTCTCTATAACTAGAAGGTTCAACAACATTCATCATACTAGTTATAAAGGAATTATCCCTATATCTAGCAGGAAATTGAATCTTCCTACCTAATCTTCTAAGCGTTGGTGTAGCTTCCAACCTGTTTTGAATTTCCTTTGAAGGACTCGGCTCGATTGCTATATCTGAACTTTCTGCTTCTGACTTTTTCTCCCTCTCATGGTTGTTACCTGTTTCTTCACTTCCTTCCACCAAAAATGGAATATCCCATTCCTCATTGCTTTTGTTAGATTCATCAGAAACCTGCTCATGGAACATGACATCTCTACTAACAAAAATATTGTGAGTAGAGGGATTAAATAATCTATATGCTTTAAATTGTGAACAATACCCTACAAAGGTACATTTGATGGCCATTGAATCTAGTTTTCTTCTGTCTTCCTTTGGAATGTTGGAAAATGCTTTAGACCCAAATACTCTCAAATGTTTTACTGCAGGCTTGAATCCATATAATGCTTCAAAAGGAGTTTTAAGCTGGAGACTTCTTGTAGGACTCCTATTTTTCAAATAAACAGTGTTATTCAATGCTTCAGCCCAAAAACCATTTGAAAGATCTGTATCTTTCAACATGCTCCTAGCACACTCCACCAATGTTTTGTTCTTTCTTTCTGCTACTCTGTTCTGCTGAGGAGTATGGGGTACTGTGAATTTCTGTAATATTCCATGGTCGTTACAATACTTGGTAAGTTCATCCTTCCTATATTCTCCCCCTTGATAGGAGCGAAGATTTTTTATGTGCTTCCTTGTTTGCTTTTTTATCATATATCTGAACTGCTTAAAGTATTCAAATGTGTGACTTTTCTTACTCATAAAATATACCCAAGAAAACTTTGTGCAGTCATCAACAAACAGTAGAAAATACAATGCACCTCCTAATGAATTTGTTTGCATAGGTCCACATAGGTCGGTGTGCACTAGTTCAAGTATATCTCACTTTTTCATTTCTACTCAAATAGGGAATTCTTCTCTATGCATCTTTCCTAACACACAAGAATCACAATCATTATGCACTTGTTTTAATGTAGGAAGACCTCTTATCATTTCCTTTTTCTGAAGTAACAGAAAATCGTTGAATTTGATGTGACCAAGTCTCTAGCGCCATAGCTCTTCTGTAGTCAAACTTGATGATGTCAAGGCTCGATCTGGTGTTGTCCTCACATCCAATTTACACAGGCCTCCTCTTTAAATTCCTGAAGAAATATTCTTCATGCCATCCAACAAATATTTAATATAACAATTAGATTTAAATAATTATACCTTGATATTTTGATATGTAATCATGGATACAGATATTAGATTCTTTGTAACTTCAGGTACATACATTACATTATGAATATGTCTGATATTACCATTAGGAAAAATAACAGGAATTTTCCTGTACCCTTTGATCTGATGACTTCTATCATCACCAAGGTAGATTTGTGCTCCATTGTTGATTTATTTAAAATATTCGAACCATTGTCTATTCCCTGTCATATGTGTGGATTCTCCCGAATCCACATACCAGATGTCTCCTTCGACGTTTTCATCAAAGTCTGCCATGAACAATCTGAAGTCCTGAACATGGACATCATCTATGAAATGACCTGCATGTCTTTTATGTCTCTGTTGTTCTTCATGAAATTTCTTCTTCCTGCACTCCTTAGCCATATGACCGATTTTTCTGCAGTAAAAACATTTTACTATAGAGTCATTCTTATTCGGATACATACCTTGAGCTTGATTCGGTCTTTTCTATGGATTTCCTCCATTTTGTTGTGATGGATTTCCTTTTTCTTTGAAGAATTTCCTCTTTTACATTAACACAAGATCTATACTCTGGGGTTTTAGAGTCAATCTTCTTTCTTATTCTTGCATTAATATTCCTATCATTTCTTCAAACTTCGGGATTTTCTCTCTTGCATTTATCCCAGTGATGAACATTTGGTAATCATCAGTCATACCATTCATGGTAATTGTGACCAAATATGCATCTGCAACTATCTCACTGATATCTACTAATTTTTTTTTCAGATCTTTAATCCGCGATATGAAATAAACAACTATTTCATTCTCCTCCATATTTATGGATGGAATCTTTCTTTTCAAGAACATAAGACTATTTGTATTCTTGATCTCATACAAATCCTTCAATACTGTCCAAATCTCGCTTGTTGATTTGCATTCTCTAATATGCGGTATGATGTAGTATTTCACTAACATCTTCAACAACATATTTGTTTTTCCCTCTCTCTTTTCCCAATATTGAGTCGTTGGGGCTCCTGCTGCTGGTTTCATCTCATCCCCATTTGCAATCGTCCAAGCACTTTGCACTTCTAGCACAATCTGCATCTTGAACTTCCAATTAGAGCAATTGGAACCATCGAGCTTGTTGCTCTCGTTCAAGTATGCTTCGATTATTTGATTATTCATCTTGACAATTCAAAAAAACTTCAAATAATTGATAGGAAAGAAAAAAATGACGGATCTACTCCAGATCCTTACAAAAAGAAATATCATGATATAGATCTACCTGATTTGCGATCAATCCAATAGGTTGTTTTGCACGTTGTGCGACAGGCTCTCGAATCCTATGCACCAGCAAGATCTACTTCAGATATCTTCCTTCATCGACGACCTTTCACCGGATTTCTTCCTTCATCAGTGGTGCCCACTGGCTCAGATCTATTTCAGATCTCCTCGACACACAAGCTGACCCAATTTCCACGACTGTCACGCCGGAAATGAAACTCAGTAAGTCTTCTTGTTTTCGGCGCCTCTGTTCTTCTCAATTCCGTGACTATGGCACGATTTTTGCTATAGGAAATGAAACGATCGGCGCAACTATTCTTCAAAAACCCACGTTGATCTGCTCAATTCTTGAAAAAAATAAAAATATAAAATAAATAAAAATAAATTTAAAAAATTAAAAAAATTAAAAATAAATAAAAAAATAAAAAATAAAAAAATCACTTAGCCATCAAGGGCTTCTCCTCTGCCACCTAGATACTCGTAGGGATCATAGCACTCTGGCTATGATTTGACCCTGGAGCTCTGATACCGTGATAAAATGTGATGTTGAATTAATAAATAAAAGAACCCATTGGTCAGCTCTACGAAGGAGAGTCTGAACCAAGAGAGTCTGGCTCTAGAGAACGCTCTACATTCTCAATACAACTCAAGCATTATATAGCATACATGGATATAGGGAAGTTAGAACCATACTCTAAGAAATAGAAACTAATTCCTATCCTAAGGTGTTGTGAACCAACTCACACTAATTAAGGATTCTTCATTATCTTTCAACATCTCTTTCACCATTGCTTCATAGGGACTATGAGAGATAGAGTAGAAGAGGTCATGATGGATCAAGCATACAATACGTATGATAAAATTGGATAAGTGTAAAATTTGACCAAGGAAAAGGTATCCCAAACTCGTGATCTTTTCAAAGATAGAGAAGAAGAGGTCATGAAGGATCAAGCACATGATATGTATTATAAAACTGGAGAAGTGTACGAATCATCCAAGGAGAAGGTATCTCAAACCTTTGGCTATGTCAAAGATGCAGATGCTAGCATGAAAGAGGTTGTTGTAGCTCCTAGAGACAAACCTTGGGTTGAAGAGAGACCAAAGAGACCAGTGCCTATGACATATTGATGAGTGCTTTAAGGATCTGTTGAGATTTTCTATCATACTCAGTATTTAAAAAATTTGATATGAAATTGATTCAGAACCTTCCTTAAGAGGAGAAATGTAAAGCCATATGCAAAATATTACTCATAGAAGCATCAATATCAAACTCTTGCAGCCAACATCATATGAACCTACATATTTATCTGTCATTTGTAGTATATCAGATAGAAGACTTGAGAAGGAGAGAAAATCAATGCACAGGGATTAAACTAAGAATCTAGTGCATCGAAGTTCAGCTTGAAGTGGATGAGACAGTCATTTAAATGAAATACTAAGATACATGGAGCGCATTTTAAGGATAATATTTCATATCAGTTATAGGCATCTTTAATCAACGTTAGACTTAGATGAAACCATAAATCCATTAAAACATATCCAACAACTACTACTACATGTAATATGAGAAGAATAGTGAAAACATATGGAAAAAACACAGAAAGGAATACATACTACACATTCATATGGGCCGAAATCGCCAAAAATTTCATTAATTTTCCACAAAACATATATTTCATTGACAGTTTATAGAGCTTATCAGGCTTGGAAAAACAAAAATTTTGAACCCTTGATTGTGTATCATAAAACTATTATTATAGGGCCTCAGAGGGAGAACCCATCACAAAATATTCTTTCTTGATTTTAAGAGTGAAAACACTGTTACCAATGAAATAGGTAACCTCATTGTTACCTACTTTTTGAAGTATCAAGAAAAACACCTGATTTTGAAAAATTCGCAATGCAGAATCAAGAAAAAAAAATTGAGCATGTTTTTGGCACTTCAAGTTTTTTTTTAATGTCGATTTTGAATAGTGGTAGTGTATCATCACCAACGTTTTTTTATAGGATTGATTTTGACACTATAGATTTTCTAATGTTTTCTTCTTCCGTGAGATGTTTATTTTTAAGTGCATTTATGTACTTGTGTTTAAAAAAAAAATTTTAAAATAAAAACCTGTAATGATATCTTCACTTTTTCACATAGATAAAAGATGGAAAAAGGGTCAATATTATAAAATTTATATTTTCTACATGTTTATGTATTGTTAAATACTTTTTCAATGCACATCAAATAATTGTCACTAAAACACTAATATTTTGAACCATATGACAAAAAAATACAATTTTTCAATATAAATACAATGCAAAAAATACACTTTTACAGACTTTTTGTTGGAAAAAACATGTTAAATAAACTAATTTTTTGGGAGAATCTTAACAAAAAAACTTAAGAAAATAACATTTTTATTGAATTTTATGTCAAAAAATAATAGCAATCACATGTTTTTTTGCAAAAAATAAGGGTTGTTCTCATAAAATATCAAAGTCTAAACATTATAAGTAAAACTGACTAATAGTTCTAAAAAATAAGCTTTGTTTGCAAGCATAACTTAAACATCATCAACAATATCAACTAATACATCTTCAACATCATCTAGAACAGCATTGATGGCTTCTTCCGCAACATTTTCTTCTTCATTTTGATCATTGTCATCTTCTAATGGATCTTTCATGTCAGCAAATCTTCCAAAGTGTCCCTTTCCAATCATTCCATATAATGGTGGTTGAGGTTCCTTTGCTTTTTTTTCCACACGTGATTCATTAAAATCTCCTTTCCTCAAACCAACTTCTTGCTTCGCATCTGGAAGGAATTTAAGAGCGTTAATTCTTTGTTGAATTAATTTGCATTGAACTGGGTCTTTCTCAATGGCAATGCAATTTCTTCCTTTTAGTAGGCAACATGCTAGTGTTGTACCTAATCATCAAGCACAAAAAAAAAAAGTAAGAAAATTAGTATGGAGACATAAAAAGTAAAAAAGACAATATTTAAATTTAAATTTGTATAATAAAACTTACCTGAACCTGAGAATAAATCCAAAACCCATTCTCCTTCATTTGAACATAGATTTATAAGATAGTTAATCAATGCTTGTGGTTTTTGATAAATGTTAACTATATCTCCTTTTGCATCTTTATCCTCATATGTTAGTTTTCTTACAACTGCATCATAAACCAATACTTGACTATGACTCTTCCCATCTACTCAATTCATAATAATATGCTTATAGCTATCGTCTTTTATCCAACATTCAACATGGATGAACTCACAATCATTTATAATAGGCTGATCTTCGGAAGAAACAATATTTGACTTTTGCCTGTAACATAACATAGTAAAAGTTCAATTAAATTTTACATGAATAAAAAAATTTAGGAGGAATCAAACACACAATTTCAAAGTCTTACCATGTAAGTTGCATCCTTGAGTTTGCTTTACCCTTGAAGCTTGTTAATAACATTGGAAACTGTGTGTCTGAATGAAATGTCACAAATCGCTAAAGTGGTGATGTTGTCACTTCTTGAAAACCCGTAACCACTTTACTAAAAGCTTGATAAGTATATGGTTCTCTATCATATTCAATGTCTAGGAAATTGAAACCATGAGGAATATCTACAATAACTAGGCCATATTCCCTTTTAGGTATTAGTGATGCAATGTCTTCACAGTCACCTTGTATTATTTGATATTGGACACTGTCAAGCCCATTCCAAATGTAATGATTAAGAGTAGGATCAAGTTCAACATTCATAAGATGCTTCCTTCTCATGTTCTCCATCTTAATTTTTTCAATAAAGCTTTTGAAAGTATCTGGTACTCCATTTCCATCCTTCTTCGACATCTTTAATGACATAAAAATATATATATATAGATATGTATAAGAAATAAAATAAAAATAGTTTAAATATGAATAAAATGAATTTATAAATCAACATACCTTATTGAATGCAATATAAAACTCTTTTAGTGTTGATGTAGAACTTGCTTCTGGGTAGTTGCGTACAACATCATCCCAACTATCTTCATTCAACATTTTAACCATGTGTTCTTGTATTTTCATAAAAAATTTCTGACTGAATAAATCAAGTTAAAAGCGTTAATATATTGACATGTATAACAAATTCTACCAACATCATTATGTTTTATTTAAAAGAAAATTATAATGAAAGAAAAACAAGAAATAATTCAAGAAACTTAATTTTGAAATTCTACACATATTTCTTGCATTGATAATTCACCCGACTTCACATGGGCTAATACTGATTTTAATAATTTATCATCCTTCACACCTTGCATTGTTCTCCAAGGTGTGATAGTCATATCCTCTGGAAGTTGCTTCATTTCAGGACCCCCCTTACTGTTGGTACATATTATGGGTTTACTCTTTCTAACCTTCTGATATTTTATGGAAATATTCTCCCACCGATCAAAAATCTCATCAATCAAATCCCATACCTCCCCAGTTCTAAATGGCAACTGAAAAATGTTATCTGTGCCTCTGAAGAAATTTGTATTCAATTTTCCATCTTTTGCTTTTTTTTCATCAATTTGATAACTTGTTTCCATTAAACATTCCTTTCGAAATGTTACACTAACTTGTGTCTTATCCCCACCACATTTTTCTATGAATTCATTATGAATAAATCTGACCCTTTGGATGAAAGTCATTTTCATTCTGTACTCATTATCTGCATTATGATCTCATGCCAATAACTTTGATTCCATTTCTGTTAAGCCATCGTAAATGATGCATTTCACTGTTTGAAAAAGATAGTTATTGGGATATTCTGCAATCAATTGTCTCTTAGTCTCTATCGAATGGTTCCCTCCAATTACATAATATTTATAATCAAAACATTTTGTCTTGTCAAATGCTTGTTTGTTGGGAACCTGACATGGATCGACAAGAACCACATAATCCACCACATGCGCATATGGATTGAACCTGAACAATGTTTTCAGATTATGTACATGTAGGTGATGGGCCTTTCTAATTTGATATTGAGATTTTCCTTCATTTGGGCTATAAAATTGGTTAACATTAAGCTCAAATGTTTGGCCACCAAGAATTAATTTATTCTTCCTCAACTCTTGTCGAATAGCATTTTGTTTTGTTTTAATAATGCCATCCTCTAACTCAGCACCTGGTGTTATGATTTCTCTGCTTCCGTGAGAGCTTTCAATTTGTTCTTCACTGCTACTCACGACCTTTACATGTTCACCAATATTTGATTTCCTAGTCTTATTGGATAACATATTAGTTTTTTTATAAACAAGCTCTCCTTCATGAGGTAAAAGAGAGACATCTTTGGCAATTTTTCTTTTTGGTGTCTGATCTGTTTTCTCCTTTTTCACAATAGTTCTCATCTCCTCCTCACTAATTCTATCATAATTTTCTGTTTCATGTTCGACAACTTCAAAAGAAACATGTTTAAGTTTACTAGATTGACCCACCTTAGTGACTCTTGGTTGATCCCCTCTTTGTACTGTTGCAGTGTCACGAGCTATTGCTATTTGCTTCAATCTCCTTTCCTCTGCTTTGTCTTTGTGGAAAGTTTTGATCACATCCATAACATTTGGCACCAACATATAAATACCATCAAACATGTTTGAAAGACTCGAAACAAAATCCTATGAAACAAAATAAAACATGTCAATGATCAATCATTTATAAAAAATTGAATCATCCTTACAATAATGCATAGAGGAAATAAAAATAAGCATACTTACAATGTTATTTGCAATGTTGCTTGATATTTCTTCAGAAAATTTTGAAGATATTTCATCTGTGTCATACTTGACGATTGATAGATGATATCTAACCTTCTCACGTTTCTGAGCCTTCCTTGCAAGAACATAAATAGTGTTTGTATTCGGGACCATACATATGTCTCGTACTCTTCCCATCACATCATATGGCTCATTTAAGTCAATCATACCACAAATCAGATAGATGTGTATATCAGCCTCCGTTTCACTGTCTTCAAGATACCATGAGAAATCGGTTTTATCTATTTCCTCGGCGTTCTTCCAATCAGAAATAAGCTTTAATGAACCTGGTGCCCCACTTGCTTGACTTTTATTAGTATGTGCAACAATGTTCTTATTGCATCCAACAGTGTCCATAGTGCGTCTAGCTGCAACTTTAGATTTGGGAGTTGTATCCATAGTGCGTCGAGCTGCAGCTGTAGATTTGGGAGCTGCTACCCTAGGTGCAGAAACATTCATAGAAATATTTTTTGATGTCATTTTCCTGATATATATATATATATATATATATATATATATATTAGTTAATGGAAAAATAATGCGGATAAAATAAATTTAATAAACAAAATTTATTTCTAAAACTAAATAGCTTGAAATTAAAGCAGTAAAATTAACTATAAAAATTTTCATTTAAAAAAAAAATATTATAAGTCATATGTATATATATCTATATAATATGTTTTGAATACATTTTATAAAAAATTTAAAAATGTGCTTAAATTGTATGAAACAATTTAAAAAAATAAACTATTATTTTCAAACTTTTGTTTAATATTTAAAAAAAAAAAACAAAAAAATTACTAATTATTTATAACAAATCTTAAAATTAAATTTTATTTTTTTTAAGGCAATGATTTTATTAAAAAAATTTATAATCTTTTAATATATTTTAAAATTTTAAAATTTTATTTTACATTACATAGTAATTAAATAAAAAATCATAAACTTAAAATTATAAAAAATTAATATAAAAATTTATAAATTTATATAATCTTTTAATATATTTGAAAATTACAAATTTCTATTTCACATTACATAGTAATTAAATAAAAATAAACAAAATAAAATAAAAGCAATTAAACAAAATAAAAGAAAAAATTAAATTTTTTCTAATGTTGTTTTAATACTTAAATTTAAAAATAAATAAAAAATTAAAAAATTAAAAAAGAAATTTAAATATTTAAATGTTAAAAACAAATGTTATATATATATATATATTGTTAATTGTATTGTTATATAGTTTTTTTTTTTTAATTTATTGTATTGTTATATTAAAGCAATTTTTTTTTTTTTAATGTCTAAAAACAAAACATAATTGTTATTTAATAAATTGTTTTTTTTTTTTTAATTTGTTATATTTTGATATTTTTAACAATGTTTTTTTATTAAATAATGTTTTAATAATTATTTATTAATTATATTATATAACAATGTTTTTATTATTTTTATATAACAATGTTTTTATTATATTATATAGCAATATTTTTATTATTTTTATATATCACAATGTTTTTATTAATTTTTAATTGCTTTATATATATATATATATATATATATATATATATATATATATATTAAAATAAAATAAAAACAAAACATTAAAATAAATAAATAAATAAATGATTTAAAAAATAAAATTAGAAAAACAAAAATTTAAAAAAAAAAAAAAAAATGAATGTCATGACCATGTGTCGTGGACCGCACCTGCGAGGCACAATCAGCCTCCCGCCCAACCGAGGGCTTGAGGCCAGCTGGGCAACCCCCCGTGGCACCACCCGGCCAGCCTCCAATGCCCCGTGGGCACGGTCCACAGCACACAGTCACGACGTTTTTTTTTTTTTAACAATTAAAAATTAATAAAAACATTGTTTTATATAAAAATAATAAAAATATTGTTATATCATATAATAAAACATTGTTATATAAAATAATAAAAACATTGTTATATAATATAATTAATAAATAATTATTAAAACATTATTTAATTTAAAAAAAAAAATTGTTAAAAATATCAAAATATAACAAATATTAAAAAAAAAAAACAATTTATTAAATAACAATTATGTTTTGTTTTTAAAAATTATATAATTTAAAAAAAAAAAAACCAATACAGTATAATAAATAAATAAATAAAACATTTGTTTTAATATAACAATACAATAAATTTATTTAAAAAAAAACTATATAACAATACAATTAAAAAAATAAAAATAAAAATAAAAAATATGATATATAAAAAAAAACAATAAAGAAAAAAAAAAAATTATTAAGATTTTAAAAATCAAAATCAAAAAATCAAAAAAATAAAAAATAAAAATAAAATAGAATATAAAATCAAAAAATTCTCAAATAAAAACCAAAAAAAAAAAAAAAACATTTTAAATAATGAAACCACTGATATATTTATGATAAAAAAAACAAATAAAAAATGTTATAATATTACTATTTTTTTATGTGCATGGTTGTTTTATGGATTTTTCTGTCTAGATAAACCTATTAGTCTTAAAAAAGAAAAAGAAAAAAATTCTAAATTTTTGTCCTTAAAACCCTAAAAAATTTAGTTCTTTTTGCATTTTCTTCGCTAAAAAAATATAAAAAAATTATGGTTTTTCAACCTAAAAACCTTAAAAAAATAGTTTTTTGACACAAAAAACTATAGAAAAACATATTTTCCTCAAAATCGTCTTTAAATTGACAGAATAGAAGGAAAACTAACATTTGAAATGCAAAAAACTATTGTCATCAATGCTAACACAATGCATCCACAAAATTACGAATAGCAACACAACGCCTCCAATGCCAATGCAATGCCTTCACGAAGTTACCAATGCCAATGCAACACCTCCACAAAATTACCAATAGCAACACAACGCCTCCAATGCCAATGCAATGCCTCCACGAAGTTACCAATGCCAACGCAACACCTCCAGAAATTTTCTCTAACAAATACCAAAAAACTTGATGTGATGTGATGAATAGAAACAATCATTCTTATTATATAGTGAATATTGTCTGATTGGTTTACTGTTTAACAAATGTGGGATTAAAATTTCAAATTTTTACATTTAGTTTATTATAATTCATACTATAGTTAAAATACTTAATATTTGCATGTAGTTATCATAGTTAATATTTTATTTAATATTTACATGTACTTATCATAGTTAATATTTTATTTAATATTTGCATGTAGTTATCATAGTTAATATTTTATTTAATATTTACATGTACTGAATGTTGAATAATTCAAATATAATCTCAGATTAAAAATTAAAATATGAAATGCTTACATGCAGTTAATTATAGTTAATATTATAGATAAAATAGTTAATACTTGCATTTAGTTATCATAGTTAATATTTTAGTTAATATTTACATATACTCAATGTTTAAAATCATGGGATTAAATTTTAAAATCTAAAATATTTACATGTAGTTAATTATAGTTAATATTATAGTTAAAATAGTTAATATTTACATGTTGTTATTTTTGTAAATATTTACATGTAGTCAATCTTAAACCATTCAAATAAGAAAATTATTTTAGTTTCAAAGGCATGCATGAAAGGAATATTTTGTGAATAATTTGAATAGAAAGTATGGTGAAATATTTGAAGACCAACAGTTTATTAATAAATTTTGAAATATATTTTAGATGAATATAACATAAGTTTAAAATTTAAAATTTAAAATATTTACATGTAGTCATTATAGTTAAAATAGTTAATATTTGCATGTAGGTATTATAGTAATATTATAGTTAATACTTACATCTAGTCAGTGTTAAATCATTGAAATAAAAACATTATTTTAGTTTGGAAGGCATCCATGATAGAAATATTTTGTGGATATTTTGAATATAAATATCGGTAAAATATTTCAACACAAATAGTTTATTAAAAAAATGTTAAATACATTTTTTGACTAATATTTGTACCAAATATTTGAAATGAAAATTTTGGAGGGAAAGTTTTTCGCGAAATTTTTTGGGGGGAAATTTTTCGCCTAAGCTTATATTGTAAGTGGGAGAGGAATTTGTATCATTCAACCTATTCTTGTTGAAAGCTATGGTTTCTTTTGATAGCTAAGTTTTTCTTTCTAGAACATCAACATCTCGTCATTTCAACAACTCTATCTCGCAGGGATGTGAATATAACGGGAGTCTGCTCTCACCATGAATAGAGAGTCAAAAAATCGACTTGGTCGTTATCCTAAAGATGATGAGAACAAAATCGATGAGGTGTGCAAGAAAATGAAATTTCAAAATCGAGCGCGCTTATACCACTTACTCTTAATCCTAAGGATTGGCGAAAGGTCAGTTGATGAAGGGCATGATGAAGAAATTCCTGCAGTCAAAAGTTTCACTCGTCCTAATCCCAAGGATTATGAGGACACCATTGGATGAAGAGGGAGATGAAGAATATCCACTTCACTTAATCCTAAGGATTATGTGAGAACAACAAATGAAGAGGGGAATGAAGAATTCAGAGAGTCAAAATATCCACTCGTCCTAATCCTTCGTCCTAATCCCGAGGAGTATGCCAAAGACCACCGATGAAAAGGGGGATGTAAAATTTCCGTAGTCAAAATATCAAATTCACCCTAATCGTAAGGATTATGCGAGCACCACTGATGAAGAGGGAATGATAATGTTTATATGTTTCGCAGTCAAAACATTCTTCATTCCAATCCTAAGGATTATGCCAAAGAATTATCGATGAAGAGGGAAATGAAAAAATTTACAGTGTCAAAATTTCCACTTCGTCCTAATCCTAAGGATTATGCAAGCACCACTGATGAAGAGGGGGACGAAAAAATTCTAGAGTCAGAATTTCCACTTCGTCTTAATCCTAAGGATTATGTCAACACCACAGATGAAGAGGGGAATGAAGAATTTGCAAAGTCAAAATATGCACTTCGTCCTAATCCTAAGGATTATGTTAGCACCACTGAGGAAGAGGGGAATGAATAATTTGCAGCGTCAAAATATCCACTTCGTCCTAATCCTAAGGATTATGCCAACACCACTGATGAAGACGGGGATGAATTTCCAAAGCTAAAATTTTCACTTCATCCTAATCATAACGATTATAATTTAACCACTGATGAAGGGGGGGGATGAAGAATTTCCAATAAATATAGATTCAAGGCATTCACTTATTCCTAATCCTAAGGATTATGAGAGCTTCAGTGAGGAAGGGGAGGGGCAGGATGAAGAAATTCTAGTGAATACAAATTCAAATCTTCCACTTATGCCTAATCCCAAGGATTATGAGAGCACCACTGAGGAAGGGGAGGATGAAGAGTTTCTTGCAAATGATAATTTTAGAGGCACAGATCTGAATATTGCATTTTCTCCAAGTGACCATTTCAAAGACACTCATGGTGATGAAGAATTGAATCCTCCCAGGGAAGAATTTGAAAGCATGGGTCAAGATGGTGAAGAATTTCTTTTGAATCAGGGTTACAAAAGTGCCGATGATTCTTGTGAAATGTTTTCTTCAACTGATGATGGTAAAGAAAATTTTCCACGCAATGATGTTGATGAATTTCTTAACTATGTTGAGGATGATAATAGTGGGGATAATATTCCTTCTAATGGTGATGAAACTACTTTTACAAAGGATGATGGAATGATGAAGCCGTTGCAAGCAAATATTGCAACTAGGAGTAGGAGTAGACCTTTTCATATCAATCCAAAGCATTCCAGTTATACAAGGGCGAGGACAAAATATCTCACAAAAAGAAGTTTTGTCGTTCATTTGATTTCAAGTGAATGTTGTCGAAGGGATTGCTTGAAAAATATGGATTTCAACTTTGTTTTGGAGAAAAGGGAAACATATATGTCAATGAATAAAAGCATGCAAAATTCATATTTAGTGGATTGCATGCAATCTACACTAGCAGGTTCTAATTATCATATTGGGAATGTATTGCTTTGCAGAAAGGCGTTCAAAATGTTGCATTCAATTAGTAATTGTTGTTTGTCAAGAATCCAGAATAGATTGGAAAGAGATCCCACATATTATTCAGAAGCACGTTATAAACGAGAGGTGGGGCCATTTGCAAATACTGCTAAGACATGGATGAAAGACTTCTTTTCAAATCATGGAGAGTGTATGCCAAATAAAGACACAATGCATATTCTAGATAATTTCTCGAGACGAGAAATATTCATGTTATACAAAGATTATGCAGAAGTTGTTGAAGGAATTAGTAATTTTATTACATATTCTTATTTTACAAGGATATGGAAAACTGAATTCAACAATGTTCGTATTCTTAAGAAGACAAGGATGGGGATTTGCAGCACATGTGCTTCTCTTAAAGCAAAAAGAGATAAATGTCAAGGGGCAGAAAGAGGTATGTGTTCAAAACATTGTTTTTTAAAATTTGATACTTATCAACTTTGAAAATATATTTATTCATATGTTTCTTTTATTTTATGTACAGATTTCGTTGTCAAAGAACTTCAAGACCATCGCAATCAGCAAACAAGTGAAAGGAAAAAGTTGTATAAACATTGAAAGAAGTGTTATGTTCATCCAAATAAATATCTGGGATTGATAATTGATGGTATGGACCAAAAGGAAACACTTATTCCACATTTTGTCCGCACACCAAAAAAATTACAGGAGGAAAATTTCATTCAGTTTCACTTGGTTGGTTGTATGGTATTTAATGAGAAGATGTTTCCAAGAGTTTTCTTCACAACTCCAAATATTCACAATGATGCAAATCTGACCATAACTATAATCCATGATGTGGTTACTCATTGGTCTGATATTCTTCCTGAAGTTTTGTATTTACAATTAGACAACACAAGTCGTGAGAACAAAATCAAGTTCTTTTTGGGTATCTAAACATGCTCGTTGAATTGGGGATTTTTAAAAAGATAAAGGTTGGTTTCCTTCTTGTTGGGCATACTCATGATCATATTGATCAAATGTTCGGTCGTTTTTCAGTAACATTGAGGAGGAAAGGTGTTGGGAGCCTGCCATCATTAATTGAATGTATTAAGAAATCGTACATTCCAGAGCCTGTTTTTCATGTGTTGGAAGAAACTATTGACATGCGAAGGTTTATTTTTGGATCGCATGGTGAGGAGAAATGCATTGAACAACTTAACAACATTAGCTTCTAGCATCAATTTCGTATCAAAAAAATTGATGGGATAACACTTATATGGGGCAAGAAGTATTCAACTGTTGAAGAATGGGGACCATCATCAGGTTTAGCATTTTTGAAGTTCATTCCAGAGCGTCCAATATTTTCATCAAAGATATTGTTATTACAGTCAGTTGCTGAACTCCATAATGCACGAAGGCAGAAGAGAGACATAAATTATTTTGAATGTCTAGAGGAAATTAAAATATGTATTAGAGATACATATGAGTACTTCGATGTTGCTGATTCAGTTTGGTGGGAGTCTTTTTTCAGTAATCAAAGTGATATGATTTCAAGATCAATAAATGGGGATACGCTTTTGAAGACTCCTTTTTTTTGGCCACAAAATATGCCAAATGAACATGAACATCAGGAAACACACAATGTTGAACAACAACAGCCTCAAGCTATTATTAATTCCCCATAGGTAGAGGAAAGAGAAATCTATATTGGTTCTAGAAGACACGTGCACAACGTGAAGCCATGGAAGACCTTTATAGGGGTTCTGTGCAGGATCTTAAGGAGGGTTGCATGATAGCAGTGTTAGCAGATGAAGGTCCACTTGGCTATCCATTCTGATTTGCCAAGGTTATAAAGGTCATTAATGAAAATGAAGAGATTACAACTGTTGATGTACATTGGTATGCCACAAGTACCCACCCTTTCAATGGTGTGTACAAGCCAGAGATGGTAGTGGAAAAAAGAATTGGAAGAAAGAGAAAAAGAAAGGGCACAAATATAAATCGTCGCCGCACAGATGTCTTAAAATTGGAGGATGTTGACATACTTGTGTATGACTTCAATTTGACAAAGAGAGGAACTCTTCGGTTGCAAACCATAAATATTTTGAATAAATTGCTACCAGAACAATTACTGTTGAGATGGGACTCTGCAGAATGTAGATGTAGATCTACAAGACTTTTGAACTCTGAAATGGTGGGCATGCATGTTGACTCAGATGGAGCACTAGTTGATGAAAGAGAAGAATATGGATCATCTTCATCTGCATTGAGCCATTCATCCGAAGATGTAGGTTATGATGGTGTGCCAGAACCTATGGTTGATTTTGAATAACTATCTAAGACACTTTTATGTAATTGATGTTTGCATGGTAACTTGAAATAAAAATTTTGACTTCCATCTCATTTTTCATGAAGTTATGAGACATTTATGTGTTTGTTGGATTATATGTTTTAATTATGAAGAATTCATCTCTTTAGAATATCGACAATGCAACAATGAATTACAAAAATAATTTATGTTATATTCAATGTACCAATGTTGATATTTTAATTATAAGTAAAATAGAAAATGGAAACTAATGTTGAATTTTTAGATTATGCAGTGATATTACCATGATATTATGTATTGTTACCATTTGGTATAAGATACTTTTAAAATTTTTAATAATTATATGCGTCATTGAAAGGGAACACTTTGTTTTGATGCTTGATTTTTAGGTTTTGGTTGAAATTAGATTTAAATTTGTCTTATGCTAAGATTTGAAAAAAGATAAGTTTTTATCCTTTAAAATTAAAATTACTCTTACTTGTTTTTGTTCAATGATAATTTTTTCATTTACTTGTTCATTTTTTTAAATTGTTTGTCTTATAATTTCTCCATAATTTCATTGTTCAAGTATGTTGAAAACTTAAGATTGAAAAACTTTATATTTACAACTTGTCATTAAAGTTTTTATGCGCTACTAAATTTTATCTTTAATGTTATGGTTGACAATAATTACAATTTTTGGGTTGTTTAGAGTCAAGATATTTTATGTTTAACAACATGGATGAAAATTGTTCGAAATGATAAGCCCTTCAGACATGTATTTGTTTATCTTTAACATCATCTATCAAAAAATCAAAAATGTTAGAAATTTACGATTTTAAAAAATGTCCTAATATGTTGTCTTTAATTCCACTGTTACAAGTGTCAAAATTATGACACAATTTTTTTTTTGTTATTCCAGCATCAACTGGTTTTGTTTTGAGGGTGTTTTTCAATATTTTTTTCAACAAACAATTTTGTTTTTAGCATAATTTTATAAAATGTTGAAATTTAACCTTCAAAAAAAACCAAGTGTGTTCTAGAAGACACACTTTTGCGGTGTTTTTTCATGTTTTTTGAGACTTTTTGGGCTAGAGTTCCCGTTTTGAGGTCAGGTTACCTATTTCATCGGTAACGGTGTTTCAATCATCATAGAAAAAATATCAGTGTGCTCCATGACACAATTGTACTAACTGAATTCTAACTAACTGAAATTGTTTCTTCTGAAATAAAATATTCACTAAAACATAAAATCAAAGTGTCACAATCAACACAATCAGTAGTATGCTTAGTCATGATAAATAGGTTGTGGAGGCAACATTACTGGGTCGATGATCTAGAGCATGGGAGGATTGACAAATTGCTTGTATATTTTCCAAAGTGTTGGAGTTGGTAGAGGAGCCTAGAAGAACCATCGATAGGCGATTTTCAGACTGGTGATACCTATGTAGTTCAACCTAGGGAGAAACAAGGTCTTTACCGACCTCAACGGTTGAAAATCCTTCTTCAAGTAATTACTATAATCTTGTCATTTAGAGTCGAAGTCTTCTCATGAGAGGAGTCCACCTTGCTTTTGGCCTCCACTAGCCTTTGACTGTATTTCACCCACTAGAACAACACTCCCACAAGTTCCCAATAGTTTGGAAGTCCTTCTCTGACAATCTCCTTAAACTCAGCATTGAAATAAGCCACTTCTTTCAGTACGACACCTAGGAATGCCTCAGCTTTGACTTTGGTATCCTTCTTTTGGACAACTTTAGAGATATCCATGATATCATATACTCTATCCACCACATCTGTGGGCCTCAAATCACTAATTGGCCTTTCATTCACAAATTGAATGAACTTCTTGGAAATATCGGAGTTATTTTCACCACCTTCTTTGGCTGATAGGATGAAGGACTCAAAATCCTTAATTACAATTATTTGTTCATCCATCGAAGTTATGTACTCCCAATTTCTTTTCATAATTTCTACGATTTAATCCAAGACAAGTTTCTTGGCTTGCAGGAGAGACATATTTCCTTTCAGCTTCCCTTTTAGCTCAGAAATCTCTTGGTTTACTTCCCGTAGGTTCTTACTGATCAGGCTTGCATTGGTCCTAGAAGTCTCAAGTTGTTTTTCTTTTTGCACTAGGTTTCTCTGGGCGGTGTCCAAATTCTTATGAGCCTTTTTAAGCTCCCCTTCCGAAGGTTGGAGTTTGGTGAGGGTCTTGGTGAGATGTTTTGTGGGATTTTGGGGTTTTTTAGGAACAAGCACTGCACAGATGTGAGTGTCTATTATCAGTTGAAGCTCTATTTCCTACTCCTTGAGGGCCACTATCTCCTTGTTTCTTTCTATCAGTTCTTTGGCCAGTATTTATTTCTCTTCTTCCACCTGTGAAAGTTCCTTAGATTGTGCATGCTCACTACTTGGCATCTTCAGTTTGTACCTTATCTCATGTATTTTTTCTTGTGAACTTTGGCGAATGGTTTTGAATGCCTTTTTTTCTTTTGTATTTACCCCCATCTTCATAATCATCTCTTTGAAGCTCTCGTTTTGCATGTGTAAAGATTTGTAGTTAGCTCTCTCCTTCTATAACCTTGTTGCAGCCTTCTCTAGCAGCGTCTAAACCTTGTTGATGGTCAATTCATTTCTATTTAGCTCAATGTACAACATTTCTCCCACTTGCATGTGGAATTTTATCTTATCCGATAGAGGGACACTTGTCAAATATAAAGAAACATCCAAGACCTTGAACTGAGAGCCCGAAGGTAATGACTATGCTAGTGGGTGCTGCAGTAAGAACTTCATTTTATTTCTCTCTAAGTCCATAGCAGCAAGATGTCTGGTCTAATATGGGACTGAATGATATTCCATTTTTTTTTGCATCTCTTCCCTTTCCATCTTGTTTCTTTCTATAATGGCCTTTCCAATAGGCCATCTTGGATCAGTAGAATTTGCACTTCCTTTTGAACTTAAAATAGCTACCTCTGAAGAGGATGAGGCAGAAATTTTTAATGGGTCTTCGAGAGTCACTTGGAAGCCTAGTTGATATGGTCTTATCTCCACTAACCTAGTCTCAAGTTATTCTTCTTTTATCTCTTGGGTCTTTTCCTTTTTACTGGTGTGTACATCCTCCATCTCTTCATCTTTAGTTTGATCAATGGTCATTTTATGTGCCTTGTCCTTCATTGTTGGAGTCTCGATCTCCATCTCTGTATTAATAGCCCACCAATCAAAGTTATCCTTCCATTCGGTCTCAAACCTACTTTCATGATCATAAGGTGAAGCCTTTATAATCTCTCTTCTCTTGGAAATGACACCATGAGGATCATAATGCCAGACATCCACTAGATAAAAATTCATCTTTTTAAGTAATTTCTCTGTTTCCCTGAAGGCCTTCTTGGAATTGACAATAAAAGGCTCCACAAACTTTCCCAACTTAAACATATATCCCTTCCTAGCAGGAAAAAAGTGAACTTGGTCCACATTAAGGCTCTGTCTTATGAATTCCAGAGCGAAAAGCCTCATGGGCATAAACACATGCAAGTGGTAAGGAGGGAACTCACACCCATAGACCATAATTTCAATGTAATACTCAAAAAGGTACTATTACCCCGTTGTGGTGTCCTTTCTAAGTTGGAGGATTGCTTTTTGTAGAGGGAGAACTCTGGGAAGGGAAACACCATGAATAATTTTATAGGCAATTGTCATATAGGACGATATAAACTGAGAATAGCAATCAACATCTAGTCTCTTTTTAAGAACAATGTCCTAGTTGAAAACATATTTCCTTTGTTTGGTGGAGGCCACCAAACTGAGACCTAGCCTCTCAAACTCATCCACATGAGTTTACACAAACAAGAAGAACAACAATGAATAATATCTAAAATAGGAGGTGGTAGGGAAAAGGCGTAGCTAGAATCATGTGGCCTAAGTTAGGTAAGCAGGGATGTTGAACAAATGGCCAGGCTGCATCATTTGTTTTTTGAACCCTAGAGAGTCTTTAGTAGTTATATTGGCACCGTCATCCCCAAGAATATGAGAAATAAGGGATAGAATGGGTTGAAAAGGCTCTGCAAAGAAGGTTATAGGGAAATTGTGAGCAATTGGCAGAGACTATAGACCAGGGGCCAGGACAGTTTGCAGGATGGATTGTTTCTCATTAGGTGCAAGGGTAGCGTAATGGTAGACCAACGTGGTTTCTGTAATTTTTTGGGGTTTAGGGGAGCTTGGGTAAATCAAGGCATTTTGAATTAGCTTTGGGGTCACCTCAAGGATTTTGACATGACTCGAAGAGACAAAATAGTTCTTCTCTTCTATGTAAATGTTTTTTATCCAAGAGACAAACTCAATGAAATGGTGTACTAAGGGTGCAATTCAGTAGTACATACTTGAGTCAACCACCTGAAATGGGTCTTCTCCTCTAACGTGGTTACCATATAAGTTGAATCGAAGGTCCATGAGGTGGTAGGCACAAGAGGGGTCTGCAATTTTTTGCCTCCATGTCCATGATATGTTCGACAATGAAGGAGGGTTTGACCTCCAGGGCCTTAGGGGTCTTAGGGGGCGATTTCTTCATGTTTCAATGAATATAGAAATGATTTGTAGGTGAAAGGGTCTGACCAGTTACTTGGCTATCCTGGAGCTAGTTGAAAACATCATTGGAGGGATGTTCCGGACAGGCTGAGTGACCGAACAATGTTACAAAAAAAATGAATGGTGGGAGACACATGCACTGGGATACAATACAAAACTTTAAAAAATTTGAGGCAGGAAGGGTTTTTTATAGGTGGAGAGAGGGAAATGGTCGGCTGACATGGGATGACGTTACGGGGTGACACATGTGTTAAAATTGGACAACTAGGTCCAATTTCCACGTTGTGATGGTTAGATGAAGACACCAATATTTTTATTGGGTTCCTCTTTTGGAGAGGTGCAAGATTGATCTAAAGATCATCTTGATCCGATGAGCAGAACATTTATTTTGAATTTATTTTGAATACTTTCAAAATATGTGCAAATCGGCCTTAAGGTTTTACACCCCCAGCAAATGTGTCACACACCCTCAGTGATTGATATAAATAGAGTCAATGTTGGAGGAAATTTCACTTATCTCATCCTCACACATCATCTCTCCTCTTCTGATTGGTTCGAGCTCCTTGGAGGCAGTTTTCGGTTCACACGTGCGAAAGAAGGACGAAGAGGATTCTGCTGTTGTTGTTGTTGTTGCTACTATTGTTGTTTCTTGTGCTTTCGCTGTTACTATTGTTGCTGATGTTGTTGTTGTTGTTTTTGTTGTTGCTGCTGCTGCTACTGTTGTTGTTGTTGTTCCTATTGTTGCTAATGTTGTTGTTGTTGTCGCTGCTGGTGCTGTTGTTGTTGCTGCTTGATGTTGTTTTGCGTTGAATTTTCTGGGCAGCATTGACTTTTCTAGGGTTGACTTTGAGTTGACCATGTGGCTATTTTAAGGGTTGTTGTGACACATGTTGGGTTGGCTTACCTAGGAGACTTTTTTGGTTGAAGCATCTTGTTGACCACCGTAATGCACCAACACATTTAACTGTTTCTGGTTTGTCTTCTATTGATCTACTGATATGTTCTATCAGCACTTTACTTGATTGTTTATGTGATTGCTGTAGTGAAATTAAATTTGCATCAAGCATAGAACATCTACATAAATTTACATGGTATCAGAGTTGAGGTGAAGAAAAAGTCCTGATTTGTAGCAATCACCGAAGAAGAGGATGGGTTCCTCAAACTACAATGGCTTCAAGGCTAATGACAAATTGACTGGGAAGGATGACTTCCATGCTTGGAAGATGAAATTGGATCTTATGTTGGAAGACCAAGATGTCATGGACTATGTGCAGGGTAAAATCCAAGAGCCTCCATCCACTGCAACTGTTGCAGCCAAAACTATACAAGAAGGGGGAGATCAAAGCAAAGCTAATGATTAGGGACTCAATTCACAAGAGTCTGGTTGCCTACATCTCTGAGCTGGGCTCATCCAAAGAGATGTATGATAATTTGGTCAACATGTTCAAGGCCACAAATGTGAATAAAGTCCTATTCTACAAGAATCAATTGAAGAATCTAAGGAAAGGCAGGGATGAGTCTATTCAATCATATTTTCTGAAGCTGACCGAGATCAGGAACAATCTGCTGGCTATTGGGGAGACAATAGTTGATCGAGATATGGTACTCACCGCACTTGGAGGGCTCCCATCCGAATGGCATGTGTTCAACACTACCATTCTAAATAATAATGTGATACCTGACTTTGATGAAGTACTGTCGAGATGCGTTCAATAAGAATCAAGAATGAAGGAGTATGAAAATGAAGGAAATGTTGCCTACGCTACTCATTCTAGAAAGAATAACTTTGGTGGTCCAAAGAACAAAGGAAAACTAGGGGCCCAAGGAAAGAAGGGCAAGTGTTTCACTTGTCATAGGCCCGGTCACTATGCAAGAGAATGTTCTTTCAAGAAGGATTCTCCTGATGGTGATGACAAAAACAACAACTAGAGGTATGAGAAATCAAATGTTGTTGATAAAAGCAATGAATACATTCTTGTATCTACCCTCTCTGTTGCATCTCCACCCGACACTATGGATGTCTGGTTGATAGATAGTGGTGCCTCAAGGCACATCACAGGGTTCAAAGAAGCACTCTCTCATATGGTTGAGAAGGACACTAATCTGAAAATTGTCCTTGGAGACAATGCCACATATCTCGTGAAAGGGACAAGGACTGTGACCCTCCACTTGTCTCAAGGTCAAGTACTTCGCTTGTAGGATGTACTCTATGTACCAAATTTGAATAAGAACCTTGTGTCTATATCGGCCATGGAAGACAAAGGTTTCAATGTGGCATTCATGGATGGAAAGGTGCGCATGTGGAAGAAGAGCTTCAAGGAAGCTATCACATTTGGGTCTAGAATTGATACACTCTACCAGGTTGGAGGAATTCCCGAACAAGTTCAAAAACTGTTGCAAATAAGCTGGCATTAAGAGGGAGACCACAACTATATATATACTCCTGAGAAAAATAGTGTTGTTGAATGAAAGAACAGGACCATTGTGAAAGTTGCCCATGCCATGCTACGTGACCAAGGTCTACCAAAGTTTCTATGGGGAGAAGCTGCAGACACTGTTGTGTACATACAAAACCGATGCCCACATTCTACTCTAGACTCCAAAACTCTCGAAGAGGTTTTCTCTGGTAAGCCTGTCATCTCACATTTTAGACTTTTTGGATGTCCTGTTTATTTTCATGTGCCAAAAGAAAAGAGGAGCAAGTTGGATGCTTCTAGGAAGAAAGGAATGTTTGTGGGATACAGTGAAACTTTGAAGGCCTATAGAGTCTATGTGTCTGGTCAAAGGGAAGTTGAGATATGCCACAATGTCACTTTTGACGAAGATGCTTCCCTGAGGAAAGTAGTCAATCTTCCGGGATATAAGGAAGACCATGAAGCAAGGATTGAAAATCAAGAAGGACTGAAGGATGAGACGATGCTCGATGTTGAAGGACCACCACCCACTTCACTGGGGAAGAGACCATCATGGCTCAGGAACACTCTTGAGGATGCCGAGGGACATATGGCCCCAAGGGGGACATTCCGCGAAAGCAAGAAGCCGAGTAGATACCAATTGTATCTAGCATCCATGAGTACTATTGTACAATCTGAGCCTGGATCTTTTGAGGAAGCTATAAAGCATCAAGTCTGGAAGGATGTTGTGCACGAAGAGTATGAGTCCATAATGAAGAATGATGTCTGGAATGTGGTTCCAAGACTGGAGGAAAAAGCAGTTGTCACCTCGAAATGGCTCTACAAGATCAAGCATGGATCTGATGGAAGTGTTGAAAAGTTCAAGGCAAGATTCATTGCCCATGGCTTCTCTCAAAGGGAAGGCATAAACCATGATGACATATTTGAACCTGTGGCATGATATACCACCATTCGATCTATCATAGCCCTTGCTGCTACGCAAGGATGGAGTCTTCATCAGATGGATGTGAAGACCGCATTTCTACATGGTGCGATAAAGGAAGAGGTGTATGTGGAGCAACCTCTGGGGTTCGAAGTCCAGGATCGGGACACCCATGGATGCAGGTTGAAGAAAGGCCTCTATGGGCTTAAGCAAGCACCCAGAGCTTGGTACAAGAGGATAAATAGCTACCTAATGAAGCCAGGCTTCACTCATAGTAATGTTGATCTGAACCTTTACTTCAAGGTTGACAGGGAGAAGCCTCTCATTCTGGTGTTGTATGTGGATGGCCTCTTCCTGATAGGTGTTGACCCTCTCATTCATCAGTGCAAGAGGGAGCTCATTGTTGAGTTCAAGATGAAGAACCTAGGACTAATGCATTATTTCCTAGGCCTGGAGGTCTGGCAGGGACCTGGTGAGATTTTCCTTTCTCAAGGAAAATACATTGTGAATCTTCTGAAAAGATTTGGTATGGTGGACTGCAAGTCCGTGTCGACACCAATGGAGCTCAACTTTAAGAAGTTGAGTGGCAGTGCTACTAGGCCCGCGTTAGCATATCCTACTAAGTATCTTCAACTTGTAGGGGCCCTGATGTTCTTAGTGAACACTCGTCCGGATGTATGTTGTGCAGTGAACACTTTGAGTCAACACATGGTTGATCATAACATTCACTGGGTTGGTGCTAAGAAACTCTTGTGATATCTTTGGGGCACGTTAGACCATGGGCTAAGATACACTGTCGGGAGTATGACACTCCATGGATATACTGATGCCGATTGGGCTGGTAGTGTGGTGGATCGCAAGAGCACATTTGGATACTGCTTCACACGTAGATCTGCTTCGAGCAGAAACTGAAGTTGGTAGCGTTGAGCACCGTTGAGGCCGAATACATTATAACATGTATGGCCTGTTGTGAAGTCACTTGGTTGCGAAAGCTCTTCAGTGGGTTGTTCAAGCATGTGCTAGATGCCACTGTTATCCTTGGTGATAACCTGAGGGGGATTCTTTTTTCATAGAATCTCATGTTCCATGAACGATCCAAGCATGTTGATGGCTAGTACCACTTTATCCGGGATATGGTACTGCGAGGTTTCGTAAGGCTCGATCATATAGGAACTGATGAGCAGGTCGCAAATATTCTCACAATGCCCCTGGGGAAGGTCATGTTCCTAACCTTCTGTGAGAATCTTAGAATCGTGGAACGACCCTATTCTGAGGGTCCTGTTAGACAATGAGATCTAGGAGCTCTAAAGGGGCCTTGGGGATAGTTCCTCGGAGCTATAAGCACACATGGGGCTAGGCTTGCCAAACATTGTGGTGCTTCTACCCCATCGTTATGATGATTGAGTTGGTTTGCCTCTCATGATCTGTGCCCTGTATGCATCCTACCCATTTGAGTTCTAGACTCATGGGAAGTACCTCTCATTTGGCCAATGAGGTGGGAAAAGCTAGAGACTAGTAGCAAAGACTGATGGATGCATCAGAGATTGTCGTACTCTCTATCTAGGATGACACAATCCAACCACTTAATCTGGGATCAATTCTAGAGAGGTTTTGGACCTCCAATTGACTTCGGGTCAGTGAAACTAACGTCGGGTTAGTATATGACTCTCTTGAGTCCTAGTGAGGTTTCGGACCTCCTACTAACTTCGGGTCAGATAAACCAACTTTAGGTTGGTATGAGACTCTTTGTGAGTCTTATAGAGGTTTCGAACCTCTGGACTGAATCTGTCAGCCAGGAATGATGTCTTTGTGACTGACCCACTTCTATTTTGAAATAAAGAGGCCAACAAAGCAAGTTACGACGGGATGACGCACGATGTTTGATTGCACAGGTGGATGGAGTTCTCCCTAGTTGAGAGGGAGTGTTAAAATTGGACAACTAGGTGCAAACTCCATGTTGTGATGCTCAGATGAAGACACCAATATGTTTATTGGGTTCCTCTTTTGGAGAGGTGCAAGATTGATCTAAAGATCATCTTGATCCGATGAGCAGAACATTTATTTTGAATTTATTTTTAATACTTTCAAAATATGTGCAAATCGGCCTTAAGGTTTTACACCCCCAGAAAATGTGTCACACACCCTCGGTGATTGATATAAATAGAGTCAACATTGGAGGACATTTCACTCATCTCATCCTCACACATCATCTCTCCTCTTCTGATTGGTTCGAGCTCCTTGGAGGCAGTTTTCGGTTCACACGTGGGAAAGAAGGACGAAGAGAATTCTACTGATGTTGTTGTTGATGTTGCTACTGTTGCTGCTGGTGCTGTTGCTGTTACTGTTGTTGTTGTTGTTGTTGCTGTTGTTGTTGCTGTTGTTGTTGCTGTTGTTGCTACTGGTGCTATTGCTGTTGTTACTGTTGCTACTGTTGTTTTTGGTGTTGGTGTTGTTGTTGTTGTTGCTGTTGGTGCTGTTGTTGTTGCTGCTTGATGTTGTTTTGCGTTGAATTTTCTAGGTATCATTGACTTTTCTGGGGTTGACTTTCAGTTGACCGTGTGGCTATTTTGAGGGTTTTTGTGACACATGATGGGTTGGATGACCTAGGATACTTTACTGGTTGAAGCATCCTGTTGACCGCCATAATGCACCAACACATTTAACTGTTTCTGGTTTGTCTTCTGTTGATCTACTGATATGTTCTATCAGCACTTTACTTGATTGTTTATGTGATTGCTATGGTGAAAGTGAAGTTGCATCAAGCATAAAACATCTACATAAATTTACAACATGGAAGAAGGGGATTGGGTAGCAACAGATAACTGGTGGATGGGAGCAGGGTGCGTAGAGGTTACCGTTTAACTTTGAATTCATTGCTCACTTGAATTGGTGTTGAAAGATTGTCCATTGTGGTGAGTGGTCCCCACCATCCTCCATCGAGTAGGAGAATGGAAGACGGATCCAATGGTTGCCCCCAAAATCAATCTGGGTAATTGGATCGGCGGCCTGCTAGTTTGACTTGTCAACTCCAAGGGGTGGCATTGGCTTATCGCCCGCACATGTCCCCCCCCCTAAATGTTTTTAGGGGCTAGTTGGGCAGAGATGGATGACAATCCATCTTCAAACTACTCAAAAGTTAACCAAAAGCGCGTGGTTGTTCAAAACTCCTCCTTTAGCTTGTTTCGCTTACGTGGTGGGGGTTCCATGAGTCTTGGTTTTAAACTTAGATCTTTTGCAATGGCCCTAGGGATTGATATTTGCGCCTATCATTGATTTAATTAATTTTTAGCTAGGGGTCTTGAAAACAACCTCTCAGCCTTCTTAGAAAAGTGATGAAGGGAAACAACATGTATGATAAAACCGGACAAGTGTATGAATTATCGTCCAAGGACAAAGTATCTCAAACCTTTGGCTATGTCAAAGATGTGGACGCCAACATGAAAGAGGTTGTTTCTTCCCACCTCCTCAACTAAAGAGGGTGAAATGAAAAGGATTTGAAATATGCAAAGGCTAGTAGCGTTGGAGTCAGGGAAAATCGTCAAATCCACTTCTCGAGTGTAGCACCGTAGCCATCCCTGTGAATATGTTAAATAAGATGTTAGAGCCACATGTTAAATTTTCACTCAATAGAGGACGACGAAAATGTGGCGCTGGAATAACTTGGGATGAGCAATGTTTACCCAACCCCACAAAGAAATGAGAATTTATTTATAAGTATAGTTTAACTTAGAGAAAAAATGGTTTTTTTTCACAATTATTACATCACCCCCATATCTTTTTTATAGAAAAAAAAATTGTAAATATCTTACATTCTATTGTGTCTAAAGGGCCCTTGGAGGGGGCACATGTACAAACTGATTGTTTTTTTATTAAGAATATGTCTTTCTCTTTAGGACATGCATAGTTGTGTCTTGAAGAAACTGTGAGCAGCCCGATTTAATGATTTTAGGTACTACCATTAACACAGGCATTATTTTGTTAGAATATATTTCTTTTTGTATTGTATATATACGTACCGAAGGCCTCGTAGGCGCAAAGGTCGGAAGGAAGGAACTATTTTTTTAGAATCTATGTACACAACAGTCCATGTAATTGTAAAATCTCATTTCGGTAATAATCACATATAATGGAACGTTGTCGACGCGTTTCGAACCAACCAGTGTGGTTCATCATCAAGACTAGGTGAGAGATCAGATCAAATCAATAAGCTTAAATAGATGTAGAGATGTTTAAACTAGCCGTTTTCTAAACGGCTAGTTTGACTTTTTAATAATTTAAAATGTTTTTAATAAGTAACGGCTAGTTCCCTCCTACTATTAAACCAATTAATAAATTTATTCGTTTAGTTAATAAATTATTAAACTTATTAGTTATAATTATTTAGTAAACTTATTAGTTATAAATTTTTTAAATTAAAGTGAGAGGTTAAAAAATAAGAAAAGAAAAAGAAAAAATAAATAAATAAATAAAAATAAAAATAAAAATAAATAAATAAATAAATACAAAATAAAAAATAAAAATAAATAAATATATAAATATAAATATAAATATAAAATAAAAATAAATAAAAATAAAAATAATAAAATGAAAATGTAAATAAAATATAAATATAAAAATGAATATAGCAAAATAAAAATAAAATAATAATAGAATAAAATAAAAATAAAAAGAGAAAAATAAATAAATAAAAATAAAATATCAAACTTTCAAAAAATAAACTAAATAAATAAAAAATAAAATAAAATAAAAAATAAATAAAAATAACTAGATAAATAAATAAATCAAATCAAATAAAATCGAATAAAAATAAAATAAATATAAAATATATAATAAAAGAAAAAATAAAAATAAAATAAATAAATAAACAAATGCAAATAATAATAAAATATATATATATATATATATATATATATATAATACAAAAAAAAATAAAAAAAATCAAGGACATAAGGCAGGTATCCAACACCTGCTAATGTTCCAACCATCATCTCTGTTGAGATTAAGGGGTCTTTTTTCGATTTCTAAGGCCTCTCTTAACTTACGATGATGGAAATGGTCAATCCTAGCAATGACCTTCGCCTCTTCAATGCAAATATGATGGTTAGTCTTTTCTGCATGTTCAGCGAGGGCAGATGAGCGGGATCTTCCATGCTTAATGTCAGCAGCATGTTCAGAAATTCTTTGATTTATAGAACGACCAGTTTCGCCAATGTAAGGCATCCCACATGAACAAGGAATGATGTAGACACCTTTCCCATCCCTAGGGTCAATCGGGTCTTTAACCGATTTGAGAGAGTTGTGAATCTTGTTAAGGGGCTTGAAAAACGAATACACCCTATGCTTCCTAAGGACCCTCGCAATTTTATTAGTGGTTCCTTGAATGAATGGAAGACGTACACTGTGGGACCATTGACTAGGGTCTTTATTCTTTTTAGATAGAGGACCTTCTACTGCTTTAAGAAAAGCTTGAAGGCCTTGCGATCTACTATAACCATTTCTAAGAAAGACACTTAACAGATGAGACTTTTCCCCTTCAAGGTGAGACTCATCAGAGATCCTCAACGCCCTTGTGGCCAAGGTGTTTAGGACACCCAATTTTTGAGCAGGGAAATGGTGTGAACTAGCTTGAAGGTACTGCTCAGTATGAGTTTTCTTTCGAAAAACTTGATGGGAGAAAGAGCCATCATCTTTTTTAGAAATAAGAACGTCGAGGAAGGGAATGATTCCATCTATTTCATGCTCCATGGTGAATTTTATGGAGCGTGATTGATCATTAAGGTGGCGAAAGAAAATATCTAACTTATCTTCGCCATGCGGCCACACGACACAAGTATCATCTACAAACCTCTTCCAAAGCTTTGGTTGGAAAAGAGCCGAGGAAAGAGCTTTGGATTCAAAGTCTTCCATAAACAAATTAGCAACACTCAGGGAAAGGGGGGAACCCATGGCAACACCACAAGTTTGCTCATAGAATTAAATCTTCAAAGGCGAAGAAAATGGAGGTTAAGCGGTCCCAACTAAATGACGATGTCGGGGATCGATAATGCGATCTTGAATAGTTTACTTTATGTTCTATTGCTGCCAAATTCTTACCTTTTAAGATTGTCCTTGGGTTTCATTCCTTTGAGCCGAAAAGATTTGCGCTAAGGTGATTACAGTGAAGTGAACCCATATGGCAGTCTAGTCTCTTACTGGTCATCGAATAATGATAAGTTTTGAACGAGATCGACAAGTCGAATTCAAATTATGTTAAAGGAGAAATTTGAAGCTTGATTACAGAGGAAAGAATCTTCGCAGAGGAGATAACCAGAATCAATGTGCAATTCTTTGTTTATTTGTCGTGGTTTAATATTGTGGGCTCATGCTTGGAGGTCAACCCTACCAAGCCTCTCCAAACACAAACCCGCTCAATCCCCGTCCCCAGCCTACATGAGGTCCTGTGGCGTAATCGGGCACAACCCCATCAACAATTGCATAAGGTCTCAGGAACCACGAATTGGTCCCATGTCTGACCCTCGACCTCTTGCAATAGACCCATGACTGGTCAGAAGTTGGGTGACGCTGCTCTGCCTGATAGCAATAGCAATAGGGCTCCGACCCACCTATGGTCCAGACCCCGACTTTTCTTGGAAATGGAGTTATTTATGGAGGCTGAGGAATTGTTTAGATGGTTAAAAGTGGTTGGAATCTGGGCAAAAAAATTTAAGAAATTTTGCTGTAGCAGTGTTTGAATCCTGTTTTTGATAGTATAAATGGATTCAACACCATAAAAAAATCTCCAAAACATCCAAAATATTGAAGTTTGATAGCTATAACTAGAGTTTACAAAAATCCCTGCAGGATTTTCTTAAATTCTTACCTGAATTTCCATGATTTTGGGAGAAAAAAACAATATGTGCCTCTCCCTTTATGATTTTTGTTTAATTCCTTCAGTGAAAAGAGGCTCGAAAATGGGTTTTTCATTCGTGAAAATTGTGGAGACGAGAACGCCCGAAGATATTTCAAGTCTTTTAGTGTGCGTTTTAGAGCAGCGAGTTGAAGAAACTAACCATGTGACCATTGAATCATGGTTTTCTAAATTGATTGAGATCATGTGTTCAGAACTCTACTGCATGTAGATTGGGATAGTAATTCCGCGGCAATAGAATAGTTACGTGGATTTGGCTACAGCCTAATGGTCATCATGGGATGATTTAATCACCGACAACAACAATGGTTGCTCTGTTAATAACCTGTCGTTGCCAATAGACTTATGGGAAATTAAAGAGTATTTAATAAATGTAAGATCTACAAGAAGATAATAATAACATCAAGGAAGATATAGTCCTCCAGGTGATTCCAACGTCTTTCATTGATTGATAGACAATGAGTATCCAACTGCTCTAATTGTTATGATTAGCTTCTTTCTCTGAGTAATGGAAATTATGATTTTGGTCACTTGAGGATCAAGTCAATTAAATGGGCAGAGGTCGAGGAAGAATGTTTGATTTATTCTGAGCAAATCGGAAGAAGGTTGTTGGAGTGCACAAGCTCTGTGGGGATCCCATTTTCGTTCGGGGAAATGGGTTTGAAAGGAATGAAAGAGGTCCTACCATTCCATGAGGAGGAGATTATAATATTGAATTGTATATGGCAATTACCTCACTTGCTCAATCTGTGAGATAAATCGCAGTTGTTGGATTTCCTCGTCGGCACACACCACTTGAGTCTAGTAAGTCCGTTACCCTCGCTACGGGCCCACACAGCGTGAAGGGAAAGAGGGCCAACTTCTTGGAGAGATTTTGTCGTTGTCTAGAGGATCCGTGCACCATTTACAACATGCTTGAAGTTGGACTGGAAGAGTATGGGAAACTTTCCTATTTCTAGATGTCCATTTTGACGTCGTGCTTTCTATCCCAAGATGATGTGGCATGACCTGTGGTTCCACCTGGCATCCATGTCATCTATCCCCTTCGTGACTTATGATATTATATTGGTGTTAGAGTGACATCACCTTACCACATGGCATCTTCCTACAGTGCCATGTGTCACTAAAAATCCCACCACTTGGCCATTTAAAGGGTCATTTCTTCCTATCACATGTCATGTTATTGGTATGCCATGTTAGTATCCCCGCCATGTTGCCAATCCACATCCTCTGTGTTAGATTTTGGGTAGATTAGAAGGTATTTCTGAGAGACGACAACCCACCAATAAGTTGTTTGTTGGGTGATTTACCCAAAGGATGGGTTTTGGACCCAAGATGTGGGTTTAGGACCAAAAGAGAAATGATTAATTATTCTAAGGGTAAAGAGGCTAAAACCCTAGATGTAGAAGGTTTTCTAAGTGACCCAAGGAAAAGGATAAATATATTAGGCCTAAGTTGAGGACTCACACATCATGTGCAAGAGGGATGTGACCTCTCTTGTGCTAAGAGAGCCCTAGGAGGGCTAAGATCTCCTCATGAAGGCCAAGATCATCCCTAGAGAGAGGTTGTAGATTCTAAAGAAGGTGAAGAGCCAATGAGAGAAGTCAAAGTATTCTAAGGCAAGGTCAAGGAGGTTGGATACCTAACTGAGGTGTATTCTGAGTATTGAAGAATGGTTGAAGCCCTATTTTTCTTGTTGTAGTTAGACCGTAAGGTTTCTATGGCAGCTAGAAAGGGGTCGAGACCCCTCAGATCTCTACACAGAAGGGAGAGAAGGGTTGCGGGCTAGTTAGGTTGACCTCAAGCCTACGAAAGGCATATTTTGGAGGGTCGAGGACTTGAGCTAAAGGTTGAGGCAAATATTAGCAACCTGTTGTGGGTTAGAAAAGGTCGGAGGTTGGTGAGGAGGCCTACTATGGCCAAATGTTGCTAGATTAGGTGATCCAACCTTCAGATCAGAAGGGTTGAGGGTCATCTAGAGTAAGTTGAGGGGTATATCTAATGCTAAAGATTCCACATTCAAACTTTGGGCTTGGATAAGGCATATCTCAAGTATTCAATGGCTAAAAGACTAATTTGGGTAGTTGTGGGTCTGATATGGATAAAAGTGAGTCAGTGGCTTTGTCCAAGGGTGGCCATATTGACTAGTTTGGATGTGCAGAGTGCTAGGAACAAATAAAGGGTGATTTTGTGACCAAGTGAAGCAGATAAGGTTGAGAAAGGGTGGATCTGAGATCAATATATATTCATAAGTAAGTTCACAAACTTAGTTGTGAATATAGTGTATTTCAAGGGCCAATATGCAGTGGGTTAATTGAGAATATCTATTGTGACTAAGCTAATTTTTTGAGGGCTAATATACAGTGATCTGAAGGGAAAATACATTGTGAGTAGTAGAGAAATTATGGGGTGAGATGCAATGCATTTGATGGATCAAGCCACTGTGAGAAGTTGTGTATGAGAGAGGATAATGTGGAGTGGAAGGGTTGAAGGAGAAGGGCTTCTCCAGCAAGTAAGTTAGATTGTTTATCCTTGTATATTTTTTGGGTATATTGTAGATCTAAAGCAGCACATCATAAGCCCTATGTTTTTGTATACTATGTATACTAGTTGTACTAGTGATCAAGGGTTGTGATCCCTTGTATGGGAGCGTGATGTTTCTTTTATTGATGGATTAATAAAATAATCGAGATTTGGGATCAAATATCTAAGTACTAAATTGACTTCACTTCTAAATATTTCTGTTATGCAAAGTGATAGAAGGTTGAGGGTTTCTAGTGTGTCTATGTGTGTGATTAACCTCAGACCAAATCTAAGGCCTATGGAAAATTCAACACTTTGGATTCTCACGTGGTATCCCACATATCCTTATGCAGACTTCATGGCATCGACCACCTCAACAGAAGCCACTGGGTCTCACAAGGTTGTGCCCCTTTATGCAATTCAATGATTCTACATTATAATCAATTTTTGGTTATAAGTGTAGTTTTCCCATCATTCTGTATTCTACATCTTCATTTCCTGAGACAAATGTTTCTTTGTCTCTTAAGGCAGACATTTATATTTCCAAGCATCATGGTTTCCTATCCCATGGAGACATACCTCCATCTCCCAAAATGTATATATGTTTTTCTCCTAATGCAATAATTTCCTATCCCGTAGAGACATGTATCTGTTGAGATTCAACAAGAAATTTTTGGCACCCATGATCCTAGTGAAAATTAAGCACCTACACTAGGGTGGGGCCCATGGGCTATTTTTAGGTGCATGTCTATTTTTATTATCCATTAATTTAGATGGAAATTACACTGTAATCTATTCTCAATGTGGACTTGAAATAGTTAACTGAAGTGGCAAATCAGTTAGCTAAGTGAATTTCAAGTTAGAGATTGGTTGGTGGGACATGCAAAGTAATTCTAGTTGTAACAGAGTTCGAAGTGCAGTGGTGCATGAGTTTGTGCAAGTTGTAAATAGTTTAACTCAGTTAATTGAGTTAAACTCAGTTGTGCTAGTTGTAACTGAAGATACAAGTAGTGAGAGATCAAGTGAATTAAATATTAATTAATTCACATGCAACTAAAGATTTACTAATATTAATTGCATGCATGTCAGATCCAGTGGAGACCCAGTTGAGTTCTAGGTGAAAGGGAAGTTGACTATCAATTGTGACATTATCCACTTTCACACATGAAAGTAAACACACATTGGATGTGCCCATGATACTTCCGTAGTCAAGGCAGACAGGATTGCATCAATTCAGGGATTGCATTCAACAGGGATTGCATAGTGAAGGCAGGTTGTCTGGAGAGAGTAAATTAGCTAAGGGATTTGCCAATTTTTGTATGACAATATGAGACAATTAGTTGATGTACTGAGGGCTCTTGTGAGAAGAGTTTTGTATGTAATTGTTTCATGATCTATGATATAATATACAATAGAAGATAGTGGGGCTTTTTAGCTGTAAGCTTTCCCCGGGAAATTATCTGTGTTGTGTGTGATTGATCTTTCTTCAAATTCATGTGATTGGCGATTGTGTTTTTTAATTCCGCAAAATATTGGTTGAAGCGATTCAGTATTTAACTTTAGCACATTTTTAGATTGGGTGAATCCAAGATATACATGCATATTGTATAATTTCTACATGGTATCAGAGCACAGGAAATTGTAGAAGTAAAGCAGGAGCTAAGTTTGTGACTAAATAGAATTCGAATTTGCAGAAAGACTTTCTTGGTGCTACAACTGATTCAAGATAAAAATGGCTTTCAATGGCTTGAGGTTAGAGTATGCACTCGAGGACAGCTCAAAATACATTACTTGGAAGGATAGAATGGAGGCAATACTCAAAGACAATGGCTTGAAGGAATTCATTGAAAAATATGCTTCTAAGCCAGATGTTGCAGATGTTTCCAATTTTGATGCATGGCAAAAGAAAGTGGCAAAGGCGAGGAGGATCCTGTTGGAGGTAGTACGAGACCACATTGTCTCAAGCCTCCATGGGAAAGCCACACCATATGCTATGTGGAAGGCTTTGATGGATCTATTCCAAAGCAGCAACGGCCATAGGAAATTGGCGCTCAAAGATAAACTCAAGAAGATCAAGATGGAAAAGGGCAACACCATTCCAAAATATCTCACAAAGTTTGTCCAATGTTGGGATGAACTGGGGAGTGTGGGAATAACAGTCGCTGATGATGATTTGGTGATTTTCGTTCTCCTATGATTTCCTAAGAGTTGGCACAATTATGAAGACTCTCTCAACGGACGAGAAAATTTTCCAGATTGGAAATGACTGTGGTCATATTTGATACATGAGGAGTTCAGACAGAACACCAAAGATGGCCCTTCATCAAAGCATGATGATGAAGAGGATTTTGCTTTAGCTTCCAAGGTGAAGAAGGGGAAGGGGAATAAATTCCATTCTAAATCTAAGTCTAAAGGCAAGAAGCATGACATGTCCAAGGTGAAGTGTTTTCACTATCACAAACATGGGAATTTTGCTACTAACTGTCCACAAAAGAAGAAGAACAAGAAGGTTTTTGGATCTGCAGCTGGTGAGGCCCTTGCCTCGCAATTGGAGCTTGAATTTGTTGAGATTCAACAAGATGATGAGCTTAGTGAAAAGAGTCGCCTTCACTAAGTGGGCCCACAGGCTATTTTTGGTGCAAGTCTATTTTTAGACATAGTGCTCATATTTCAGAAGTTGCAGGATGTTATTTGTGGATGGTTGATCAAGTTGGAAAAATAGATTAAATTTGATTTTTAGAATATTGGAAAAAGTCTATTTATAGATTGTCGATCTAAAAATAGAAGTGTCGATTATTATTAGCTCTTAATAATAATCCGACAATAAATAGCAACTTATTCTCTTGGAGCACTTAATTTCAGTGCATAGATTTGGAAAACCAGTGAGCTGAGGGAATTACGCAATTCCCAAGGGAAACTGGTGGTTCATGCATGGAGGACTCAGTTAGAAATGAAGTGGCAAAGTTATGACAGAGTTGGAAGAGTAATTCATGGAGTTGTATTCAGTTTAACTCAGTTAGACTCAGTTGAGCTAGTTGTATCTAGTCTAACTGAATGATACACTAGTAAGAGTGGAGTGAATTAATTATTTAATTAATTCACAAATAATAACTCATTAATCAACTGAACAATAGAGCATTAACTACAGTTCATGTCAGTTCCAGTGGAGACCCAGTGGAGAGATAGGTGAAAGGGAAAGATGGACTATCTGTTGTGACTATAGTGATGCATTGATTGCATCACACACACACATTGGAGTTGCCAATGAGGATTGCACAATCAAAGAAATGGTAATTTGAATTCATTCAGAGCTATTCTTCAGTCGGGATTATGCAGTGGAGGCAGGCTAGCAGGAGGGCAAAGATCGGTGCATGGATTTGCAGATTTCTTCTATGTTAGTGTGTGATGATTGATTGTATTGAGAGCTTGATGTACTAAGCTTTGTATGAGATTGTTACAGGATCTCCATGATACATAATATATGATATTTGGGGTTTTCAGCTTCAGGCTTTCCCATTAAACAACTGTGTTATGTGCGATTGTTTTTATTTATGTTTCACATGTGTGTGCAATTAATTTTTCGTAAAAGATTAACAATGGAATGATTCTGTATTTTGCAAGAAGATAAAATATTGTGAGATTAGGGGAATCTGGATGTATGCATGCTTAGTGTATACTAATTTCTACATGGTATCAAAGCAGTGTTAATTCTTGAAGATTGCAATTATGAAGAATTGGTGAGTTTGTGCTGGTGGACAATTCGAATTCGCTACAAAAGATTCTTGGTGCAGAAGTTGAGTATACATTGAAATGTCTTTCAATGGGTTGTGATTGGAGTATGCCCTTGATGTCAGCTCAAATTACATAGCCTGGAAGGACAGGATGGAGGCGGTGCTGGAAGATAATGGACTGAAGGAGTTCATCGATAGCAATGTTCCTAAGCCGGGATCTAGCGATGTTGCATTACTTGACGCATGGCAAAAGAAGACAGCAAAGACAAGAATAATTCTATTGGAAGGTGTGAAGGACCATATTATGTCCAGCCTTCACAAGAAATCCACTCCATTCTTAATGTGGAAGTCTTTGATATATTTGTTCCAATGCAGAAGTAACGAGAGGAAGTTGGCTCTTAAGACAAGCTCAGAAAAATAAAAATGGAGAAGGGCAAAAATATTCCAAAATACCTCACGAAGTTTGTCCACTGCAAGGATGAACTAGGAAGCGTGGGGGTTACTGTTGATGATGAAGACTTGGTGAGCTTGGCTCTCCTTGGGCTTAGAAGGAATATAATAGCCAAAGGCTGCGTACGATGGACGGAGCTAGGGATAGGAGCGACTTTGGTCGGATCTTTGACGAGAGGAGATAAGGTGGGGGTACCGGGGATGGCTCCTGGTAGAATGAAGATGAAATTAGCTTTGGCTCGCTGGAGAAGAGGAAAGGAAAAGGTACAACCCAAAATCAGATACCAAGGCAAGTGGATTGTCAAGGTGTGATGTTTTCATTGTCACGAACATGGGCATTTTACCACTAACGCCTGAGAAGAAGAAGAACAAGAAGGCTGCTGGAGCTATAGATGGAGAGGCCTTAGCCTCGCAATTTGAACTTGATTTCTCTTTGATCGCATGCTTGGTTTCAAGCGCAATGGGATTGGTGTGGTATCTTGGTAGTGGTGTGTCTTTCCATATGACAGGAGACAAGGAGTTGTTTAGTGACTTGGAGGAGAAGGACCCCCAGATGCATATAGAGATGGGCGACGATGGTCGGTATAGTGCGACTGGCATTGAGACCATTACCTTTGAGAGGGAGTCCGGTAATCCATTCTTGTTGAAGGATGTTATGCATGTTCCAGGTTTGAAGAAGAACTTGGTCTCAGTCGCAATGCTGGAAGACAAAGGTTATGATGTTGTTTTCAGTGAGGGAAAATCCTTCCTTCGACATAAAACAATGGGTCAAACCAAGAAGATAGGGGTTCGAATTAAGAATCTCTACAAGCTGGAGGTAGATGGCTGCATTGCAATGGTGGGAAAAGTAGAAGAAGTGGTGATCTGGGATGAGGGCGAATTATGGCACAGGAGATTGGGCCATCTTCACCATGGCGCCTTGAAGATTTTGCAGTAGATTTCTACTGGACTTCCCAATGGTACTCTTGCGCAGTCAGTAAGTTTGTGAATACCACCTTTCATGAGAAGGAGAACCATGCTTCAGTGATCCTGGAGAGATTTCACACAGACGTATGTGGACCTTTCTCAGTTGCTTCAACAGCAAAACACAGGTATTATGTTATATTTGTTGATGACTATTCTCTTAGATGTTGGATCTTCTTCATGCAGAAGAAGAGTGAAACGTTCTCAAAGTTCTGTGAGTTCATAGCATTGGTGGAGAAGGAGTCGGGGAAGCAAGTGAAAGCTCTACGGAGCAATAATGGTGGTGAATACATCTCGAGTGAATTCAAAGACTTCTGTAGCAAAGAAGGAATTCGAAGAGAACTCATAGCGCCTCATAACCCACAGAAGAATGGGGTCGCGGAGAGGAAGAACAGAACGATTGTGGGTGCTACATGAATGATGCTGCATGACCAGGGCCTACCGATGCACTTGTGGGCAGAAGCATGCAACACTACAGTTTATGTGCAAAACTATTGTCCTCATAGAGTACTTGGCATGAGTACACCTAAAGAAGCTTTTACTAGTAAGAAATCTAATATTTCTCATTTGAAGATTTTTGTCTCATCTGTTTACATTCATGTGACAAAGGACGCCAGGAAGAAGCTGGAGCTGACTGAAGAAGTTGGGATATTTGTGGGGTACACAGAAACATCCCATAATTATCATTTGTATTTTCCAGACAGTCGTATGGCTGTGGTGCGACGGGATATAAAATTCAATGAGCTGAAAGCCATGAATTTGTCACTTGAGAGGGAGCTACACTTGCATGTAGAAGAGGAACTTCCTGTTCCCAAATATGAGCCTCTAGATGTGGATCAGACATAGGAGGAGATTCATGGAGTGGAACAGTCCACTCATGCAGAACCAAACATCAGACAAGGCAGAAAGTGTACCACAAAAGCTGAGAGACTAAAGCTTGATGTGGCACAGAATGTAGGAGTCCCTACATCACAACGTAGACAGAAGCAGTCACCTGACCGATTTACTGTATACATGGCTCTTATGAGCGTGACAAAGCCATATTATTTTAAAGAAGCAGTGCAGGAGCCCACATGGGTAGATGCCATGGTGGAGGAGTATGACTCCATTTTTAGAAACAGTGCTTGGGAGATTGTTCCAAGGCCAGTGGGAAAATTAGTTGTAGGATCAAGATGGATCTGCAAGGTAAAGCAAGCTACTTATGGGAGATTCGAGAAGTACAAGGAAAGATTTGTTGCTCGGGGCTTCTCACAGATCAAGGGGATTCACTATGAAGAAACCTTTGCACCTGTCGCACGGTATTTTTCCATACAGACCATCCTTGCTCTCTCAGCGCAGATGGGTTGGCACATTCATCAGATGGATGTGAAGACTATATTCCTTAAAGGGATCATTGAGGAAGAGGTGTACATTGAAAAGCCTGAAGGATTTGAGATCTTCAGCCGTGAGTCGCATGTGTGCAGGCTCAAAAGAGTGTTGTATGGGTTGAAACAAGCACCTCGTGCTTGGTACACTCGGATTGACAGCTATTTCATTGGACTTGGCTTCACCAAGAGTGAGGCGGATGCAAACCTGTACCAAATTGTGGTGGAGGGTAAGATTTTAATAATTGTTCTTTATGTTGATGATTTAATACTAACAGGTGATAAGCAGTTGATACACTCATGCAAGGCAGATCTTGCAAAGGAGTTTGAGATGAAGGATTTGGGCCTCCTTCATTATTTCCTTGGATTGGAAATATGGCAGCGGGAAGGTGAACTGTTTGTGTCTCAAGGCAAGTATGCCCGGGAGATGCTGAAGAAGTTTCACATGCAAGGCTGCAAGCCTATCGACACTCCTCTTCCAGGAAATTGGAGGAAAGAGGATGGTACATCGGCAGAGGTAGTGGATGCCACTATTTATCGACAGCTGGTGGGTTTGCTCATGTATTTAGTTAATATAAGACCGGACATATGTTATGCGGTGAACCAGCTTTCACAAGCGATGGTTAAGCCTACCAAGCTCTTTTGGAAGGCAGACAAGCATGTCCTGAGATATCTCAGGGGCACATCTGAGTATGGTTTATGGTACAGACAGACAGATGAGGTGAAGTTGCATGGCTTCATGGATGTAGATTGGGCAGGCAGCCCAACAGACAGAAAGAGCACATCAAGAGGGATTTTCAGTATCAGATCTATGGCAGTTTTTTGGTACAACAGGGAACAAAGATCCGTGGCACTCAGTTTAGCGGAAACAGAATACATGGCAGCAAGTCAAGCTGCATGTGAGGCTATCTAGATGAGGAAGATCCTATTTGATTTTTTCGGTTCATGTTTAGATCCTACAGTGATACATTGCTATAATCATAGTTGCATTAAACTCTTGGTTAATCCTGTGTTTCATGATAGATCTAAACATATTGATATCTGATATCATCATATCAAAGATTGTGTGCAGTGGAAGATCATGTTGCTTCAGTACATTCCTACAGAGGATCAGGATGCAGATATTCTAACGAAGGCGCTCACCGGGAGAAAATTCGAATACCAAAGAGGTAGGATCGGGGTGAAAGGTAATCCCTATATTGTTGAGATGGAGTGTTGAGATTCAACAAGATGATGAGCTTAGTGAAAAGAGTCGCCTTCACTAAGTGGGCCCGCAGGCTATTTTTGGCACAAGGCTATTTTTAGACATGGTGATCATATTTCAGAAGTTGCAGGATGCTATTTGTGGATGGTTGATAAAGTTGGAAAAATAGATGAAATTATATTTTTAGAATATTGGGTGAATTCTATTTATAGATCATCGATCTAAAATTATAAGTGTCGATTATTATTAGCTCTTAATAATAATCCGACAATAAACAACAACTTATTATCTTGGAGCACTTAATTTCAGTGCACAGATTTGGAAAATTAGTGGGCTAAGGGAATTACGCAATTCCCAAGGGAAACTGGTGGTTCATGCATGGAGGACTTAGTTAGAAATGAAGTGGCAAAGTTATGACCTAGTTTGATGAGTAGTTCATGGAGTTGTATTCAGTTTAACTCAGTTAGACTCAGTTGAGCTAGTTGTATCTAGTCTAACTGAATGATACACTAGTGAGAGTGGAGTGAATTAATTAGTTAATTAATTCATAAATAATAACTCATTAATTAACTGAAAAATATAGCAGTTAACTATAGTTCATGTCAGTTCCAGTGGAGAGATAGGTGAAAGGGCAAGATGGACTATTTGTTGTGACTATAGTGATGCATTGATTGCATCACACACACATTGGAGTTTCCAATGAGGATTGTGTAGTAAAGGATGGAGTAATTCAAATTCATTCAGAGCTATTCTTCAGCATAGATTGCGCAGTGGAGGCACGCTAGCATGTGGCAAGAAATCAGTGCATGGATTTGCAGATTTCTTCTGATTAGTGTGTGATGATTGATTGTACTGAGAGCTTGATGTACTAAGCTTTGTATGAGATTGTTACATGATCTCCATGATACATAATATATGATAGTTGGGGTTTTCAGATTCAGGATTTCCTGTTAAGCAACTGTGTTATGTGCGATTGTTTTTATTTATGCTTCACATGTGTGTGCAATTAATTTCCGCAAAAGATTAACAGTGGAATGATTATGTATTTTTCAAGAAGATAAAATATTGTGAGATCAGGGGAATCTGGATGTATGCATGCTTAGTGTATACTAATTTCTACAGAATTCTCCTTGATTTCATGCATGGTGTCAAGTGAATTGGTATCGGCGTGGTATTTGGATAGTGGTGTTTCATTTCACATGATGGGAGATAAGGAACTTTTCAGTGACTTCGGGGAGAAATATCTCTAGATGCATATTGAGATGGGCGATGACAGACGATACAGTGCTACCAGGATTGGTACCATTACCTTTCATAGAGAGTCAAGTAAACCATTTCAATTAAAAGATGTAATGCATGTACCAATTCTGAAGAAAAATTTGGTCTTAGTCGCAATGTTGGAGGACAGAGGCTATGACGTTGTTTTTAGTGATGGAAAAGCTTTCCTGTGACATAAAACAATTGGTCAACCCAAGAGGATAGGGATTCGATTTAAGAATCTCTGCAAGCTGGAGGTAGATGGTTGCGTTGCCATGATGGGTAAGGCAGAAAAAGTAATGAGCAGGGATAAGGACGAATTATGGCACAGGTGATTGGGCCATCTTCATCATGGAGCCTTGAAATTCATGTAGCAAATATCTACTGGGCTTCCAATGAGAACACTTTCTCAGTTAGATCATTGCAAGGGTTACACCATGGGGAAGTAATTAAAGTCCACCTTTCATGAGAAGGAGAACCGAGCCTTGTGGATCCTTGAGAGACTTCACATAGACGTGTGTGGACCATTCTCAGTTGCTTCAACAGCAAAACATAAGTACTATGTAATTTTTGTTGATGAATTTTCTCTTAAATGCTGGATCTTCTTCATGCAAAAGAAACATCAAACATTTTCTAAGTTCTGTGAGTTTAAGGCATTGGTGGAGAAAGAGTCGGGGAAGCAAGTGAAGGCTCTTAGGAGAAATAATGATGGAGAATACATCTCTAATGAATTCAAAAACTTCTGAAGCAAAGAAGGAATTCGAAGAGATCTCATAGCACCTCATAACCCACAACAAAATGGGGTCGTGGAGAGGAATAATAGAACGATCGTGGGTGCAACACGAGCGATGTTGCATGATCAGGGCCCACCAATGCATTTGTGGGCGGAAGCATTCAACACTGCAGTTTATGTGCAGAACCATTGTCCTCATAGAGTACTTGGCATGAGTACACCCGAAGAGCCTTTCACTGGTAAGAAACTTGATGTTTCACACTTTAAGATTTTTTTCTCATTTGTTTATGTGCATGTGACCAAGGATGCCAAGAAGAAGCTGGAAATGACTGCTGAAGTTGGGATTTTTTTGGGGTACACAGAAACACCACATAATTATTGTGTGTATTTTCCAACAACAAAATGATTATTGTGCGACGGATATAAAATTTGATGGAGGGAAATCCATGGGGTTGTCCCTTGAGAGGGAGTTGGACTTGCATGCAGAGGAGGAACTGCTAGTTCCCAAAGATGAGTCTCAAGATGTGGATCAGCCACATGAGGAGGTTCATGGAGTGGAGGAAGCCACTCATGCAGAGCCATCCATAAGAAATGGCATAAGGAGCACCACATAAGCTAATAGGCTGATACTTGATGCTGCACAGAATTTAGGAGCCCCTACTTCGCAGCGCAGACAAAGATAGTCTCCTGACTGATTTACTGGATACATGGCTCTCATGAGAAAATGTATTGTGACTGAACCATATTCCTTTCATGAAGAAGTGCAGCAGCCTACTTGGGTTTATGCAATGGTGGAGGAGTATGACTCCATTGTCAAAAACAGTGCATGGGAAATTTTCCTAAGACCGGTTGATAAAAAAGTGGTAGGTTGGAGATGGATCAACAAGGTAAACCAAGTTTCTTATGGGAGTGTGGAGAAATACAAGGCCAAGTTTGTGGCCCAGGGCTTCTCACAAATCAAGGTGATAGATTATGATGAGACTTTTACACCTGTCGCAAGGTACTCTTCCATAAGATCCATCCTTTCACTCTCAGCGTAGATGGGTTGGTGCATTCATCAGATGGATGTGAAAATTGTGTTTCTCAATGGGATCATTGAGGAAGAGGTGTACATAGATCATCCTAAAGGTTTTGATATCTTCAACAGTGAGTCGCATGTGTGCAGACTCAAAAGAGAGTTGTATGGGCTGAAGCAAGAACCTCGTGTTTGGTACACTCGAATAGATAGCTATTTCACCAAACTGGGCTTCACCAAAAGTGAAGCAGATGCAAAACATGTACCAGATTATGGTTGAGGTAAGCTATTGATAATTGTTCTTTATGTTGATGATTTAATTTTGACTAGTTATGAGTAGCTAATACACTCATGCAAGGAGGATCTTGCAAGGGAGTTCGAAATGAAGGATATGGGCCTCCTTCATTATTTCCTTGGATTGGAAATATGGCAGTGAGAAGGTGAACTTTGTGTGTCTCAAGGCATGTATACAAAGGAGATACTGGGTAAGTTTAACATGGAGAGATGCAAACCCATGGATATGCCTCTTCTAGGAAACTGGAGGAAAGAGGATGTTACTTCTGGAGAGGTAGTGGATGCTATTGTTTATCGACAGTTAGTGGGTTCGCTAATGTATCTAGTGAACACGAGACTAGACATTTGTTATGTGGTTAACCAGCTGAGTCAAGATATGGCTAAGCCTACCAAGCTATTTTGGAAGGCGGGGAAGCATGTCCTGAGATACCTGAGGGGCACATCAGAGTATGGTATATGGTACAGATAGATGGATGGAGTGAATGTGCATGGCTTCACGGATGCAGACTGAGTTGGAAGTCCATCAGACAGAAAGAGAACATCAAGGGGGATCTTTAGCATTGGGTCGATAAAAATTTTGTGGTACAGCAGGAAGCAACGATGGACCATGGAATTTAGTTTAGCGGAAGCAGAATACATGGCAGCAAGTCAAGCTGCATGTGAGGCTATCTGGATGAGAAAGATCTTGGTTGGTTTGTTTGGTTCTCAGATGGATCCGACAGTGATTTATTGTGATAATCAAAGTTGCATTAAACTCTCGATTAATCCTGTGTTTCATGATAGGTATAAGCATATATATATATCTGGTACCATCATCTCAGAGATTGTGTGCAGAGGAGAATCATGTTGCTTCAGTACATTCCCACGGAAGATCAAGATGCAGATATTCTGATGAAGGCTCTCACCAAGAGAAAATTTGAATACCATAGAGAAAGGATCGGGGTGAAGGATAATCCCTTTCTTGTTGAGAGGCAGTGTTGAGATTCAACAATAAATTTTTGGCACCCATGATCCTAGTGAAAATTAAGCACCTACTCTAGGGTGGGGCCCATAGGCTATTTTTAGGTGCATGTCTATTTTTATTATCCCTTAATTTAGATGGACATTAAACTGTAATATATTCTCAATGTGGACTTGAAATAGTTAACTGAAGCAGAAAATAAGTTAGCTAATTGAATTTTGAGTTAGAGGTTGGTTGGTGGGACATGTAGAGTAATTCTAGTTGTAACAGAGTTCGAAGTGCAGTTGTGCATGAGTTTGTGCAAGTTGTAAATAGTTTAACTCAGTTTTTCTAGTTGTAACTGAAGATACAAGTAGTGATAGATCAAGAATTAAATATTAATTAATTCACATGCAGCGATCTCACATGCAACTGAAGATTTACTAATATTAGTTGCATGCATGTCAGATCCAGTGGAGACCCAGTTGAGTTCTAGGTGAAAGGGAAGTTGACTATCAATTGTGACATTATCCGCTTGCACACATGAAAGTAAACAACCATTGGATGTCCCCATGATACTTCCGCAGTCAAGTCAGGCAGGATGCATCAATTCATGGATTGCATTCAGTAGGGATTACGCAGTGAAGGCAGGTTTCTTGGAGAGAGTAAATTGGCTAAGGGATTTTCCAATTTTTGTATGACATTGTGAGACAATTAGTTGATATACCGAGGGCTCTTGTGAGAATATTTTTTCATGTAATTGTTTCATGATCCATGATATAATATACAATAGAAGATAGTGGGGTTTTTTAGCTGTAAGCTTTCCCCGGGAAATTATTTGTGTTGTGTGTGTTTGATCTTTCTTCATGTTCATGTGATTGGCGATTGTGTTTTTTAATTCTGAAAAATATTTGTAGAAGTGATTCAATATTTAAATTTAGCACATTGTTAGATCAGGTGAATCCAAGATATACATGCATATTGTATAATTTCTACAGTATCCATCCCCAAGACATACATTTTCTTGCCTTCGAGACATACATTTCCCCATATTCGAGACAAACATTTCTCTATCTCCATAGACTCCAACTGTATCACAAGTATAACACGGCTCATTCATCCCAAATAAAAGCATGTTTCTTTGTGGCGACCAGGATTAGAAGCCTTGAGTACTTTAATGCCTTTGTGAATCCTTTATTGGTGCCAAGCAATGCTCAACACCATTATCACAAAAGGAATGAAACCTCCATTCCAACGACAACATTTCAAATGTAACACAGACATAATATGATACATGAGTCCATCAACATGCCTACTATTAGGCACAGAAACAAGCCAAGCCATGGCTAACACTACTCTGTGAACTCAAATGCAATCACATCATATTAAACTACATCATAGATATCACACAATATTATCAGATCCATCGATGAAACATAGCATACATTGCAAGATAAAAACTATCAAGTCTTAATGAGTCAAATATATGTCACCATGTCAAACAATGGGGATCACACACAGTAATAGTTTAACTGAGCATATCAAGCATTCATACAAGACCGTGTAATTAGCTCTATAAATTAGAAACATATAAGCAACCACGCGGACCTGCAAGTTCCTCAAACAATGAGAACATTCCCATAACCATCTCATTATAAACAACTAGAAATAATGCATTCCTCCATAAAAATGTTGATACAATCATTTATATAACACATAACAACTTCATTCCTTGTTCATGTTGAAAATGGAAACAAGAAATATTGAAAATGGAATCAAAAGGGATTCTAATTTAATTTTCCCTCAATTAAATTAGAAGGAAAATGTAATTCCACATCACATGACACCTTGTATGAGTTAACTGAGTTGGGAATACTCAGTTAGCTCATTCAATTCGAGTTGGGGGTCAAACTAGATGCATGTAGAGTTCTCTCTAAGTTTTAGGGGTCCAAATATAGTTTATTATGAGTTGTAATTAATTTGAGTTAAAATCAGTTTAACTAGTTCTAATTGATGGAGGAACTAATGAAAGGTCAACAAAATTAAATTGGATTTAATTCAGTGATCAATCAAATAACTGATAATTCAATCATAAATAACTCATGCATGTCAGTTAAGAGAAAGACCCTATTGAGATTGGAGTTAAAGGGAAGTGTACTATCAGTTGTATAATCATCCAAATTGTACAAGTGGTGCATGAAGTTAGAGAAAGGCCTAAAATAAATCATTCTTTAATTAGAGAAAATTTCCTTTAAAAGGAGGAATGAAGGCACAAGTTTAATCATTGTTTTGGTGAGCACAAGTTTGTGTGTGGAGCTTGTGAGATAAAGGTGTGCCAAGAGAAGCTTGTGCACAGGTTGGTAGTGTGAGATTATCATAGATAGTGCAAAGAGATCTCAAGCCTGAGAGAAGCATTGTATTTTTTCACATTCTTGACTTAATGCAATATACAGCTAGTAGGTTTTTTTATCCAGATTTATGCAGGAATGCAACAGAATGCACATATAACCAAAAGCACAGAGATGCAGTGGAAATAATGCTTCATTTTATCAATAAAAGAATGACTGAAATAAGCTTACAAACATAATGGAGACAAGCTAGGGCGCTGGTAGCGTATCTCTGAGAAGAGATGTGGCATATGTAGGCCTCTGAACTATGTTACATTGAGGCTCGAAGGCCTATTACAGACATAATGGAAATAGATGAGCTAGGGTATTGGTAGTGCTTATCTCTGAGAAGAGATTTGTCGGCTACCAGCCCCTGAACTATGTTACAATGAGACATAATGGAAATGAGCGAGTGAGGACACTAGTAGCATATCTCTGAGAAGAGACGTGATGGCAACAGTCCTCCCCAATATGTTACAAAACAAATGATGGGAACAAGCGAGTTAGGGCACTGGTAGCACTTATCTCTGAGAAGAGATGTGTCGGCTACTAGCCCCTGAACTGTGTTACAATGAGGCTCAAAGGCCTATTTATTTTTTAGAAACAATTTAAAATATGAAACATCCAAAAACCTAACCCTAGGAGATGAAGCGCCAAGACCGTGGTCCCGTTTGGGTAAATTGGTGTTTCAATTTCCTGAGGATGTAACTTTGGCATACGATATTCGTTTGACACGCTCAATAGCCCGTTAGAAATATCTATTTGAGGACTATAACTTTTGACCAATGTTGCTCCCTTTTTTCCCAAAAAACGTCGTTTAGGACCTCAAAACGGATGTGGAAGTTTAGGACCCGAAAAACTGCTAAATATAGTAAGTTGTACTGCAACTTGAAAACGGAAAGAACTGATGGTGGGGGCTCAAATGGAATAGGTGGGTGGCCACCGATATCCACCTGGATCATTAATGCCCCAAAACGGCTCTTGGTGTGCATGACCCAAAAACCTGCTAAAAATAGTAAGCTGCAAGAATTGATGGTACGGGTCCAAATGGAATAGGTGGGTGGCCACCAATAACCCCTTGGATCAGTTTTTAGTTGAGACTTTCCCCAGATAAATCTTTTTGTTGAGAGATTGAAATTATTTCTCTTTCTTGTTCATGTAATTATGCGATTGTAATTGGTTTCTGCAATTTGTAGAATAGATTCGAGTATTTTTTTTTTTTAGCATATTACAAGATCAGTTGAATCTATGTGGATTTTCTATAGGGTATCAAAGTAGGAATCACTATAGAAGAGAAGAATACGAGTTTTTTTTAACAGTTGAATCGAATTTGCAGATTTATTCTTCATGACCAGCAGCAAATCAATATTCTTTTTTGTGGATTGACACTCGAATATTCCCTTGAGGGTAGTTCGAATTGCATAGTTTTGAAGGACAGGATGGAGGAAATGTTGGAGGACAATGGAATGAAGGAATTCATAGACAATGATATTCTGAGGCCCACAGCAACATATGCTCAAAATCTTGATGCATGGAATAAGAATGTAGAAAAGGAGAGAAGGGTTCGGTTAGAAGGAGTTCGAGATCATATTGTCTCTAACCTTATTGGAATGAAACTCCATATGCTATGTGGAACGCCTTAAAATATTTGTTTCAGAAAAATAGTGACCACGAGAAGCTGGCGCTGAAGGAAAAGCTCATAAAAATCAAGATGGAGGGCGAGACAATACGAAAATACTTGACGAAGTTCACTCAATGTCGAGATGATCTTGGAAGTGTTGGCGTTACCATTCCCAAGGATGATCTAATGAGCCTAGAACTTCTAGATCTTCCAAATAGTTGGCACAACTACCAGGATTTGGTAAATGGGAGGGAGAAGCTACCGTAGTGGGAGCGATTGTGGTCCAACTTGGTGCAAGAAGAGATTTGGCAGAACATGAGAGACAAGACCTCTTCCAAAGAAAAAGAAGAATATTTTTCATTAGTCGGAAAAGGAAATAAATCCAAGGGAAATAAGTTGCAAGGTGAAGAGGGCAAGAATAAATAATTGTCCAACATCAAGTGTTTTCACTGTCATGAGTTCAGGCACTATGCCATGAAATGTCAACATAAGGCAAGAAAGAAGGAGCATGCAGTAGCAGCAACAAGTGAAGCTCTAACTTCACAGTTTGAACTTGATTTCACTCTCATTTCATGCATGGCCAACACTGTAATGGGATGTATGTGGTATCTTGACAGTGGTTCCTCGTTCCATATGACGGGGAATAAAGATCTCTTTAGTGACTTGGAGGAGAAATACCTCAAGTAGAACATAGAATTTGGGGATTATGGGTGGTATAGCACTATTGGTATTGGTATTGTTACCTTTCAAAGAGATTTTGGCTCCCCTCTCAGGCTCACAAATGTATTGTTTGTTCTATGACTAAAGAAGAAACTTGTTTCTATAGCGGTATTGGAAGACCGTGGCTATGATGTGATATTTAGAAAAGGAAAAGTTGTCCTTAGACACATCGCCACAGGATAGGTGAAACAGATCGCTGTGCAAGTTGAGATGCATGCAAATATTTGAGGAGCAAGGAAAATGTTAAAGACTTGGTGATTGAGAGGGAGCATGAATTACCTATCAACATGCGCCCTTAGAGGCAACGTCAGAAAGTTGTGGAGAAGCCACAATTATAGAACCATGGAGGAGACTGAGTGGAGGCATCCACTCAAGTAGAGACCTCCAGTGGGGGGGAATTTCAATCCAACTGGGTAGAGGGAGCACATCCATCCATACCTCCAAGGGAGAGGCGTGGCGATGTGAATTCATAGTCCCAAGAGTGAAAAAATTTGGGCAGGGTCCATTGAGATGTATTTCCTCATGGATCATTACCTTGCTACGGGGGCTGAGAGTACACAGTATCAGGAGGGATTAGTGGAAGTGATGCATTCAGATGAAAAAGTGACAGATAAGAGACTAGCAGTAGTTAGATATTGGGGAGCGCAAAGCAGAGTTGGAACTAATGTAGATGGCACAGTGCAGAGTCGAAAACATCACTGAGTTTTTCAGTATACAATGCAGTATCTAGTAGCAGTCAGAGACTCTAGTTACAGTTGCATCATACTGATTCAGGTTAGATGTTATTCATTTTCAGAAGTTGCAGTAGCAACAACACTAGAGAGAATTGTTGCATGAATAAAATTCCAAAGGTACAGATCAGAATAGAGTTGAATTCCTTTATTTTTGAGAGGGAGCATTGAAAATGACAACAAAAAATATTGAAAATGACATCAAAAGGGATTCTAATTTAATTTTCCCTTAATTAAATTAGAAGGAAATTGTAATTCCACATCACATGACAGCTTGTACGAGTTAACTGAGTTGGGAAGACTTAGTTAGCTCAATCAATTCGAGTTTGGGGTCTAACTAGAGGTATATAGAGTTCTCTCAAAGTTTTAGGGTGTCCAGTTACAATTTATTGTGAGTTGTAATTAATTAACTTAATTAATTTGAGTTAAAATCAGTTTAACTAGTTCTAACTGATGGAGGAACTAGTGAGAGGTCAAGTGAATTAAGTTGGATTTAATTCACATGAAATTATCATTCAGATAATTGATAATTCACTCATAAATAACTCATGCATGTCAGTTCTGAGAAAGGCCCAGTTTATATTGGAGTTAAGGTAAGTGTGTTATCAGTTATATAATCATCCAAATTATACAGGTGGTGCATGCACTCAGAACAAGGCCTAAAATAAATAATTCCTTAATTAGAGAAATTTTCCTTTAAAAGGAGGAATGAAGGCACAAGTTTAATCATTTTTTTGGTGAGCACGAGTTGGTGATACCAAGCAAAATGAATCACAGGTTTGTGCACGAAGCTTGGGAGAGAATGGTGTGCCAAGAGAAGCTTATGCACAAGTTGGCAGTGTGAGACATTCAGAGATAGTGCAGAGATATTTAAAGCCTCATAAGCATTGTATTATTTCATATTCTTAACTTAATGCAATATACAGATAGCGGGGTTTTTAGCTAAGGCTTTCCCCAAATAAATCTTTGTGTTGTGTGATTGAAATTCTTTCTCTTTCTTGTTCATGTGATTGTGCAATCGTAATTGGTTTCCACAATTTTTAAAATAGACTCAAGTATATTTTTTTTAGCATATTACAAGATTATTTGAATCTATGTGGATTTATATATTTCACAATGGCACACATATGTAGGTGGATATGCTTATCTGATTAACTTAAGAGACTAGAAACTAAGGGAGGGACTTCATCTCTCCACCCAACCATAAGCCAACTACATTGTCATATTTATTGCAGTTGCCCTTTCTTTATCTGGACTCAAATTTTTAGGAATTAAGTGATAACTGGAATTCACACCAATGCCAATAAACTAGATCACATAGGGATCCATAGCTCATGGTGTCTCCACCTACTTACAATAATTTAGATCACATGGTGACTATGTCTGCTAAATACTTCATGCAATCATAGTCCATAGTGTCTCCACCTATTTAACAAGGATCCATAGCACACAGTATCTCCTCCTTCTGACCCTGCAGGTATTTAAACACACACATAGTGTTAGAAACTAGGACAATACTAAGAGGGGGGTGAATCAGTATTGGAGGAATTTTAACAATTTTCTTTCACTTGCAATGGTACTAAGACACCAACTCTCTAGAAATTAATTCATATGAGCATCACATGAAATAACATAGGTAACACAATGAGAACACACAAATTCTTCAAATTTTTCTTCAATTTACTTCACAAGGCAAGCTACTACTTGTTGTTACAAAATTATCTAGCTACAACCATAAGGAAGAAACTACTCCCTAATTTATCGGTTACAAATGAAAGGAGCTACAACCGGAAAAGTCAACTACTCCCTAATTTATCGGTTACAAATGAAAGGAGCTACAAACCCTAAGTCTATGAGCTACCACTGAAAGGAGCTTCAACCCCTAAGTATTTACCAGCAACTACTAGAAATAGGTATAACCCTTGCTCTGCAAGATACTACTTTCATGACCTCAATTATTCATATTGCATAAAATTTTCATACTCAAATCATGAATTCATTCCATTTTACAAAACGAATCAATTTTTCACTTCAAACACTCACAAAAACACCATTACAAACACATTCAACAATCTCTTATCACTGAACATTTCACCATACACACCAGCAACAATCCATCACACACTAACAGCCAACACAATTGCATTATTGTACCCTTTCACCTTACAAATCCAATTCTTCTTATAAATGAATTTTGAATGATATTTTGGAATTAAAACTTTAGTCATATTGCACTTCAATGCTTGCCTGAATCTTCTACTTTTTCCTTCTTCTTCTTTTTTTCAAGTCATTTGTATAATATCTCCAAGACTTCAAACTCTCCTCACCTATTTCTGCTTGAAAAATTGAGCTTAACTACTCAATTTTGTTATTCTCGAATTTTTATAGGATTTAATAGTGCTCCTTCTAATTCTGGTGCTTCTCCAAATTCAATTGAACTTCCATATAATTGCCAAATATTTCCATTTCCACCATTGCAGTTACCAACTCATTCATGCCTTCCTCTTTGCAATTTTATTGCTCCACCTATTATGGCGTAAATGCCAATTTTAATTTGCCGACTTATCTCTCCAAATATGGCATATAACGCCAAAATTTGTGCTACTAACCCATTCATACCTTCAATATAGGCCAACATATAGGCCAAAGAACTTTTGAACAAACTCACTACCAAATATAACTCCATTGGGCCCAAGTTCTTTTATATAAAACTCACACATATAACCTTTTGTTGGCCCCTTGCGCTTTATGCCCCAAGGGATTATTTTACATTATTAATCTATGTACCCTTAGCCTCGACATACACATACAAGTGTAATACATATTGTAATACAAGTGTATGGATTTGAATGCAAGCCTTACTACCTACCTACTTTTATTATTCCTCAAGTTTTTTCCATGGAAGTAGCCAAATAGAGGCTTGTAGTTTATGAAGTACTCTTTTTCTCAAAAACAAGAAGATTATGATTTTTTTTCCATATGAAATCCGATCCTTTTTGTTAAAAGTGTAAATGCCTATGATAATATAGACAAAAATATTATTTCTTTTAATTTACAGAAAAAATTTTCTTATATATACGATCCTTTCCGAGTTATTTATGAGTTAAGAAGGAAATTTCATATGTGTAATTATTAGTATTATCATAAACCTACTGTGGAAATTTAGAAAAATAGTGACTCTTGGGTTGAATATTCTTATGAATTGGGAATCACAAGACATAAAACATGTTATAAAAAATATATAACTATTGGAGTTGGATGCAAGAGTGGTTGAATCTGAAAATAGTTTTATAACAACGAGTCTGGTGTCCAGTGCTACACAACAAATGGACAAAACAATTTAGGGATGTGTTCTATCAATAGAAATGTTTCAGAATCCTTGAAAACATGAAAATCAACATAAATAGATACTAACAATGAGATAAGCAAGAAGAAAAATAAAACAAGTGATAAATAAGGATATTTGGTTGTGGAAGTAAACTATGGATTGGAAAAACTCGGTTAGTGACTTGTTAAATGAAATACAACCTAATGTGCGTGAAGGGCCAATAGAATATGTTTCAACTACTATGGCCACAAAGAAACCTATAAGAGATAAAGGAAAAAACATCATCAATATGGATAAGGAAATCATAGTGACTTCTGAACTAGTTAAGTCATCGAGCCTCACCACATTTATTAGTCAAAGTGATAATTTGGGGCAAAAAAAAACACTTTTAACTTGACAGTAATACAACTAGAAATCAAAAAAAGAATAGAGATTATTGGTTCTAAAACAAATTCAGTCAAAGTGTATTTCAACCAAATAAATGCAAGAGATGGTTTAATGGCATCAACAGATAGACAAAATGGTGGCTAAACAATTAATACAGTTTATAGCAGATGTTAAGAAATTGCAAGAAATCTTAAGTAGAATCAACACTCAATTGAAAACTACAAAAGTGGCAATAAGAGCTAAATCTAATAGAATCAAGGAGCTTGGAAATCAAATTGTCAACATATCTAGTTGTCCTAAAGATGCTAGAAATATGAAACTGCCACTTAGTTACAAAAAATAAAGAAAATATTGAGCTAAACAAAAAATGAAATAACTATAGAGGGATGTCAATATGAAAAAATATCAAGCAGAAACCTTATATCAAGAGAAATAAAATAATTCCATTGAGTTTCAAACAAAATAAAAATGCTATCAAAACAAGATGAATGAGTATAAAGCAAAGTTGGATTCAATTATGAAGAAAAATATTTTTGTCTATTCCTCAACTAATGTACATAAAGATAACATTTCTAAAAGGTTCAAGTGTTTTGAAATTAAAGTAGCTAAGTTAGAATATCAAGTGAACACTTTAGAGGAAGAAAAAGAGAAGTTAGAAGTATCCCAATCTACAATCTGCAATTAGAAAAATGAAGTCATTGAAGGGATACAAGATATACTTAAAGAAAAATGAAATGAGTTTAAATCTCTAAATGATTTCATGAAATCATAAACTGTGGAAATGACTACTTTAATTAAAGAAAAAAGGAAAATATTGGAAATGATAAATAATAAAATTAAATAAATTAAGCCCCATATCACATTGATGCAAAATTGTGAGTCCATCGTCATAGTTAATGTCATCTTAGACATGAAGCATGTATCTCCCAATGTTGAAAATAAAATTGTAAAAGTAGATTCAGTGACTCAATGGTTGAACTCTACCTCAAATAAAATTTTGAATACTATGGGGCTCCTAATCAAATATGATGTTATTTTATGTATTATCAATTAAATTAAATAATACTGCAATGGATGGCATGGAGAACAAACTCGATCCAGCCAAGAAAGAGATGGAGGAAATCAATAGAGGATGGGGATAATACAAAGATTCGGTCTACCCACCTTCTAGATGCAAGTTTGATAGATAGCGTCTAATGAAAAATTTACAAATTCACTGAAAAAGTGTCAAGAAGATCAAGAATATATTTTAGAACCAAAGAAAGATTCATTTTCAGGTGAAATAGTGGTTAATGCACCATGCGGGGAATTTAATTTACTTGCATTATTAAACCAATTGACACATAAACTCCCAAATATGCGTTATTAGTTTAAATCTATACTTGAAGTGGGTTCTTTGAAATTTAAAAAATATCCATTGATTACTCTTGTTGCGTGGGGAAATATGACCAAACTCAAAAGAGGAACATCCCAAAATAAATTTCCTTCACCATCAATACAAGGACCTGAGGTAGTAATTTTGTAACACGATGAACAAGACTATATCAAATTTGTAGGAATTTACAGGGTAAGCTCCTTAGATCAAAAACCAAAGGTCGTCACTCACAAATAGATCACAAATCAGTACACCAGTATTATCACATGGTTAAAACCCTCAAAGAGGGAAACAGTCCATAGCCTGAGCCAACGCGGCCACTTCAAGAAATTTATTAATATAAAAAGAAAAGTTACATATGTTCCTCTCATAAATGGTTTTTAGAAAAATGACCCTCCATGCTCTTTAAATAGAGATCATGGATCAATCGTGTGTTAAGCCATGGATCAAGTGTCATTAATACCGAGGAGAGAGTGAACCGTCGGATCACTACAAATCGTGATTGTCGGATTATAAGTTACAAATGTACATAGTAAAGAAACACACTTTACCTAACTCTATAGTAGACTAAGTTATTCTTAACTATTTCCTATGTGTTTGAATATCCTAACATCCTCCCTTAAGAACAACTTGGGATAGGATTGAAGTATTTACGAAGGTGACAAAAAGGAGCCTATTTCCTATGTGCTAAAATATCCTAACATCCCCCCTTAAGTACAAATTGGGATAGGATTGAAGGATTTACAAAGGTGACACAATAGGAGAAGGAAGGAGGCAATAGAGCCTATCCCCCCTTAATGATAACTTTCCTAAACTCCAAGCATGGATTGAAGTTTGGTAAACTTCGCTTTAGTGAGAGCCTTTGTAAATATATCGGCTACTTGATCATTAGTTGGACAGTACTGCACTTCAAGAACACGATCATGAATGAGCTTTCTGGTGAAGTATATGTGGATTTCAATGTGTTTCATATGTTGATGTTGAACTGGATATTTACATAGTTAAATGGCACTCTGATTATCACACCAAAGTGTAGTTGGATGCTGCTAATGAAGACCAAATTCAGACAGATCTGACGAAGCCACATGGCTTCCTTGATGGCTTCAACTACACCACGATAATCTGCTTCTGGTGAAGAAAGAGAGATAACACTTTGTTTCTTACAAGAACAAGTAATAGGTCCTGAACCAAGAGTGAATACATATCCTGCAGTATACTTTCGATCATCAGGGTCACCAGCTCAATCAGAATCAGTGAAACCATCAATAATGGAGATTCTCCTGCACTGTAATGAATCTCGAACTGAATTATACCTCGAATATATCAAAGTATTCTTTTAGCTTCTTTCCAATGACTTTCATGAGGTTGGTGCATAAACCGAGTGACAAGACCAACGGCAAAGGAAAGGTCAGGATGGGTATGGGTTAGATACAGAAGTTTACCAACAAGTTGATGGTATAAGGTAGCATCAAATTCAGGGGTAGTACAAGTGACTGAAAGCTTGACTCCAGACTGAAAGGGAGAAGGCGTTGGCTTACAGTCTTCCATGTGAAAGTGATGTAGAAGATCACAGGCATACTTGGACTGAGAGAGGGTAATAACTTCTTCGGATTGCAAGACTTGAAGACCAAGGAAATAATGCATGTGTCCTAAGTCTGTCATTTCAAACTTCTTTTTGAGGCTAGACTTCACATGATTTATATGGTTAGGATCACTACAATTAAGGATAAGATCATCAGCATAAAGAAAAAGGATGGTGAAGGACATACCCACCTTCCATTCCACTAGAGAAGCCATCATTTCTTTAGGAACCCCCTACAAGAACCTCTCTTTTGATGCCTTTTGCGACTCTTTGATAAGGTAACAAGAAAAAATCTTACACCTTGGTCTTATCACTTCTGGAAACACTTCTAAGAAAGCCTTAGCAGCAAAATAGCAATCATATCATAAGAATCCCAAGAAGCCGTATCCTAAAAAGTTTGGTCCGAAACAAACAAGGGTCCTAAGAAATTTCAGCCGCAAACTGAAAAAGCAACTCACCAAAATGATAAGGCAAATAAAAACAAAGGGAAGAAGACAGATGGACATTGAAACTTTTGTAATCATGATGGACATATAGAGTCCAAATGTTTTAAGAAGATGGAAGCCTTAGAAGCAACAATGAAGAAGAAGAACATCAATTTGGAGCACTCTTCACCTTCAGCTTCAATAATGGCACTTTCTGGTTGTGGTTGTCAAGCATCAAGATATGGTTATGCATAAAATGTATCTACTTCTTCTCATTCTCATGAGTGACTCATTGATTCTGGAGCTTCTTACCACATGGCCAAAAATAAAGCCATGTTTTCTTCTTTAAATGATTGTAACACCAAACATATTTATGTTGGTGATGATAGATCTCTTAGTGTTGTAGGATTTGGAACCATTCATCTAGATAATGGTCAATTTAATGATTTACTATGTGTTCCTACCTTGTCATGCAACCTTCTCTCTGTTTATCATATAACTCATTTAGGTGAAGGGAAAATAGTAGAATTCTCACCTCATGATGTTGTAATAAAGGACCTCAAAGATCCTAGACATATTTTAACTACTAGCATTGCTGACGATTCCACAAGGTTGTATAAGTTTGACAACTTTGGGTATTCATGTCTTCCCTCCATTTTTGTTGCTCATAATGATGAAGTGAGCAAACTTTGGCATGAGCGATTTGGTCACTTAAACTATCACTCTCTTCAAACTCTATATAAGGAAAATATGGTGACAAGTCTTCCTATGGTATCTTGCTGAGATAGTGTTTGCTCCGGATGTGTACTCGGAAAATTTCCTTAGATCAAAAACCAAAGGTCACCGCTCACAAACAGATCACAAATCAGTACACCAGTATTATCACGTGGTTAAAACCCTCGAAGAGGGAAACAGTCCATGGCCTGAGCCAACACGACCACTTCAGTCAATTTATTAATATAAAAGGAAAAGTTACATATGTTTCTCTCATAAACAGTGTTGATCATAATCAGCTACCTATAAAATTTTCACAAGAAATCTGGCTTAAACCTCTCAAATCCCCTCTTTCAGCCTTAAAAAATTCATTTGTATGCCTACCGTTGCCTTTCCCGCCCCCAAATTACATTATAAAAGGCCACAAATCATAAATTCAAAAATATATCAGGCCTAGCCCCTTCGGCCAAGCCTCTGCTCCTCTCCCTCCACGTGACTGAGAGTCGTAACCGAGCACTAGTCCTATAGGTGCTTACCGCAAATACATATCAGGCACATCTTCAACCATCGATCTGTACAGATCGGATGACATTCACAATCCTCCATCCACCGCACCGATAGTCTGTCCACTGTCCGATCATCCTGTTAAATCAACGGTCCGCAGCCTACTTGTCCCGGTGGTCCCCGCACCCACTCTCTATGCCAGAAATCAGTGGTTTTCATCACACCACCTTTCGGAGGTGGGCGATATTTCTCAAATTGGAGCGATTCCATACAGCGCTCGCCGTGTGTCTCCACGTACCGCCCCAAAACCACCCTCCATTGCGCGTTATCGTTAGTCCTAAGTCACAGCGCGATATTCATAATAGTCGTCCAATCTGGAGGTCTTCATCCAACAATTGTCACACTCCGAAGCTGTGCGAGTGTTAGTCCAAATCAATTGCGCCTCTGGCCCACAGTCCATTGCCCTCCGACACAGTTTTAGCCGTTGATCTCGTCTCGAGAACGAATGGGCCAAATTATTTGCATGCCGCACCGTTGATCCCATTTCTCCAAGTCATCATTCCACGTGCTCCCGTCATGCATTCGTCTGTCTCCCATATATATTCCTATTCAAAGGTCAAATGTCCATTATCTACGTTAAATCTCATGCATTCCTCCAACCCCTACCCAAGCATTTCTCCACCATTTCTCTGCATTTTCTTCGTCACCACCCCACATACTTCTGTCGTTTCATCATGTCGCGTTGCTACACAGTCATCCCCACTGCATCGCCATCCCCACACATTTGTTTTCTTGACTATTTTGTGTGTTTTGCAGGGTACGAGTGGCGATAAATTTCCATGTTTCACAGCTCTTAATTACAATGGAAAAAATACAGGAAAGGATCATTGTTCAGGAGCCGAAACCATAAAGAAAGTCTTGGGAGGTTGTTGCGACAAGACTCCCATTAAAGAAGTAGGGGTAAAAATCTATCAAACCCTCCAGAGTTATTCAAAGCACAGGTTGCGCAGGTGGAGGCATTGATGGAGTAGCAGAGTATCAGTGGGAGATCAGAGGAATTCAACACTCAACATTAAATATTTTAAGCCGTAATTCAGGGTTTTGAAGGTAGAGGGTACCATTCGTAGAAAACATACTCTAAAGCTTTCTTTTCAACACCATTTCTCTTCGGTAAAGGACGAAATGGCTATGTGATTTTATTCCTTTGCTGTGTTCCTGAAGAGTTTTCTACCCAGTGCATTTATTTCTATAAGCAGGTAGCAGGGTACAAACAACACTACAAAATCATCAAGCAGTATGGGCGTGCATGCTTCCGCCATTTTGTTTTAATTAGGCAAATTAAATGTTCATCGCCTACTCCCTTTTGGAGCTTTCTTGTTCTCCTATAAAGCTCACGTCGGTGTTAGGGCTCCAAATTCATCGGAAGAATTAAGTCATTAAGAAGATTTTGTATACATTTTGTTGAACTCTTGTATGGTGCTGCAAGGAACGTGAAGTTTTAGTGAGAGGAGTTCCATACGGTAAGAAATTGGTTTCTAAGTATTTCACGGAGTTTGTAACTTCTCCCTTTATGTGTTAATTTAAATGTTCATCTTGTTTTTCTCCATCTTTCTTGTATCTTCATTTTGGAATCGAGAGTGGCTCTTTTATTTGGTATGATTTATCCTAGTTGAATACCCATGTTTGAATCAATCAAAGCGCTTTAAATATGGCTCATGTGATATAATATTTCCATCTTCACTTCTACATACTTCTTCATCTTGTTTCTATGAGATATTGTTTTTAAAACGTTGTTATTATGTATGGATTCTTAGATTGGTAAGCCCATTCATGGTAATATTGTGTATCTGGATATCATCTATATGACAGCTAGTATCCTCTCACCTTTCTTACACCATAAACACTTTCAGATCATTTATCTCTGTGAAGTATTTCTGAACCGGCCCGCTTTACAGTAAATTGTCTCTGAATTGTCTGATGCAGTTATATTAGAGTTTTGCACCTTGTCTCTGCAGTATCTCTTTCCTGTGTCAAGTTTCTGAGAGCTTTGGTCCCAGTCAAATCAATTTCCTTGTTTACAAGAGATAGCATGAGAGCCTTTTGCTGATAACTCCCCATGTTATATTACACGCTCCTTGCTATGATAAGTTGTCCTAGGCACTGGTCTATAGCAACTCTAGGCTGTCTCTAGGAACGACAACATCTTTCTGGCACCGTTGCTGGGGAACGAAGTTGAGAAATTTTAAATCCCTGGGCCTCGACAAAATCTAATTCACTCTTCAAGTAGGTGAGCATGGAGAGTTGAAGAGTTGTAGATCCCTCACCTTGGCGACTCCAAATTTGTTTATTTGATAAATCTATTTGTAGTCCTGGCTCCTCGTAAGCCACGCCTGAGGTCAGATACGTCTCAGCCAAAGACACCTTCATTGTCTGACCCTGAAAAGATCATAAATAGAAGAAATTGGAAGGAAATAAAGTCAGTCCGCTCTTAAATCCCTGAATTGTCTATAGAAGACTTTCCATCCTCTTCTTCTCAAGAAGCTCAAGTGCTAGATCCCGACTCCACTGTGGGAGATACTGATTATTACTATTCAAATAGTTCACCCCGAGGAGGTGTCTAATTTAAAGATAATTTTCATCCTACTCCTAAGGTTGAAGAGGTCAAGGAAGTCACCGAAGTATCTGCTGTTAATAGACCATTGTTCCCCTCAACACCTCAAGCTACAGTCGAGTATATTCCCATTGTTATCCATACTCCACTTCCACCTCCTCCTCCTCCTTTTACGTGTCAAACTATTACACTACCTCCACCTCCTCCAATGGCCAATGTATCAGGCTTCTTGCTAAACAAATATGCCCCCCTGGCACTACCCCAAGTGTTGAATGATATTCCACAAGATTATTTGAAGATTCTACCCCGATTCAATGGGGAAAATGAGATTGATGCTCAAAAGCATCTTGAGGTCTTCTGTGATTTCGCAGAGAATTTTAATGTGGAACATTTAGATGTGGTGTTAAGGTTGTTTGTCCAATCTCTTGACGATGAAGCTCCAAAATGGTTCAAGACATTGGCACGCCATTCTATTACCACTTGGGAGAATATGGAAGACACTTTCCTTAGGAAATGGGGAGAGAAGAAATACCATGGACATAGTCTTACTGAGTTTAATACACTCAAGAAAAGACATAATGAAGGGGTGTCAGAATTTATCAAGAGATTTAATAAATTGTATTTGAGTCTTCCCGCTGATATGAAACCTCATCAAACTGCTGCTAGAGTTGTTTTTGTCGCAGCCTTTGATTCATAATTTGGTTTATCTCTCAGAGAAAGAAAGCCTGCTACTCTAGATGATGCTCAGACTTATGCACTAGAGTTGGAAGCAAACTTTTCCTCCACTAGAAAATCAAATGGAAGATCTGTACAAGATACTAGAAGAAGGGGCAAAGAGGAGGTATCTACCTTCTACCAAGACAGAGACTCAGCTAATGACAGAATGGAAGAAATGAGCAAATTGATTAAGAAAATGGTCAAGCTTGAATTGGAGGCCAAGAATCCAGCCTCCAAGAATTTCCACAATGCTCAAAACAGAGGTTACAATCCTCAGTATAGGAAGCCACCCCTGCAAATATTGCCACGGGAAGAAAATTAAGGAGCAACAAGATCAAGTACCACACCCATTGTACCTGGAAGGTCCAGTAGATGATTCCACTGAAGACACTGCCTATGGACTGGGGGATGCAATTCTTGCCTTTTCAAATAGTGATGGAGAAGAATGCCTTTGCAGGGAAATGATGGGCCTGAGTGCTCATTACAGGAAGAAGAAAGGGCCAGAGACACAGAAGACGCAGAAATTGATCATTATTGTAAATAATTTGCTGATTTTATGCAAGCACAGTTCAATAGAAGATATGATCTCAGATCTTCTAGGAAGAGGACTCGTACTCAAGATCAAGAAGAAGAGCCTCCCCAGAAGGAAGCACCTACTCAGAAGGAATCAACAGTGCAGAAAGTCACAGACAAAGGTAAGGGCCCTCTAAACAAACCTTTGCAGTCTAATGATCAAATTCCTTCCTCTTCAAAAGTAGTCATTCCTCCTAATGTTAAGTTTGTGTCAAAAGAAGTTAAGTCCTCAGCTGAAAATAAAGTCAAAAGAGGTTGTAATAGAGAAGTCTCCCCCTGTTTTCAGTCTGCGAAAAGAACTTGAGAAAGTCAAAATCCCAGTCCCCTTAACTGAACTATTGAAGCAACCTGCATATCAAACTCAAGTCACCTCTTTCATGCTCCCTCCAGAATCTGTACTCACTCAAAATAGTCTCAACCTTCAAGAAGAAATACCCATGGTTGTCTTTGGTCCACATGTTGAGGAATTAGATGCTTCTACTCCTCCCTTTTATGTATCTCTAGTGATTCATGACCTGCTATTACATAATTGTATGTTAGATTCTGGGGCTTCCCACAATCTACTACCTCTGTCAATCATGGAGCAACTAGGATTACAAATCACCCATCCATACAAAGACCTATATTTATTTGATTCCAAAAGAGTTAAATGCTTGGGGATGATCAAGGATTTGGTGGTCAATTTGGCCCAAATCCCAGCAAAAAGTGTGGTGATGGACATCGTGGTGGCCGACATCCCAGCTCGCTTTGGTATGTTATTGTCAAGATCCTAAGGAACAAAAATTGGTGGGTCTATTAAGCTGGATTTAACATATGCCACTATCCCAGTTTTTGGTGGCCAAGAGAGGAGGTTGTACAAGGAGACTAGATTTGTCAAGATGGTGACTAAGGCTGATAACTCTGTAAATTCACCAGTCTACAGTAAAGAATGAGATTTCTCATGCTTGATGCTGGAAGAAGATCAAGACTATGCTCATGAACCATCCTTCTGCCAGATCAAGACTGAACAACCCTCTGAGAGTAATGAAACAGGAATCTGGACACTCCATTTTGATGGAGCAAATTCAAGAGAAGGTAATGGAGCTAGAATATTATTTATTTCCCCTACAGGGAAATGGGTCCCATTGTCCTTCAAGCTGGAATATGAAGTCACTAATAATGCGGCTGAATATGAAGCACTTATGATAGGATTGTAGATTGCCAAAAAACATGAACATACAAAGTTTAAAATTTCTGGGAGATTCAGAACTGGTGGTTAAACAAGTCAGGAATCAGTGTCGTTTAAAAGTTCTGGGAGATTCAGAACTGGTGGTTAAACAAGTCAGGAATCAGTGTCAGACCAAACACCCTCAGCTGAGGGCTTACAGGAATGAAGTTTGGGACATGGTGGAAAATTTCTTCTCAGCATTCAATATCCAATTCATGCCTCGCGAACAGAATAGGATGACTGATTCCCTCGCTGTGGTTGTTAGTAAATTTCATCCACCTCAGAACCCTCTCTTGAGATATGAAATTGAGGTGTGTTATCAACCATCAATCCCAGATAACATCAAACACTGGCAGGTATTTGAAGATGAAGAACAGATGAAGAGATTCCTAGAAATAGTAGGAGAATTCTCCAATATGGAGATTGATGGTGATGAAGGAGAGGAGTCTGATGATACTTTAGAAAGGAATTGGGAGGAGAAAATGGCAGGTAATAAAGTACTACAATTAAAGGGAAACATTATACCTAGAGGGCTGGTGCCTCTAGAAATATTATTTGACAAGAATGATGTCCCACTGCAGTCAGGCAAAGTGGTAGAAGAAAATCAGGTAGAAGACCTGAATCTTGGTACCGAAGCTGACCCCAAAATTTTCAAATTGTCCAAGAAAGTCCCAAAAGAATATAAAAGGCTATATCAGAAATTATTTCAGTCTTACAAAGATGTGTTTGCATGGTCCTATCAGGACTTGAAAACTTTTGATATTAGTATTATGCAACACAAAATTCCACTGAAGGGAGATGCAAAGCCTCATAAGCAGAAGCTCAGACAAATAAATCCCTTGTTGCTTCCCTCTATTGAGAAGGAAATCAAGAAGTTGTTAAAGGCCAAAATAATTGTGCCATTGAGGTACTCTGAATGGGTGGCAAACCTAGTCCCTGTCCGGAAGAAGAATGGGGAAATAAGGTTGTGTGTGGATTTCAGAAATTTAAATAGAGCATCCTTAAAGGACAATTATCCACTGCCTAAGATGGATCACATCCTGCAGAAGGTGGTTGGAGCTTCTAGGATGTCAATGATGGATGGATTCTCTGGCTACAATCAGGTGGCCATACTTCCAGAAGATCAAAAGAAGACTGCTTTCACCACACCATGGGGTACATTCATGTATGCCAGGATACCTTTTGGATTGATTAATTCAGGGGCCACTTTTCAGAGGGCCATGGAAATTTCTTTTGTTGGGGAGCAGGATAAATTCTTGGTGGTCTACCTCGATGATATCACTGTATTTTCAAATAATTATACTGAGCACATTGAGCATCTGCATAGAATCTTTGAGAAATGCAGAAGGTATGGTCTCTCTCTAAATCCTCAAAAGTCTTTATTTTCATTAGAAGAGGGAAAACTTTTGGGACACATTGTAACAAAATATGGGGTGAAGATAGATCCTAAGAGGGTAGAGGTTATAAATGGTATTGCTTTTCCCAGAAATAAGAAAGAGGTACAAGTATTCCTAGGGCGCATCAATTTCCTGAGAAGGTTTATCCCTAACTATGCTTAAATAGTTAGACATATAACTGACATCTTGAAAAATAATAATGAAGTTAAATGGCCCCAGGAATCACAAGAGGCATTTACCAGGATAAAAAATGCTTTTGCAGAAGCCCCTGTGCTAGCTAGACCAGATTATGCTAAACCTTTCATGATCTTTTCTTTTGCATCACCTCATACAATAGCAGGAGTTTTATTGCAGAAAAATGAGGAGGGGTATGAGCAGCCCATAGCTTTCTTCAGTCAAGTGCTCCGTGATGCAGAATTAAAGTACAACATATTAGAAAAGCAAGCATACTCCCTAGTGAAATCCCTCAAAGCATTCCACGTATATATCTTACAGTCCCATATCACTGCATTTGTACCTGCAGCTGCTGTAAAAGATATTCTTATTCAGAGGGGTAGTGAAGGGAAAAGGGGAAGGTGGATTGCCAAGATACAGGAGTATGAATTAGACATCCTTCCTACTAAGCTGATCAAAGGACAAGGGCTTGCCAAAATACTATCTGAATCAAACTATCAAGCTCTGGGCATAAATTTTTCCATTATAGCAGGTGAGGAACCTGAGGAGAATGAAGAGCGACATGGAATTGGGGTAGCTACTCCAGAAATACATGTAAATTACCTCACCAGTCAGTGGTACAAGCAGATAGTAGAATACCTTTTCACACTCAGCTGCCCTCCAAGCTGTGATAAAGCTAAATATATAGCGCTAAGGTTGAAATCACAGAAGTACACAATCACCAATGGCTGGCTATACTGGCGAGATCCCTCAGGCATCCTACTCCTGTGCCTCACAAAGGATGAGGTGGAGAGTATTATAGCCGAATTTCATGAAGGTATCTGTGGGGGCCATTACAGTTGGAGGGCCACTCCTCACAAAATCCTGAAGGCTGGTTTTTATTGGCCCAATCTCTTTGGATATGTTTTTGCCCAAGTTAGAGCATGTGATAAATGTCAGAAATTTGCTGAAAGACAGAAGATGGCACCTCTGCCCATGATTCCTGTGCACGTGGATGAACCATTCCGACAATGGGGAATTGATTTTATAGGTGAAATACATCCTCCATCGAGTGGTCAGCATAAGTGGATTTTAACTGCCACTGATTATTTCACAAAATGGGTGGAAGCCATACCTGCGAGGAACGCCACAGACACTGTGATAATAAAGTTCATGGAAGAAAACATCATGTCCAGGTTTGGCTGCCCTGCCAGAATAATGACTGATAATGCATAGGCCTTCAAGTCTACAAAGTTTTTAAGCTTTTGTCAGCAGTATAACATCACACTAAGTCACTCTACAACCTATTATCCACAGGGAAATGGCTTGGCAGAGTCTTCCAATAAAACCCCGGTGAGGGCACTGAAGAAGGCTATAAATGAAAATCAGAAAAATTGGGATTCCCAGTTGAAATTTTATCAGTGGGCCAATAGAGTTACTAGCAAGACAACAACTAGAAAATCCCCATACGAATTGGTATACGGGAGAGTAGCAGTGTTCCCTATACAGTTAGCCCTACCAGTTGCCCGATTCATGCAGGAAAGTCAAGAAGAGCCCGATGATATGATTAGGAGAATAAATCAGTTGGTGGAATTGGGAGAGACTAGGAACCAGGAAAATATGAAGCTGACAGAGTATCAGGAGAAGATGAAGTACCTTTTTGATCAGCATGCTAAAGATAGGAATATGAAGATTGGTGATTTAGTACTCAGGTGGGATATCTGGAGGGCTGAAAAAGGAAAACATGGTAAATTTGATCCACTATGGTTCGGTCCCTTCAAGATTGTGGAACAGGGAGGTAACAACACTTTCAAGTTGGAAAACTTACAGGGTGACTTGCTTGATGCCCCTGTAAATGGTCAATTCCTTAAGCCCTATTTTCAGTTCTGATTCAGGCCGAAACAGCCTGGTGTATTATATTGTATATTAGTTTTTTTTTTTTTTTTTTTGAATAATGTGGGTGTCATGATGAATCATGAAGTAAAAAGCAGAAGGGCTGAAGAGCAGAATTCACACAAAAGGAGTATCTGGTGGTCTGCGAAGTTCTTGACACGTCCAGGGATGGACGTACCGTCCCCAGATGGAGCCGATGTTGATCATAATCAGCTACCTATAAAATTTTCACAAGCAATCTGGCTTAAACCTCTCAAATCCCCTCTTTCAGCCTTAAAAAAGTCATTTTTATGCCTATCATTGCCTTTCCCGCCCCCAAATTACATTATAAAAGGCCACATATCATAAATTCAAAAATCTATCAGGCCTAACCCCTTCAGCCAAGCCTCTGCTCCTCTCCCTCCACGTGACTAAGAGTCGGAACCGAGCGACAGTCCTATAGGTGCTTACCGCAAATACATATCAGGCATGTCTTCAACCGTTGATCTGTACAGATCAAACGGCATTTGAAATCCTCCATCCACCGCTCTGATAGTCTTTCCACCGTTCAATCATCCTGTTAAATCAACGGTCCGCAGCCTACCTATCCTGGTGATCCCCGCACCCGCTCTCTGTGCAAGAAATCAGTGGTTTTCATCGCACCGCCTTTCGGAGGCGGGTGGTATTTCTCAAATTGGAGCGATTCCATACAGCGCTCACCACGTGTCTCCGCGTATAGCCCCAAAACCACCCTCCATCGTGCGTTATCATTCTTCATAAGTCACGGCGCGGTATTCATAATAGTCATCCGATCTGGAGTTCTTCATCCAACGATTGTCGCATTTCGAAGCTGCGCGAGTGTTAGTCCAAATCAATTGTGCCTCTGGCCCACAGTCCATTTCCCTCCCACACAGTTTTAGTCGTTGATCTCGTCTCGAGAACGAATGGCCCAGATTATTTGCATGTCGCACCATTGATCCCATTTCTCCAAGTCATCATTCCACGTGCTCCCGTCATGCATTCGTCCGTTTACCATATATATTCCTATTCAAAGGTCAAACGTCCATTATCTACGTTAAATCTCATGTATTCCTCCAACCCCTACCCAAGAATTTCTCCACCATTTATCTGCATTTTCTTCGTCACCACCCCACATACTTTTGCCATTTCATCATGTCGCGTTGCTACACAGTCATCCCCACTGCATCGCCATCCCCACGCATTTGTTTTCTTGACTATTTTGTGTGTTTTGCAGGGTAAGAGCGGCGATAAATTACCATGTTTCACAACGCTTAATTACAATGGCAAAAATACAGGAAAGGATCATCCCCACTGCATCGCCATCCCTACGCATTTGTTTTCTTGACTATTTTGTGTGTTTTGCAGGGTACGAGCGGCAATAAATTTCCATGTTTCACAGCTCATAATTACAACGGAAAAAATACAGGAAAGGATCATTGTTCAGGAGCCGAAACCATAAAGAAAGTCCTGGGAGGTTGTTGTGACAAGACTCCCTTAAAGAAGTAGGGGTAAAAATCTATCAAACCCTCCAGATTTATTCAAAGCACAGGTTGTGCAGGTGGAGGCATTGATGGAGCAGCAGAGTATCAATGGGAGATCAGAGGAATTCAACACTCAGCATTAAATATTTTAAGCTGTAATTCAGGGTTTCGAAGGCAGAGGGTACCATTCGCAGAAAACATACTCTAAATCTTTCTTTTTAGCACCATTTCTCTTCGGGAAAGGACGGAATGGATATGTGATTTTATTCATTTTCCGTGTTCCTGAAGAGTTTTCTACCAAGCACATTTATTTCTATAAGCAGGTAGTAGGGTACAAACAACACTACAAAGTCATCAAGCAGTATGGGCGTGCATGCTTCCGCCATTTTGTTTTAATTAGGAAAATTAAATGTTCATCACCTACTCCCTTTTGGAGCTTTCTTGTTCTCCTATAAAGCTCCCGAAGAACAGATTATTTAGGGTTCCAGATTCATCAGAAAATTGTGCAGTAAGAAGATTTTGTATACATTTTTGTTGAACTCTTGTATGAGTGGTCAGAGCCTGTAGGGTTTTAGTGAGGAGGAGTTCCATCTGTTAAAGAGGATTCTGGTCTTTGGTATTTCACAGTTTGTAACTTCTCCCTTTATGTGTTAATTTAAATGTTCATCTTTTTTTCATCCATCTTTCTTGTATCATGTTTTGGAACGCGAGTGGCTCACTGGTTTGGTATGGATTTATCCTAGTTGATACCCATGTTTGAATCAGTCAAGCGCTTTAAATATGGCTCATGCATGATATATTGTTCCATCTTCACTTCTACCATACTTCTGCTATATTAGCTTCTATGGAATGTTATTTTTAAAATGTTGTTATTGTGTATGGATTTTTAAATTGGTAAGCCCATTCATGGTAATATTGTGTATCTGGATATCATCTATATGACAGCTAGTATCCTCTCACCTTTCTTACACCGTAAACACTTTCAGATCATTCATCTCTATGAAGTATTTCTGAACCAGCCCGCTTTACAGTAAATTGTCTCTGAATTTTCTAATGCATTTGTATTAGAGTTTTGCACCTTGTCTCTGCAGTATCTCTTTCCTGTGTCAAGTTTCTGAGAGCTTTGGTCCCATTCAAATCAATTTCCTTGTTTACAAGAGATAGCATGAGAGAATTTTGTTGATAACTCCCCATGTTATATTACACGCTCCTTGCTATGATAAGATGTCCTAGGCACTGGTCTATAGCAACTCTAGGTTATCTCTAGGAACGACAACAAACAGTTTTCGGACAAATGACCCTCCATGCTCTTTAAATATAGATCATGTACCAATCGGGTGTCAAGCCATGGATCAAGTGTCGTTTATACCGAGGAGACAGTGAACTGTTGGATCACTACAAATCGTGACCATCAAATTATAAGTTACAAATGTACATAGTAAAGAAACACACTTTACCTAACTCTACACTAGACTAAGTTATTCTTAATTGTTTCCTATGTGTCGGAATATCCTGAAAAAAAATTCTTGACCAAATAAAAGAATTAGTCACCCTTCTAATCAGCCTAAGATCAGTACATCAAGAAAGGGTAAAGGAAAACTGTTGCAGAAAGTAATCCCATGAAGATGAAATAATAATGTAAAATTTTACACATGATATTTACTTCTCATGTAGTTAGTTATAATTAAGGTTGGGAAAGTAGTTTTCCTTTGATGCATTTAAAAGAACAAGGATGGGTAGATGGAGAGGGTCAGCAAATGTTTGTATGAAACTTTATTTTATTCAAGTTATAACGTGTTGAACTTACTAGTTTTTATCATAACAGTGTGAAATAAATTTTCTTTTTGATTTTGTGAAGTATTGATGTACAATAAATTCACTTATGAGTTTTTTTTTATTGGTGAATGGTATATTTGAAATTCATTACAGATCAAACACACTCGAATGTATTGTTTTTCTATCAGAAATGTCTAGTTTCATGTTTTTAGATATACAACATTTGGATGATGAATTTGGAAAGTGTTATTTATAAGAAATAAATCTCAAATAGCATATTTGATACACATTCTCTTATGCTTTCTTTTTTTGTTAAATTAATCATCCTTTGTATACCTTAAAGTATTGTGTTTTGTTTCATTCAATTTTCATTTTTCTTTGTTTTCAATATACATTTATACTTCTTATTTTAAATAATCATTCATTTTCACATATAATTGTAATTATTATCACAGTACAAGGTAGTATCTTGGTAATTATTTTGCGGAATGATTATACATCAATTAAATTTCCAAAACTCAGAAAACTCAATTTTCATTTTAAGTAATTGATAAACATTGTAAAAGTTTATAAGTTCACACATTGATTTTCTTTAACAAACAATCTTATCTACTATTTTTCATAAATTCTTGCTTACATCTATAAATATTATATCATTATAGGAATAACATTTTGTTTTGATAACTCAAATTTTCAAAGGATACCCCTCTATTCAAAAGGGCCATCTTTTTTACCTAAAATGAGAAGGTCAATAGACCTTCATTGAATTCCTTGATATTATCTTAGTTTCCAAAAAAAGTATCAATGCCATAAGAACTATTCTAGGGAAATAATATTTTCTAAAAACAAAAATTCTAAGTATGCCAAATAGAATGAAGTACATTGATGTGTAACCCTATTATGTGCACTAAAGTAGGTTAAAATGTTTTATATAAAATTACTTGTTGTTTTATAAAAAAATATTATTAGTGCGCTAAATAGATTTAACTACATTGATTCTAACCTAACCACATTCACCAAGGTAGGTTAAAGTATTTTATAAAAATAAAACACCCATTCTTTGCCCAAAAAAAGATTTTTTGATGTGTTAAATATTTTAAACCGCACTAGTGAGTAACACTACCATGAACATAAATGTAGGTTTAAAATATTTTAAAAATATATCTATCAATGGAAATTGTAACTATACACACATATGTGTCAATATATAGGGAATATCATCATAGGGTAAAAACATAAAAAAAAAATAAAGTACCAAATCAAACCGAACAAAATTGTAAAAGTTTCTAAAGTTCATAAATTGATTTTCTTTTCCAAATGATTTTATCTATTAATTTTCATATATTTTGGATTACATCAATAAACTCTTTTATCATTACAGGAATAACATTATGTTTTGATAAATCAAACTTTGAAGGGATACCCCCTCTAGTCAAAACGATAGTTTTTTACCTAAAGAGGGACGGTCAACAAACCTTCATTGAATTCCTCAATATTGTCTTAGTTGTGAAAGGAAATTTGAGGACAAACATTATTTTTTTCGCAATTTCTAGGGAGTGAAATTGCTATTATTAGATTATTTAATTTGATATATGAGTAATTCTAACCCTAATATGCCATGTTTCTTAGTTGATTTTCATGACTAATGAAATGTCTTAAATATGGGGTGGCAAGAGAATAGGGGGTGATTTTTCACCTTGAGAATCAAGAAGAATTGAGGTATGCTTAGGGTTTGGGACTCACTTCTAACAATGTGCCAGAAGCATATGCCCTCTTCCAAGGGTTAAAGAAAATTTCCATCCTCAGAGCCCAATAATTGTTTGATATTGGAGACTCGGAAAACACAATTCATCATTTATACTCAAGAAAATTCCCTTTACATATAAAGCTCAGGAAAATCTTCAAGTGAATTCACTATTGGTACCAAAAAATTATAAGGAGGCAGTTATATCACGTTCTAAGAAGTAAAAATACCAAGTTTGACCTCATCGCTAAACAAGGGGAAATTTTGAGTAAGAGGAACTAAATTTGATTGATAAGAGAGGCTTTGACCTGTTATCACTCCCCCTTGATTCCCAAGGCTGAGAATGGAGCTGAAGGAAGGTGACCACAAACCAACCTTTAGGTCAGGTAGCTAGCCCTACCAACACTAGATAGGTCTCTCTCAATGTCACTTAGAAACCAAAAGGATGACTGGATATAATTTTTTAGGCTATTTATGATGCTCAGTATATTAGGGTTTTGTTTGTTTTAAGTTTTTGCTAGATAGGAATGACAGTCAAGGAACTAGGTCTACGGTTTAGGTCTGATTTAAAAGGTTAAGTTGTAGAAACAAAGATGAGGCCAGATAGGTAAACTCGTGAACATACTTAATTTGTCATTTTGTATAGGGTTTTGAAAGAGAAGGAGTCAAAATGAGCATTTAAATGAATTCATTCATTAGAAGAGGAGAAACACATTCATGAAAATATTATAAAATAGAGCCTAGAAGCAATGATTTATGTTTATAAACTCATAAGATTTAACATACATAAGCATACATGTGATGGAAAGGTAACATAACATTTAACTTGATGAAGTAATAGAGAATAAAAAATTCTCAAAAGCATACCACTGGAATCTCAAGAGTATAGCTACAACATTATTTGATCTCACTGAAAAAAAGAGTTTGTACCATATCTCCACTGCAAATAACAACTATCCAACCTCTAAAATGACTTGAGGTGGACTACTTATATAAAATAGAGTTCATAACACTTCATAGAGTCGAAATCCCATCCAAAAAGCATCATAATTACATCAAATGAGTCACTTCATGAATCTAGGGAAGTTAGAAACTAACCCCTGAAATTTAGCGAAGGACTAGGAGTGTGTGTCTCCTTCATTAAATTGCATGTTTCCTCATCATAGAGGAAAAAACAAACTCAAGCACATCAATTGACACCTCATGGAACAATTAGCATCAAATTTCTGGAGTTTTCCTAGCATGGCAACTGTCTGAAAGGAATCCTATGTAAAAATGTCGTGCCTATAGCAGAAATGTCACGCTTGTCTCGAAGAAGTGTCACACCAGTTCAAGGTGAATTTGACCCACTTATAAGCATCCAAATGTAAATCTGAAAGTTGTGTTGAGTAGCCTTGTGAGTCTAGTTTCCAATGCACTTCTAATTTTTTGAAAACACCCATAGGAATACCTCCAAAATTGATTTTTCCCAACCTCACTCCAAAAACACCATGCCTGGTCCAAAACACTAGCAAAAGCATAGAAATGAGGCATTTTTTTTGCATTTTTCTTCAAAACCAGATCTTGTAATGGAAAACCAATTCCAGATATGCCATTCAATAGTCAAGATGCACCCATCCATACAACAAAATCTTGATTTGGAAGCTCTGAGAGAAATTGTCCCGCCTCGATGTGACGCTTTTGTGGGGACAAAGATTCCAAATCTTTGCAAAAATCACCAAAAGTGCTCAAAATTGACCAAAATTTGTTCAATGAAAACAATGGAGTATGGGCTAAAAATCCATATATGCCTCAGTAAGAAGGTCTAATTTTTCCTTCTCCTTAAGCTTCATTTGAGCATCTTTAAGATTTTTTTATCACTTGTTTGAGCCTGGTTTTGGAAATTTTGTTTCTATCACAATAGTGATTGGTCATATGTCTCTGGAGGTTAATGTTATTTTTATCTTTTTTCATAAGCTTCTCAAGGTATCCATTGACCCTATCAAGCCAATACTCTCTATATTGATTGATTTCATCAAGAATCAGTTCATCAACATTCTATCAACCTAATTTAGGAGTTGAATCTCTTTCTTTCTGAAGCGCCCTGTTGAGGCCTCTTGTCCTTAGTTGATCCGGGTAAATTTCGCTACCCTTTTAACCAATACCTTTTACTTTGGTTGATGTGTTAGAATTGAATCAAAGCATTAATGAACATAAATGAAAATATCTGCATGTTGTAAAGAAGAGGAACATAACAAGCATTAGCAACATAAGATATTGATAATGGAGTTCGTCCAAGAGGGACTACTTCTTCAGGCCTCGATGTCAAGATGGTGTAAGATGCTACATTAAGTGATAGAAATAGTGATGATGTAGATGGATGGTATTTTCTCTGTCATACAAGGAAAATTCCTCATGCAGGAGTGACTAGACCTCTCCACAAGATGTTCTGCTACAAGAACTCTCATTCACAAAAAGGACTTCTATCAACATAAAAATCTCACTCAATAGTGACTAAGAGTATCCCGACGAACATGGAAACAAAGGGATCTCAACAACATAACAAATCCATGATATAAATTACATCTCACATCAAGAAAAAAACAATATCCTACATCAAACGTCAAACAAGGATCTATACAGCACAATGCACCTCATAGAAAATAGACAAAGAAGTACATGATCACACTGCATATACCTCACATCCTCGACCTATCTAAAGAAAAGGATGATAAACTACTGGATCTGGTTTTCCAATCAATCTCGTGGCCTCAAATATCCTGAAAACGACTGCACACACATTGAATGTTAGCACCTGCAACTTCACTTTGAAAAGTGGCTGAAAAACATAAGGCTCGGATGGAAAATCTGACTACACCACTGAACTCGTGTCACCAAGAGGTGTAGGATCGACTGTCAATTTGATGAATTCTGACAAAGTGAAAATCTAGGCCTTAGGGAATCTTTAGATTCCCCCTAGATTCCTCAAAGTTGTTGCTCCACAAGGAATCTAAAATTATGCAACTCAAAATAGGAATCTGATCTCACCATTGATATCCTTGCAAAATTCTGAGAAGAATGAGTATAAGGTTGACCTCATTCTGACACCGGCGAATTTCGGCCTCCAAGAAATCTAGAAGATTCCCTCAAGATTCCTGAAGATTCTCCTCCACATGGAATCTTCAAAACCATTGCTCAAATAGAAAATCTAGGCGCACCATCGTGCTCCCTGCAAAATTCTGGTTAAAATGCATATAAATTTTAATAAATTCTGACACAGGAAAATTTTACGTCCTTGGAATCAAAATATTCTACCTCAAAATACGTTCCCCATCTTGCCTCAAACTGTGTGTCGGGTCTACCTCTGCCTGGCTTAGTCTCCCTGCACTGGTGAAATGATGGTTTTATATTAATTTTTATCGGTAGATTTTACAAGAGAGCTTGTTGGGTTGTTGGCTAGGATCCAAATTTGTGGGGAGGAGGTCGGGCGATCAAACCCTGCCCCCTCCAAAATGGTGTATTAATTTTTTTTTTAAACAAATTTAATGTGTTTTGTGGGGTTGGACCCACATCAAGCGGCCCGCCCCCAACCACCTCTGTCGTTTAATACATAAATATGGCAGGTTGTTTGTGGTGGGCGGGTTGAGATCCAACCCAACCACCCTTCGGTTATGTTGATACATATATATATACGGTGCGGGTATGCCATGGGTGGAGGGTGAGGTGGGGGTCATGGCCTACTGTCCCTAATAATTCTTTTTTTTAATTGATGTGGTCATGCGGTGGGGATAACATCGGGGGTCATGGCCTGACCTTATTTTAATAATTTTTTTGTTTTATTTAAAACAAATGAGTCATTTTTAAAAAAATCAAATTTTAACTGTAGGAGATGAATTAAGGAGGCCAAATATTTACCCGAAATCTGGCCTGAGCTGGTCAAAATCCGGTGGCTGGAAAAATTTGAAATTGTGCCTTCCTTAATCCTAACACCTCATCAAGTCAGCCCAGAACTTTGACTGCTTCTAACTTTCGCATACAAGCTCAGTTTGACGAACCATTCGCACCGTTGCGATCAGGACAACGAGATATTAAACTTGAACTTGGTTCGAGAGCAATCTGAAAACTTTTATTTTTTATCTTTCATAAGCCCTCTTTGTGTTGTGTGTGTCTCTGGAGCCATCTAGATCACTGGTCTTCTTCTTTTTGTTCCAACTTCTGCATCCTCCAGTTGATCATCATCTAATATTTCTTTGCCCTTAACTTTATCTGTATCAATATGTAACTTTGGCTTGTCTTCGAGGAGAAGTTTCACCTTTAACTGGAGAATCTCTTGATGTAGGAATGTAATTTGAGAATTTTCCATTGATAAAACCTCCCTCAAATATGATATTTCATCATCTTTCTCCTTTATGATTTCCTGAACTAACTTATTCTTCACTTGTTCTATCATGCCATCTTCTAAGGGTGTTTGTTCATCATGGTGCTGCAATGGTGACTCATCATCATGGCTAGGTGGTTGGTCCACTGTTTTTCTTTGATCAAGTGTAGTTTCAGGTGCCAATACACCTTTGATGGTCTTGGGAAAAAAAAACATTCTCTTTCCCTTCTCATAGGTTTGAGTGATCTCAACCCTAGGTTTTTTTTTTAATCTGAGCGTGCTGCTAGAAGAGCCAACCTCCTTTGGTTGTATTGATGTTGTGCTATGAAAAACAGGTGGACTAGTAGCAGGAGTTGATGCTAATTTCTCCATGAAAACTTCCAAGGTCATATTTTTTGCTGAGAGCTGGTGAAAAACAATCATCTTAACCAAAACATGGTGAAATAGATTGGGATGAGGATTTCTACCTTTTCTTTGTACTTTTTCTGCCAACTTGACAAAACTCTTGAATAGATAGTTTGAAAAATTGAGTGATTTGGTAGCTATGAAGTGCATTAGTAACCTGACATATTATTGGTACAGTCGTGAAAATATTTCCTCACATGTAAAATATTTCATGATCAGCTTCATTAATGGGGCATACTTATCAATTAAATGTCTGAAAGGGAAAACATGTTCAGGTTCATCTCTGCAATGAGGTTTTAGGAACATTGGGTAGTTTTCAAGGTTCAATTCCATGCCCTTGAACCATACTTCTCCTTCATTTTGAATCCATGTTGCTGAAGTGATGGACTCTACTGATAGAGTGAATTCAATGCATGTTATGGTGGTTTTGTCTCTGTTGAAGTTAGTGGAAAAAAGGGTAGTCAATGGGGCATGACATCCTACCTCCATGATCTTCTCACAAAATCTCAGACATCTAGTGTTTTAAAAACATCTCTTGGCATATGGGGAGGCATTAAGTTCTTGTAATGTGGATGGCTCAAATCTAGAACGGTGGCCTCCCTTGTGAGCTTTCTTCTCACTCACAATACTACTTGTGAACAGGATGAAGCTCTCCTAGATGAAATGAGTGGGTAGGGATGATGAATTTGGAAAAAAATGGGATATGGATAGGGTAGGTTTAGGGGTTGTGATGAGTTATAAATAGGTTGAGGAAAATTCCCCCAAAAAATGAGGAAGTCGGGTGATGTGTTAGCTTGAGGATACAAGAAAGTGGATCAAAATAGGAAAGCACAGAGATTTTCCAGTTTTCTTATGGAAATGTAGTAGGGTCTTTGGATTTTGATGGAAAAAAGGGCAAAGGGGACTATGATTAATAGGAGGTGGTTTGGTAGGGTTTGTAAAGGATAAATTAAATTTTAGATGGTAGGAAAAATTGTCTCCAATGGTTAAAACCAATCAAGAAAGGAGAAACCCTAGAACATAGGAGAGCAAAACCCTAAGGATAGAAAACACTCATACATTGATGAAATGACTTGAAGAAGGTAGATGGATTGTCCACTTATTGGTTTTGGAGTCCACAAAAGGTTTGCACGCTAGTTTTGAGGCTTGAGAAGCTAATTTGAAGAGTGAAAACAAAAAATGTAGCAGTCTTTGTGGAAACATAGCACTGCCTCAGAAGCGTAGTGCAAATACCTAGAAACTTCACGTTGCTTCAAAAATGTCACGCTGCTTCTTCAAAAACATCACAGAGCCTCCAGAAGCATAGTAGATTGGAGTTTTTTGCAATTTTTTCGAGTTTTCTTCCACCTTTGGTAATGGTAGGGTATTCTTAAGGTGAGAGATGCACTTTATCGAGCAAGAGAACATAAAATGAGTGAAAGAGATCAATTTTTCCCTTTTTATAACATCAATAAGACACCTTTTTTTTGTCATTTAGTGAAAACATGACCTTTTTTGAAGAACACTTTTCTTTTTGAATAATTTGACAATGCAACAAGCTTTTGAAAGAAGACAAATTGTCTTTTTTTAATTTTCCGACCTACTCCCTTTTAACGATAATTTTTATGATGGAAATGAATGACCCTTCTTTTTGCCTTTTTATGACATATTTTGGACTTTTATGGTGGTGAAATGAAAGACACCTAGACACTGACCTAGATGAAAACATGATGATTTGACCTAAGACCCTAAATGATAATGAAAACATGACTCATGAAATGAAAATAACCGTGAACAAACTGAAGGGAGTAGATTTTAAAACCCTAGACATATCCAGTGATCAAAATTTTATTTGAAAAATAACTTGGAAATGTAAAATTTTGACTTAGGAATACTACTAGACAAATTTGAAAGAGTACATATTGATCGCTGACTATTGTACACTAACATTGGATCTAGGTGGGGATGGTAGCTCCTTAAGGATGTGTCAAGAACACTATAGATCAGGTAGCCTTATCTATTGGGCAATGGAGTCAAAACTGAAAACTGAAACAACTTCGACAAACTGAAAAACTGACTCAAAAACTGAATGAACTTTTTGGAATTTTTTCAAAGAAAAACATCAGCTGGTTATAGAAGTTTCATGGCCTTCTCCTCGGGCTTCAAACTTCTACAACAACTTCTTATTCTTGAAAGAAAATAAAAAGTGATATTTACAATGAAAGTGAACCATTTTCTTCAAACTTAGGTAAGGTAGGTTTTGAGGAACCTACCATTCACCGGTCCTCCCAGAATTTCCTGCTCATCAAGATCTTGTAACAATAATGCCTTGTTATCTCTGAATGTTGTGATCTTGTATGGACCTTTCCATAGATTTTCAAACTTACTGTGTTTACCTTTTTCTTCATTCTGTGCATCCCAACGAAGTACAATATCTCCTACTTTAAAATCATTAGCTTTGGTCTTCTTGTCATACACTTTATTGATTTTCTCTTGAAGTTTTGAAGTATGATTGAAAACTTCTTCTCTTGTGTTGTAAATGAATCATTTGACTAATTCTTTGTTGGATATCCTTTGGTTCAATATCAATCTCTTGCAGAATTTTCATCACTGGGACAGCTAAAGAAGTGGGAAACACTGTGTCAACACCATACACAAGCTAAAAAGGAAACATATTAATTGATCTCTTCATGCTAATTCTATCCGCCCATAGAGAATTTATGAGATTCTTGTTCCAATTGCTCTTGTTCTCTTGCAGCAGCTTCTTAATTATATTCACTAATGATTTGTTTAACGATTCAACTAACATGTTGCCTTGAGGATAATATGTTGTATAATGACCAAATCTTATGTGATATTTATCACAAAATTCAATCATTTTCTTAGACTTAAAGGCAGCTACATTGTCAATAATAATTTTATGTGGGCAGCCAAAACGAAACAAGATATTGCTTTCCAAAAATTGAATGATGATAGTATTTGTAGCTTGCCTCATCGAAATGGCTTCAATCCACTTTTTGAAGTAATCAACGACAGTGAGTATCCATTAATGTTGAGCTCATGAAGGAGGATGGATCTCGCCAATGAAATCAAGACCCCACTGCTAGAAAGGTGCTTGAACTTCGACAGGTTTCAAGGGCAGCGACAAAAGATTTCTCTTTCCTTGAAAATTTTGACATTCATGACAGCTCATGACAGTCTTATACACATCTGAAAATAAACTTGGCCAATAGAAGCCAGCCCTCAAAATATTATTTGTTGTAATCTTCCAAAAAAAATGACCACCACAGTCACCTTATGAAATTCATTCATCATGTTTTCAACTTCTCCTTCTACCAAGCAATTCAACAACACTCCACCTGGATATTTCCAATACAAATCATTGTTAAATATGAAATACTTAAGAGCCCTCAACTTCAAAGATCTAGCTTTACTACTAGGGAAGCCAGGAGGAGGATTCAAGTGTTTAAAACATAAACAATATCAGCATACCATAGCAATGAAATAAAGATTTTAGATACCTGAGGTAATGAATCAACCTCTTGCTCCTCAGATAATGCAGAAATAAAATTAATGTCCAAAGCATGGAGATTTGAGTCTGCCATGAGCTAAGTTTTCCAAGCCTTGTCCCTTGATTAGTTTTGTAGGCTTGATCTACAAGTCATACTCCAACATAGTAGTGATCCATTTTCCATGCCGACCTTCAGGATCATTCTGTGTAAGCATATCTTTGACGGTGGCATTTGGGTCATATGCAATCACATGAGAATGAAGAATATAGACTCATAATTCCTTCTATGCTTTAACTAGCGCCAAGGCCTATTTTTTAATGATATTGTACTTCAAGGTTGCATCTCTAATGGTTCTACTTAAGGAAGCGATGGGATGTTCTATTTTTTTATTTTTCTTTTGCATGAGGATAACAGCTAGAGTATGCTTCGAAGCAAAGGAAAAAATGGTGAAATTATGTGTGTAATCTGGAATAATAAGAATAGGAGTGTGAGATAAAGAAAAATTTACTTGATTGAAAGACTTATTGTCCTCCTTAGACCATTTTAATTCACTATCTTTCTTCAGCATGTCAATAATTATCCTTAAGTGTTCAACAAGATTGGGAACAAACCTTCTTAGAAAATTGATTTTACCATTGAATGACTAAATCTCCTTCTTGCTTCTAGGATATTCCAAGCTCTGAATTTCTTCAATTCTTTAAGGATCCATTAGGATGTTGTCCTTTGAAATTATTTGGCCCAGCAATTTTCCTTCCTCCATAGCAAACAAAATCTTCTTAGGATTCGGCGATATGCCAAATTTCCTACATCTCTGAAAAATTGTTTTCAAGTGTTGCAAGTGCTACTCATTTTTCTTGGAAAAAATAGTGATGTCATCATGATATATGTACAAGAATACATCATTTTCATTGGTGAAAGAAATTTACTTTTCTCGTTGAAAAGTCACTCCTGTATTTTTCAATCCAAAGGGCATTTTGGCATACATGAAGGTACCCCATGGTGTTGTAAAGGTTGTCTTTTCTTGATCATCTTTAGGGACTAAAATCTGATTCTACCCAGAGTATCCATTGAGAAACGAAATTTTGGAAGATCCAACTACCCTTTACATAATATGGTCCATTTTTGGCAATGGGTAATTGTCTTTCAGTGACACTTTATTTAGATTTATGAAATCTATACACAAGTGAATTTATCTGGTCTTCTTTCTTACTAGAACCAAGTTAGAAATCCAATTTGAGAAGCAAATTTGAACTCTAATACCAGTAGTAAATAACCTATTTACCTCTTTTTGAATGGGGGGCGGCATCGTGGGATTCATTCTCCTCAATTTCTGGTGGAAAGGCTTCCGATCTAGTTTCAAAGGAATAGTATGTTAAATTATACTCTTATCATAAATTTTTAGATCAAAATAATCCCATGCAAAAACATCAGCAAATTGATACATGAGCATTGCATATTTACCTTTCATCTGTGGGCTCAAGGATTTTGAAATTTTGACTGTCTTGGGATTTTCAGGAGTGCGAACATTAAGATCTTCCACTCCTACTTTTTTTGGTAGCATGGTATGTTTGCGTGCAACATCATCTTGGTCAAAAAGCTCCTCCAAAGGCACAAGACCTATAGGAATGGATTTTTATTTCAGCTGGAGTAATTTCATTTCTGCTGCATGCAATTCTTGGGAATTTTCAAAAAATTCTTCATCCATTTGTAAATTCACAAATTCCTCTTCCGTTTGCAAGAAGTTGTTGATCTGTTTGTCATCTTGAAATACCTGCCAATAATGAACATTATCCGGAACAACAAGGCGATGTTTGATGTTTATCTCATACTTCTTGTAGGGATACAATGGAATTTTAAACATGTTGGCCGAAGTGGCAAGAGAATCACCAATAACATTGTTCTCCCTTGGGATCAATGGAAAAGTATACTCGGTGAAGGTCTTGAGGATATCTAATATTTCATTTCGGTAAGCTTTCATCCTAGGATTCTTGGCCTTGTATTACCCTTTGACTTATTTTATTACCAATTCATAGTCACCATACACAGAAATTTTCTTGACACCTAACTTCTTGATAATTTTCAAGCCGGCTATCAAAGCCTCATACTCTGCTTCATTGTTCGAACAATCGAATGCTAAATTTTAAGATGACATTCCAACATTAATAGGAATGTTAAGAGACTAATTTATAGGGCTATGAATCCATAATCCAATTCCATCCCCTTCCTTACCCAAGGCTCCATCGAATTCCATGGTCCACAAACCACTTTCTTCATCGGGATGCTGCAAATCGGATGACTGAACTTTACTTGCTACTTGAGAAAGTTTTGTTGTACCAAAAAGTTATGTGTCTTTCACTATTTCATCTCTTTTTTGGGCTGATGTTCTTGGTTCCAAACCACTTGGCATCTTTCCTCGATTTTCTACATTTGCAATTTCTAAAACAATATTTGAAAACTCATAAATTTTTGTCTTTTTTCAATCAAAATTTTTAAAGGTGTTGAACATTAATCATTGAATAAGATAAAATATTCTAAATCCATGCGAACAGCATGTATGGGGTGATTATTAGGCTTTTATTTGATACTAATCATGTACTTCATTTTACTTTCCCATTATAGTTGTCTGAGCTTACAAAAGACCGGTATTGTAGCATATGAATATTCGAGCTGCAAGGTACCTCTAAGTTTCACTCCCCATGACCGGGATAGAAACATTCCATATATGGGAGGGATATCAGCCACAAAAACATCCATGAGGACATTCTTGGTTTTGATTTTCTCTAAATATGCCACTAAATATTTAATTAGGCCAAGACATTTCACTCTGCCTGAATCAAATAAATAAAGTTCATGGTAAAGTCTTGTGATATCTAGGCCTAATCTTTCCATGATGGATTTTGGAATAAGGTTATGAGATGCTCTGTAATCAAGCATGGCATTATGGAGGATAAAATCATGGATTTTGAGGCTAAGATAGAACAGGGGGACCTCATTATCTTCTAAATAAAAGTTCTGTGAGATCATCACTTAAATTAACCATATCGGACATCTGATCTACCCTAAGAAACTTGGCTACTGGAAATTTATACTGGTCATTCTTGACTGTTTTAGTTAAGGAAATGGAGACTTTCAGTTTAGAGAATTCATTTTCAAGACTAAAAAGGACATAATGTTTTTCTACCTCTTTGGATGATGCATCTTTCTTCTCTAGCTAATATTTGTGCAGAATTTCCCTCTTCTGTCCTCCATCTTGGAATTGTTTATCTTTTTTCTGACTATTGGTATAACCGCATTACCTTTTGCAGGACTAGGAACAACTGCTCCCTTGTCTTTGCTTTGATTTGAAGTAATCGTCTCTTTATGATGAGCATCGGTTTGAGAATTATGTTTTTTTTGGATTGGAGATGATAGGAACATTCCTATTCCTAAAACCATATTGCCTCTATACTTGAGTGAGAGCGTTCTGATATCCCCTCTGATAATATTATGTTTGTACTTATAGCATATCATCATTTGACAAAAAATAGTGTTGATCGTCCAATGCATGAATTTCTGTAGAAAATTGATCTTCTTCAGTGAGGAAAATAGGTTGTTGATTTTCCTCAAATAAATGATTCTCACCAAAAATATCTTCTTCATCCTCTTCATCAGGAGCTTTTGTGTATTTTTGCTGAAATGGAATGAGAATTTGTTGTTGACTTTGTGGATCCTGACCCTTTGGTCCCTTTGCTTGATCCTGTTTTGAGGTTGTTTATTTTGACCCCTGAAATTAGGGATTTCTAAAGGAGGGGTCAACTTGTCTATCAACAATGGACATTTTTCCATCATCTTCTCCATGGTTTTGATCAAGGTGTCGAGCTTGCCCTCAGATGAAGTAGATTTTTCTTCCTTGATAGTGACCCTTTTCTCTGTCTTGATTTTTTATTTTTGATAATCAAATTAGCTTCCACGCACATTGCATTTCTCTACATTTCTTCAAGGGTTAATGGATTTCTTTCCCTCAACTGGTAAGCCATATGGGGATCGAAACCATCGGGGTAATGAAGTAAAGCAAGGCCTGGAGGAGGCTTGATATTTTCAGGAATAGAATCATAAATCTTATTGAATCTAGCTATAAAGTCTTGTAGAGACTCATTAGGATTCCTTTTCAAGGCATCATATTCAGCTATAATTTGCTGTGGATTATTATTCTCTTCCCATTTGGTCATAAAAAAAATCAATCAGTTGTTATCAATTAGCTATTGAACCAGTTGTGAGAGAGCGGAACCATTTTTTAACCTCTCCTGAGAAACTTTGTGCTATGACGCGCATTGGCATCATCATTGTCGATCTATTCAAGATATATGAAATCAACCACTTTGACAATGTGTTGATAAGCAGTAACCTATGATGTTCCATCAAAAAGGGGCAATATTTGACCATAATTTTGAGGTAGTGCAGTGAGTTTTTGGGGTAAAATCAACAAAGAAAATATGGCCATGATTAATGGAAGGGATTGTAAAGGTGTTGATGGAGTGAAAAATTGTAGAGGTAATGATGGAATGAAAGGAAGAGATGATGATGTAGTTGTGTGAGAAGGCATAGTAACAGGTGGTGAAGCAAAATTATGCTACTAGTATTGGAAATACGTTATGTCTGAAGTTACTTGAAACTTATCCACAAAACCTTTATGTTTGTAGAAACTAGACCAGACTTCACTATAAACCTCATAATAAGAAGACTCGAAAAATGGTACAAAAGTTTAAAAATCAATAGGATCAAAGAAATTTTATAAAAGAAAAGTTTCAAACTTAGACCTAAACAAAGATGTTTCAAATTCAAGATTATAGGACAAATCTGCTGAAGAAAATATCGTAGGAAAGGAGTTTGATTTCACAAGTGGAGGAATAGATTTTCCAACTTTATGAGACTTTGTCTTCTGCTTTCTCAAAAGAATCTCAGGTTCATTTACGATTGGTGAGGGATTTTGATCTCAATTTGACCTAGTGTGTCTTTTGGGAGCCAGATTTTCTTAAAAATTGGTACTTTGGCTCGAATTTATAGACTCAGCCTTCTTTGAATGTCAGAACTTGTCACCCATAAGTCTAACCTTTAGTGAACTAAATAAATTTTCCTACAGAAATTTTTTCAATCACTCCCTGACAACGGCACCAAAAATGTTATCACTCCCCCCTGCTTCCCAAGGCTGAGAATGGAGTTGAAGGAAGATAACCACAAAACAACCTTTAGATCAAGTAGCTAGCCCTACCAACACCAGAGAGGGATCTCTCAATGTCATTTAGCATCAAAAAGGATGATTGGATATATTTTTTTATGATATTTATGATGCTCAGTAGATTAGCATTTTGTTTGTTTTAAGTTTTTGCTGGATAGGAATGACAGTCAAGGAACTAGGTCTAGGGTTTAGGTTTGATTTCAAAGGTTAAGTTGTAGAAAAAAAGATTAGGCCAGATAGGTAAACTCATGAACATACTTAATTTGTCATTGTGTATAGGGTTTTGAAAGAGAAGGAGTTAGAATGAGCATTTAAATGAATTCATTCATCAGAAGAGGAGAAACACATTCATGAAAATCTTATGAAACAAACCATAGAAAGCAATGATTTATGTTTATAAACTCATAAGATTTAACATACAGAAGCTTAAATGTGATGGAAAGGAAACATAAAATTTAACTTGATGAAGTAACAAAGAAGAAATAATGCTCAAAAGCATACCACAAGAATCTCAAGAGTATAGCTGCAACATTCTTTGATTTCGATGAAAAAAGAGTTTGTAAAATAGCTCCACTGCAAATAACAACTATCCAACCTCTAAAATTACTTGATATGGAATAATTATATAAAATAGAGTTCATGACACTTCATAGGGTCGAAATCCTATCCAAAATGCATCATAATTACATCAGATGAGTCACTTCCTATAATCTAGGGAAGTTAGAAACTAACCCCTAAAATTTAGCTAAGGACTAGGAGTGTGTGTCTCTTTCATTAAATTACATGTTTCCTCATAATAAAGGAAAAAATAAGCTCAAACACATCAATCGAAATCTCATGGGACAACTAGCATTGAATTTCTATATTTTTCCTGGCATGATAATTGTCTGAAAGGAATCCTATGGAGAAATGTTGTGCCTCTAGCAGAAATGTCGCGTCTGTCTGGAAAAAGCATCGCACCAGTTCAAGGGTGAATTTTACCCACCTAGGAGCATCCAAATTCAAATACGAAAGTTGTGCTGAGTAGCCCTCTGAGTCTAGTTTCCAATGCACTTTGAATTTTTGGAAAACATCCATAGGAAGACCTCCAAAAATGATTTTTCCCAACCTCACTCCTGAAGCGACACGCGTGGTCCAAAAAACTAGCAGAGGCATAGAAATGAGGCAATTTTTTTCATTTTTCTTCAAAACCAAAGCTTGCCATGGAAAACCAAGTCTAGATGTGGCATGCACTAGTCAAGATGCACCCATCTATATAAAAAAATAATAATAAAAAATAAAAATAAAAACTTGATTTGGAAGCTCTGAGAGAAAGCATCGCACCTTGGCACAACGTTTCTATGGAGACAAAATTTCCATATTTTTGCAAAAGTCACAAAAAATACCAAAAGTGCTCAAAATTGACCAAAATTTGTCCTATGACACCTGTGTAGGATGGGCTAAATAGCCATGGATACCTCAGGAAAGAGGTCTAAGTTTTCCTTCTCCTTGAGCGTCATTTGAGCTTCTTTAAGCTTTTTCTTCTCTTGTTTGAGCCTGAATTGGGAAATTTTGTTTTTAGCACAATATTGATTGGCCATATGTCGTTGGAGGTTATTGTTATTTTTAGCTTTCTTCAGAAGCTTCTCAAGGTGTCCATTGACCCTATCAAGCCAATACTCTCTATCTTGATTGATTTCATCAAGAATTGGTTCATCAAAAGTTTTCCAACCTGATTTAGGAATTGATTCTCTTTCTTTCTGAATTTCCCTCTTGAGGCCTCTTGTCCTTGTTCTTCTTCCTTTTATTCCAAAATCTACATCCTCTAGTTGATCATCATCCACTATTTCTTTGCCCTTGCTTTAATATATATCAACATGTACCTTTGGCTTGTCTTGGAGGAGCAGTTTCACCTCTAACTAAAGATTATCTTGTTGTAGGAATGTAATATGAGAATTTTCCATTAAGAAAACCTCCCTCAACTCTACTATTTCCTCATCTTTCTCCTTTATTATTTCCTCAACTGAATTATCCTTCTCCTATTTTGTCATGTCATCTTCTAAGGGCGCTTGTTCATCATGCTACTGAAATGGTGACTCACCATCATGGCTAGGTGGTTGGTCCATTGTTTGTCTTTGCTCAAGTGCAGTTTCAGGAGCTAATACATCTCTGATGGTATTGGGATAAAAAAACCATTCTCTTTCCCTTCTCATAGTTTTGAGTGATCTCGACCCTAGGTGTTTTTAAAATATGAGCCTACCTACTAGAATATCCAACCTCCTTTAGTTGTACTGATTTTCTGCTATGAACAACAGGTGGACTAGTAGCAGGAGCTGATGCTACTTTCTCCATGAAAACTTCCCTGGTCATATTGTTTGCTGAGAGGTGGTGCAAAACTATCGTCTTAACCAAACCATGGTGAAATAGAGTGGGATGAGGATTTCTACCTTTGCTTTATACTTTTTCCGCCATCTTGACCAAACTCCTGAATAGATAGTTTTACAAATTGAGTGATTTGGTAGCTGTGATTTGCATTAGTAACCTGGCATGGTATTGGTACATTCTTGAAAATCTTCCATTGCATGTAAAGTATTTCATGATCAGCCTCATTAATGGGGCATACTTATAAATTAAATTCCTGAAAGGGATAACATGTTCAAGTTCATCTCTGCAATGAGGTTTTAGGAACATTGGGTAGTTTTCAAGGTTCAATTCCATGCCATTGAACCATACTTCTCCTTCATTTGGAATCCTTGTTGCTGAAGTGATGGCCTCTACTGATAGATTGAATTTAATGACTGTTATGGTGGCTTTTTCTCCACTAAAGTTAGTTGCAAAACGGGTAGTCAATGGGGCATGACATCCTACCTCCATGATCTTCTCACAAAATATCATATATCTAGTGTTTTCAAAACATCTCTTGGCATATGTGGAGGCATTAAGTTCTTGCAATTTGGATGGCTCAAATATAGAATGGTGGCCTCCCTTGTGATATTTCTTCTCACTCCCCATACTACTTGTGAACATAATGAAGCTCTCCTAGATGAAATGAGTGGGTAGGGATGATAAATTTGGGAAAACAGGGGATATGGATAGGGTAGGTTTAGGGGGTGTGATGAGGTATAAATAGTTTGAGAAAAATTCCCCAAAAATTTTAGGAAGTGGGGTGATATGTTAGCTTGAGGAAACAGGTGGAATTTCTTGAAAAAGTTATGGGAAAGTGGATCAAAATAGGAAAACATAGATATATTCTAGTTTTCTTGTGGAAATGTAGTAGGGTCTTAGGGTTTTGATGGAAAAATGGGTAAAGGGGATTGTGAGTAAATAGAGGTGTTGTGGTAGGGTTTGAAAATGATAAATGAAAGTTTAGATGGTAGGAAAGAGGGTCTCCAATGGTAGGAAAGGAGAAACCCTAGAACATAGGAGAGAAAAACGTAAGGATAGAAAATAGTCACACACTAATGAAATGACTTGAAGAAGACAGATGGAGTGTCCACTTACCGATTTTGGAGGCCACAAAAGGTTTGCACACTGGTTTTGCAGCTTGAGAAGCTTATTTGAAGAATGAAAACCAAAAATGTAGTAGTCTTTGCAGAAATGAAGCATTTCCCTAGAAGCGTAGTGCCAATACCCAGAAATGTCCCGCTACTTCAGAAACATCGCTCTCCTTCTTCAGAAACTTTGCAGAGCCTCCAGAAGTGTAGGAGATAGGAGTTTCTTGCAATTTTTCCCAATTTTCTTCCACCTTTGGGAATGGTAGGGTATTCTGAAGGTGAAATATGCACTTTATAGAGCAAGAGGAGATAAAATGAGTGAAAGAGATCACTTTTTCCCTCTTTATAACATCAATAAGACACCTTTTTTTGTCATTTAGTGAAAACATGACCTTTTTTGAATAATTTGACAATGCAACAAGGTTTTGAAAGAAGAAAAATTTTCTTATTTTTTTATTTTCCTACCTAAGCTAACTCGCTTTTAAAGAGAACTTTTATGATGGAAATGAATGACCCTTATTTTTTCCTTTTTTGTGACATATTTTGGACTTTTATGGTGACGAAATGAAAGACACCTAGACACTGACCTAGGTGAAAATGTGATGACTTGACCTAAGACTCTAATGATAATGAAGACATGACTCATGAAATGACAATAACCATGAACAAACTGAAGGGAGTAGCTTTTAAAACCATAGACATATCCAGCGATCAAAATTTTATTTGAAAACTGACTTGGAAATGTAAAATTTTGACCTAGGACTACAACTAGACAAATTTTAAAGAGTACATATTGATCACTGAATATTGGACACTAGCATGACCCACTCCCTTAATCTCTTTTAATTATTTAATATGGCGGGGGGCATGAAATATGAGGCGTTGTCACCCTTGTGCATTTAAGAGTCTCACGGCCATAATTTCTTGTGCCATAGAGCGAATTATGAAAGAGTGTGGGGATACATTTGGTAATCATGTGGAGCAATGGGAGATTTTACTTCAGGGAAGCACAATCTTGGAATATGTTTCCCTCACCAGGGTTGGGTTCCTGATATTTTATGATATGTAGGCATGGGAGATTAAAATAGGAGCATTAATTTCATGTTTTTAGGGAAGTGAAACAACCTCAAAGTAGGAACTAGTCTTACATTATTAAACTTGTGTATATAGGTATGCTCATGTTTGATAGCCTGGAATATTGTGTTGGGATGTCCCCTTGAAGTGTCAGGATACACAATCAGATCCAAGGTGGTTGTCTCACAGTGGAGGATTCTCTAAGAATTAGAGTGTATAGCTGGTCAGTTGTGTGGTCTCATGCTCTGGACAACTTGGCGTTTCTCCCGAAATAGAGGTGAAAAAAAGTGTTGGTTGTTCTGAAACTAAGGTAAGTGGTTTTGCTATTTTTTGTATATTTATTTCTAATGCTCATGAGTGGTATTGGGAGAGGTTCTATTTCTATTTGATATGGATATGGGTCATTGTGTTTCAATTTAGTCTTGTGGATTGGGGGAAGTTGTTAGAATATAGTGAGTTATGGGAGAAAATTTTTTTGAGTTGTAATCTTGTTGTTGATAAAAAACTCGGGTTTTGGATGGGCAGGGTATCATCTTCATGGAGCCACAATTTTTCTACGAGTTTTGTCTAAGTTATTTGTGCTTTGTTCTTTTTTGTAGCCCCTGTGGCTTTTCATTTATGTATGTTGGAGTTGTGGAGAGTTTTCCTCCTCCTGGATTTCTTGGCTAGGCTAAAATGAGAGTTTAGTAGGGTAGTGGTTCCTGCAGGTTTGATTATGGGCATGTTTTTCAAGCTAGATTGGGTCACTTTATGCCCGCTTAATAGTTCACCTATGTGTATTTAATTGGTGATTGTCACCCGGGAATTTGATTTTGGCACATAGTTTGTTCTAATTTGATTTATAAGCTTTGATTTTATGTCAATCCCAAAGGCTGGTTTTTTTTCATATTTTTCTCTCAAGCTTAACCCAAGAAGTCCTAGCTTGGTGGTCTCTAAGTACCAAGGAGTTGATTCCTCAGTAATTCAAGGGTGTTGTGACTTTTTAGCCTCGATTTCTTGGGACTGAGGACTTTACTTGAATTATGTATTGAGATTGGATCTTTCCCTAGACTTGGACCTCTCTAAAGTTATGATGCAGGGTGGGGACTCGAGAGGTAAAAACTTGGGAAACTAAACTTGTATGTATACAACTAGATGTCACAAGGCTTATGGATAATTTCCTTACCATCCATCAAAGGTTCTAGAGGCTGGAGGATGAATTAGATTCCCTCATCTTAAAACTGGAGGAATTGACTCAGTGGTTGAGGGAAGGTACAAACCTATTGGATGATCAAAATAGTTAGGGGGAGGACCAACCTCCCAAAAACAAATGTAAATGTGTTGGGATGATATGTAAATTTTGTTTTCTAGGGGGGGGAATTCTAGAGAATTTACAAATGAGCCAATATGGAAATTGTTTTTTTTGTTTAAAATATCATATAAGGAATTGTAAATGGTCAAAGGGAAACTATATATTCTGACCAAGTTATTGTATATGTTGTAAGTTATGGCATAAGTAAGCACGATGTAATCCCATTGAGCTCTTTACTCAACCTTTTATTAATGAAAAATCACGATTATTGTTAAAAAAAATGAATGTTTTAAATCAATTAGATTAATTAGCATTGAAAATTTCTTACACTCTTGAAGAATTAGAAAGATATTGGAGAATCCTTTCTCATGAAGATGATATTTCTTAACCAAATCTATGCTTTCAAATGGATCAAAGTGAAAAATAATAATAAACTTTTGCAACAACAAGGATTGATGAATTTATAAGCACAAGTGTTGTAACCTTTGAGACTATTCAAGGGAAGAGAACAATGTTGAGGCATCTCTAGAGGTAAATATATCATCCCCACTTTTGGCCCTAAGCTAGCTCTCAAGTTTTGGGGGAGGGGGGGGGGGGGGGTGTCCCCAAAACTACCAAAATGATAGCTAATCTAAGTAACCCTAGAATAGACCCGCTAGACACACTCAATTTCCGTATTTAAAGATTATAATAAATGAATGTTGGAGTAATATAGTGGTATGGAGATAACAGTCAACTCAAACTAGATCAAGAGACCACACTCCATTTGATGGGAAACCTTATCCCATAACATAGAAACATTAAATTAAGTGAATTGTTAGAAGAAAGTTTCAAGTACCAAAAGAATATCATAACTATCCTTCAATAATGAGAACAAGCCAATAGGGTTATAGAGGGTGGCAGTATTTAACTGCCTCTCTCACAAATGAAAGTGCATTAGGAATACATAAACATATTTCAATGTATGCAAGAAACAATCAAACATTGTTTACACCTAATAGTTATCACGACAAATATGAACCCCTTAAAGTTAAATATTCTAAGAGGATTAATTTTTTATGCATATAGGTAGAAATAAATGTCAAATTTATTGAAAATACATAAAATAAATTATGACTCATAAATATTAACATTAGTAAAAAAACCAGAAAACAAGTGCCATGTTGAATAATTACTTGGCTAAATGTTGAAACAAAAATAGTAAAATGAGATGAAGATTGAAAATTTATTATTATTGAAATAAAAAATTGCATAAGCCTACGTCCAAAACCACAAAGAAGAAGATATTGCTGGATAGAAAAAGGAAATAAGTGTTTTTTGCAAAGAGTGGTGAATCCATCAATTGGCACACTACTCTACGGTGTTGTAGTGGCCCAAGAGAATCCAACCCCCTTTATTCTTTCACCACCATTTTTATTATTACTTGAGGTTAATTCACAACCTTGGTTACATAACCATGTTTTGAACATAAAGTTGTATAAAGTATACAAAAAGCATGTATATCTTGGATTCACCCGATCTAACAATGTACTAAAGTTAAATATTGAATCACTTCTACAAATATTTTGCGGAATTAAAAACACAATCACTAATCACATGAACATGAAGAAAAATCAATCACACACAACACAGATAATTTCCTAGGGAAAGCTTACAACCAAAAACCCCACTATCTTCTATTGTATATTAAGCATGGATCATGAAACAATTACATACAAAACTCTTCTCACAAGAGCCCTCCAATACACAGCTAATTGTCTCACACTGTCATATGAAAAACTGACCAACACATAGCCAATTCTCAGCCTCCAGACAGTCTGCCTTGCTTGCGCAATCCCTAAAGGTAAAGATCCCTAAAAGATAGGAATTCTTGCCTGCCTTGTGTAGGTTTTAACCCTGAAAAGAAATTATCTACTCACGAATCTTATAACAGAAGATAAACAATAGCGAGAGCATAAAACATAAAACAGATAAACACAGAGATTTTCCCCTGGATCCCAAATCGGGACGACCAGCTTGATTTTTCATTATATTCCTTTTAGTGTTACAACACATATATATACATGCCGAAGCATACATAAACCTCAATCCATTAACCATGGATTAGAACATAACCGTAGTTCCCTTGACCGGATCTACAAAAATACCAGGGGCCAAAAACCATCGTACCCCAATACCATGTGCAAAACCATGCACAAAACCATGGACGTGGAAAGAATATAACACATACCCAACATTCTCCCACTTGTTGTTTTCTTTCCACAGGGGGCCACATGAGAGCTTAGTCATTGGCCCAATTCTTCAGCACCCATTGTTTCTCTACACCAAGAGAACTTCTGAATGCTCACAGACTTTGTCAATGCATCTGCAACATTTTTTAGAGTGTCCACCTTTACCAGCAACACCCTTTTAGCCTCAAACATATCTCTAACAAAGTGATATTGAACATCAATGTGCTTTGTCTTTGAATGATAGGCATGGTTTTTGGCCAAGAAAATTGCACTTTGGCTATCACAGTCTATCCTTATAGCTTGTTGTATCAACCCCATACTTGAACACAATCTCTGCAACCAAATTGCTTCCTTGCTTGCATGAGTGGCTGCTATGTATTCTGCCTATGTGGTTGAAAGAGCCACTACAGATTGTCTTTTACTCATCCAACTGACTGTGCCTCCAAATAGGCTAAACACATACCCACTTGTAGATCTCCTTTGGTCCAGATCTCCAGCCCAGTCTGCATCAACAAAACCACGAATGTCCAACATTCTTTCCAATCCTGGTCTTCCCTGGTAGCACAAGCCATGATCACTAGTGCCACGTAAATATCTGAAAACCCGCTTCATTGTTGTCCAATGCTCCTTCCCTAGGTTTGACATAAACCTGCTCAATACTCCCACTGCATGTGCAATGTCTGGTCTAGTACAGACCATTGCATACATCAGGCTACCCACTGCACTTGCATATGGAACACAGGACATATACTCCTCTTCTTCTTGTGTCTTGGGACACTGTTCAACAGACAGCTTTACACCTACAGGAATAGGAACATTCATCGGTTTACTATCCTACATATTGAACCTCCGCAATATAGTCTCGACATACTTCCTCTGGTTTAACCAGAGCTTCCTCTTTGCCCAATCTCTCTTAATTTCCATGCCCAAAATATAGTTTGCAGCACCCAGATCCTTCATGTCTAATTTGGAGAACAGTTGGGTCTTAAAATCTTGGATAATTTCTTTGTCATTTCCAATCAACAACATATCATCCACATACAAGACCAAATAAATAACATGGTCACCAATTATCTTAAAATAAACACAATGATCCTCCTTGCTTCTGGTGAAGCCAAGTCCCTGTATATAGGTATCAAATTTCTGATACCACATCCTTGGTGACTGTTTTAACCCATACAGAGACTTCTTCAACCTGCATACTAGTTCTTTCTTACCCTTCACCATAAAGCCTTCAAGTTGCTTCATGTAGATCTCCTCTTCTAGATCCCCGTGAAGAAATGTTGTCTTCACATCCATCTGTTCTATCTCAAAATAAAATGCAGCAGCAACAGATAAAAGTAATCTAATAGAAGTAACTTTGGCAACAAGAGAAAAAATATCACCAAAATCAATTCCCGGCACCTGGGAATAACCTTTCGCTACCAATCGAGCTTTGTATTTCTCCACCTTGCCTTCTACATTCATCTTCTTCTTAAACACCCATTTGCTCCCAATGGGCTTCCTTCCATCCGCAACTCCACCAGATCCCATGCATCGTTTTTGTGCAAGGATGACATTTCATCAACCATGGCATCCTTCCAGAGTTTTCCATCCTCTGAATCTACTGCCTCCCTGACAGTTCTGGGTTCATCATCAGTTATAGTTAAGGCAAAACCTGAACAGAAAGCAGATGGACTATACCTTTCCGGTTGCCTTCTTTCCCGAACTGATCTTCTCAAAGCTGGAGTTTGTGGCTCTTCTTCTTCTGAGTCTTCTTCTGTTGTAGAGTCTGATTCATCCTCCTTTAGCTCAAACTCTATCTTCTCAGGTTCCTTTGGTAGGACTTCATGTTTAACAACATCTTTCACTTCTCTAAACACCACATCTTGGCTGTACACAACCTTCCTTGTTTCTGGGTTCCAAAGCTTGTAACCCTTAAACCATCCTTATACCCAATAAAGATGCACCTTTCAGATTTATTATCCAACTTGGTCCTTTTCTCCTTTGGAACATGTACATATGCATCACATCCAAATACCCTTAGATGTGAAAGAGAGGGTTTCTTACCAGTCCATACCTCATGTGGGGTCTTATCCTCCAACGCCGATGAAGGTGATCTGTTAACTAAGTAACATGCAGTCTCCACTGCCTCTGCCCAGAATTCTTGTCCTAACCTGGTACCACTGAGCATGATTCTTGCCTTTTCCATCAGTGTTATGTTCATTCTTTCTGCAACTCCATTTTGCTAAGGTGTGTATGGAGTAGTCTTCTGCTGTGCTATGCCACACTTCTTACAGAACTCTTCAAATTCCTTCTTGCAGAACTCCCCACCATTATATGTCCTTAGTGCCTTTATCTTCTTCTCTGTCTGGTTTTCCACCAGTGCCTTAAATTCTTTAAATTTGTCAAATACTTCAGATTTCTTCCTCAAGAAATATATCCATGTATTCCTTGAGAAGTCATCTATGAATGAAACATAGTACACAGACTTTCCCAGTGATGGAACTGACACAGGTCCAAACACATCACCGTGCACAAGTTCTAATATCTTGTTCGCCCTCTTAGCACCAGAAGGAAAACTCACCCGATTATACTTCCCATATACAAAATGTTCGCAGAAATCAAAATCTAGAGAGAAATTAGACATACCTTCTACCATACCATTTCTATGCAGTATCCGAAGGCCCTTCTCTCCAATATGTCCAAGCCTTTGATGCCATAGCATGCTCTTTTCTCCAGAGACAGCTAGGCTTTCCGCTCCACTTTCAGGAACCATAGAACTGTTACACCCATCAATAACAATGCTACCTTGTAGCTTGTACAGAGTTCCAGTCCGAACTCCCCGCATTAATACCAGTGCTCCCCGAACCATCTTGCAGGCATCTTTCTCGAACACTGTTTTTACACCTGCATCATCCATCTTGCTTACAGAAATCAGATTTCTGGCCAATGCAGAAATATGCAGAACACTAGGAAGTGTTCTAATCCTTCCACCTTGCAGCTTCAGCTTGACCTTTCCACGTCCGATGATTCTGGCCTTCCTATCATCCCCTAGGAAGACATCACCGTCATATTTTTCATACTCGCAAAACCACTCCCTATGGGGAGTGAAGTGAAAGGATGCACCTGAGTCAATCAACCATGACTCATGATCTACATGTGTATTTGAAGAAGAAGCTAAATACACATCCCCACCTTCATCCAAGGTGGTTTTTGCCTCTGCAGAAGGAGCATCATCAGATCCCTTTCCTTTCTCAGGAGCTTTAGATCTGCAGTCCTTTTTGTAGTGCCCTTCCTTTCCACATTTCCAACATACCTTTACAAACTTTCCAGGAGATTTAGATCTCCCTCTGGATTTGGATCTCCCACTCGAAACCTTATTCTTGTTTCTGTTTTGGGACCTTCCTCTTACAGATAAGGCATCTCCATTTTGACCCTCCATATTTCTCCATCTCATTTCCTCCGACAGCAAGGCCGAGACAATGTCATCAAAATTCAAGGTAGTTGTATTGCTACCTATTGCAATAACCAGACTGTCCCACGAGTCTGGTAGAGAACACAACAAACTGATGCACTTATCTTCATCCGAGATTTTAATATAAACAGATGACAGCTGACTTACCACAGTATTGAAGGCGTTCAGATGCTCTGTCACCGAGTCTCCATCCTTCATCCTCAGGTTATACAGCGTTTTCCGCAGGAACAAATTATTCACCAGAGACTTAGATTGGTACAAAGTCCCAAGTTTTTCCCAAAAATTCTTCGTCGTAGCTTCCCCAGATACATTCAACAATACTGAATCTGAGACACACAACCGTATTGTGCTCTTAGCCTTCCGATCCAGTTTCTTCCAGTCTTCATCTGACATTCCCATTGGTTTAGTACCTGGATCTACCGTGATCCACTGATCTTTATCCACCAGCAGACCCTCCATATTGAGCTTCCACAACTCAAAAATCTGACCATTAAACTTCTCGATCTCTATCTTCCCGCTGCTCGCCATCTTCTTTCACCGCAAGAATCAATCCCGCAGATCTCCCACTGAACAGGGTCTACCACAGGCCCGAACTAAAAAACCCTCAGCAGCAAAGGCGTCCCCTTGAAGCTGAAACAGCTCTGATACCAAATGTAGGTTTTAACCCTGAACAGAAAATTATCTACACACGAATCTTATAACAGAAGATAAACAATAGCGAGAGCATAAAACATAAAACAGATAAACATAGAGATTTTCCCCTGGATCCCAAATCGGGACGACCAGCTTGATTTTTCATTATATTCCTTTTAGTGTTACAACACATATATATACATGCCGGAGCATACATAAACCCCAATCCATTAACCCTGGATTAGAACATAACCGTAGTTCCCTTGATCGGATCTACAAAAATACCAGGGGCCGAAAACCATCGTACCCCAATACCATGTGCAAAACCATGCACAAAACCATGGACGCGGACTACCCACCAGAAATTAAGGACCAACACCTTATTTGTGGAAAGAATATAACACATACCCAACACCTTGATTGTGCAAGTATCATGGGCACTCCAATGGGTGTTTTTCTGCATGTGTGCAAGCAGATAATCCTACCACTGATAGTCAACCTCCATTTCACCTAGAAATCAACTAGGTCTCCACTAGATCTGACATGCATGCAGCTAATAATAGTAAATCCTCAGTTGCATGTGAGATCACTGATTGTGAATTAATTAATATTTGATTCACTTGATCTCTCACTAGTGTATCTTCAATTACAACTAGCACAACTGAGTTTAACTCACTTAACTGAGTTAAATTATTTACAACTTGCACCAACTCATGCACCACTACACTTAGAACTCTGTTACAACTAGAATTACTTTGCATGTCCCACCAACCAACCTATAACTTGAAACCTGCTAGCTAACTGAATTTATCACTTTCAATTAACTCATTCAAGTCCACATTGAGAATAGATTACAATTTAATGTCCATCTTAATTAAGGGATAATAAAAATAGACATGCACCCAAAAATAGTATTGTGGGCCCCACCCTAGTTTGGGTGCTTAATGCACTAGGCGTGGGTGTTGAATCTGAACACTCCCTCTCAATAAGAAAGGGATTATCCTTCACCCCGATCTTGTCTCTATCCTATTCGAATTTGCTCCTGGTGAGCTCCTTCGTCAGAATATCTGCATCCTGATCTTCCATGGGAATGTATTGAAGCACCATGATCCTCCTCTTCACACAATATTTGAGATGATGGTACCGGATATATATATGCTTGGACCTATCATGAAACACAGGATTAATCAAGAGTTTAATGCAACTCTGACTATCACAGTGAATCACTGTCGGATCCATCTGAGAACCAAACAAACCAACCAAGATCTTTCCCATCTAGATAGCCTCACATGCAGCTTGACTTGCTACCATGTGTTCCACTTTCGTTGAACTAAGTACCACGGACCATTGTTTCCTGTTGTACCAGGAAACTTCTATTGATCCAATGCTAAATACCCCCCCTAATGTGCTATTACCGTTCGATGGACTGCAACTTCACTCCATCCATCTGTCTATACCATAGACCATACTCTGATGTGCCCCTTAGGTATCTCAAGACATGCTTCCATGCCTTTCAAAATAGTTTGGTAGGCTTAACCATAGCTTGACTCGGTTGGTTAACTGCGTAGCAAATTTCTGGTCTTATGTTCACTAGATACATTACTAACTATCGATAGACAGTAGCATCCACTACCTCTCCAAAAGTAGCATCCTCTTTCCACCAATTTCTTGGAAGAGGAGTATCCATGGGTTTGTAGCTCTCCTTGTTAAACTTACCTAGTATCTCCTTTGCATACTTACCTTGAGACACAAAATGTTCACTATCCCACTGCCATATTTCCAATCCAAGGAAATAATGAAGGAGTCCCATGTCCTTCATTTCGAACTCCCTTGCAAGATCCTCCTTGCGTGAGTGTATCAGTTGTTCATCACTAGCCAAATTTAGATCATCAATAGAAAGAACAATGATCAATAGCTTACCCTCAACCACAATCTAGTACAGGTTTGCATCTGCTTCACTTTTGGTGAAGCCCAACCTGGTGAAACAGTTGTCTATATGAGTGTACCAAGCACGGGGTGCTTGCTTCATCCCATACATCAAACTTTTGAGCATGCGCACATGCGACTAATAGTTGAAGATTTTGAAACCTTCAGGTTGCTCTATGTACACATCTTCCTCAATGATCCCATTGAAAAACGCAGTTTTCACATCCATCTGATGAATTTGCCATCCCATCTGCACTGAGAGTGCAAGGATGGATCTTATGGAAGAGTACCTTGCGACAGGTGCAAAAGTCTCATCATAATCTATCCCCTCAATATGTAAGAATCCCCGAGCCACAAATTTGGCCTTTTTTTTCTCCACACTCCCATCGGCAACTTGCTTTACCTTGTAGATCCATCTCGATCCAACCACTGATTTGTCGACCTGTCTTGGGACTACCTCCCATGCACTTTTTTTTACAGTGGAGTCATACAACTCCACCATTGCATCAGCCCAAGTAAGCTGTTGCACTGCTTCCTGAAAGGAAGATGGTTAAGTCACAATATATTTTCTCATAAGAGCCATGTATCCAATAAATCGGTCAAGAGACTGTCTTTATCTGCACTGTGAAGTAGGGGCTCCTAAATTCTGTGCAGAATCAAGTCTCAGCCTATCAGCTTTCGTGGTGCGCCTTCTGCCATTTTTTATGGATTGATCTACATGAGTGTTTTCATCCACTCCATGAACCTCCTCATGTGGCTAATCCACATCTTGAAACTCATCCTTGGGAACCATCAGTTCCTCCTCTGCATGCAAGTCCATCTCTCTCTCAAGGGACAACCACATGGATTTCTCCTCATCAAATTTGATATCCTGTTGCACAACATTCATTTTGTTGTTTGGAAAATACACACGATAATTATGGGGTGTTTTTGTGTACCCCACAAAAATCCAAACCTCATCTTTTGGTTCCATCTTCTTCCTTGCGTCCTTGGTCACATGCACATAAACAGATGAGCCAAAAATCTTAAAGTTTGAAACATCGGGTTTCTTACCAATGAAAGCCTCTTTAGGTGTACTCATGCCAAGTACTTTATGAGGAAAATGGTTTTGCACACGTATCATTGTATTGCATGCTTCCACCCACAGATGCATCAGTAGGCCTTGATCATGCAACATCGCTCGTGCTTCACCCACAATAGTTTTGTTCTTCCTCTCCGCGACCCCATTCTGTTGTGGGTTATGAGGTGCTATGATTTCTCTTCGAATTCCTTATTTGTTGCAGAAGTTCTTAAATTTGTTAGAGATGTATTCTCCACCATTATCTCTCCTAAGAGACTTCACTTGCTTCCCCGACTCTTTCTCCACCAGTGCCTTGAACTCACAAAACTTAGAGAACGTTTGATCTTTCTTCTACATGAAGAAGCTCTAGCACTTAAGAGAAAAGTCATCAACAAATATTACATAGTACTTATGCTTTGTTTTTGAAGCAACTGAGAAAGGACCACACACATCTATGTGAACTCTCTCAAGGATCCCCAAAGCTTGGTTTTCCTTCTCATGAAAGGTGGCCTTTACATATTTTCCCATAATACATCCCTTGCATGTATTTGAGTATGCAAGTGTACCCCTAGGAAGACCAGTAGAAATCTATTGAATGACTCTCAAGGCTCCATGGTGAAGATGGTCCAATCGCTTGTGCCATAATTCACCCTCATCCTAGCTCACCACTTGATATGCCTTGCCCATCATTGCTACACAGACATCTAACTCCAGCTTGTATAGATTCTTAACTTGAATCCCTATCCTCTTGGCTTGACCCATTGTTATATGTCGCACGAAAGCTTTTCCATCACTAAAAACAACGTCATAGCCTCTATCATCCAACATTGTGACTGAGACAAAAATTTTCTTTAGACCTGGTACATGCATCACATATTTTAATTGAAATGGTTTACCTGGATCCTTATGAAAGGTAATGGTACCAATCCCAGTAGCACTATATTGTCCGTCATCGCCCATATCAATATGCATTAGGATATGTTTCTCCTCCAAATCAATGAAAATTTCCTTATCTCTCGTCATGTGAAAGGAGGCGCCACTATCCAAATAACACACAAATCCCAATGCACTAGACACCATGCATGTGATCAATGATAATTCAAGCTCAAATTGTGAGGCAAGGGCCTCACCATCTGTAGATCTAGCAAGCTTCTTGTTCTTCTTCTTTTGTGGACAGTTAGTAGCAAAATTCCCATGCTCATGAGAGTGAAAACACTTCACCTTGGACATGTCCTGCTTCTTGCCATTCTTGGACTCAGATTTTGAATGGAATTTCTTCCCCTTCCCATTCCTCACCTTGGAAGCCAAAGCACAATCCTCTTCATACTCATTCTTAGATGAATATCCATCTCTGGTGTTCTGTCTGAACTCCTCCTACACCAAATCCGACCACAGTCATTCCCAATTTGGAAATTTTTCCCTTCCATTGACAGAGTCTTGATAACTATGCCAACTCTTGGGAAGTCCTAGGAGAGCCAAGCTCACCAAATCATCATCAGCAACTGTTATTCCCACACTCCCCAGTTCATCTCGAAATTTGACAAACTTCATGAGATATTTTGGAATGGTGTCGCCCTTTTCCATCTTGATCTTCCTGAGTTTATCTTTGAGTGCCAATTTCCTATGGTCACTACTACTTTGGAATAGATCTGTCAAAGCCTTCCACATTGCATATCGTGTGGCTTTACCATGGAGGCTTGAGACAATTTGGTCTCGTACTCCCTCCAACAGGATCCTCCTTGCCTTTGCCACTTTCTTTTTCCATGCATCAAGATTTACAGCATCTACAGCATCTAGATTAGGAACATCTTTGTCAATAAATTCCTTCAATCCATTGTCTTCGAGTACTGCCTCCATATTGTCCTTCCAAGAAATGTAGTTCGGGCTTCCCTCGAGTGCATAATCTAACCTCAAGCCATTGAAATCCATTTCTATCTTGAATCAGTTGTAGCACCAAGAAAGTCTTTCTACAAATTAAAATTCTATCCAGTCACAAACTCAGCTCCTGCTTCACTTCTGCAATTTCCTATGCTCCGATACCATGTAGAAATTATACAACAAGCATTTATATATTGGATTCACCCATTATAATAATGTAATAAATTTAAATATTGAATCTCTTCTATAAATATTTTGCGGAATTAAAAACATAATCGCTAATCACATGAACATGAAGAAATATCAATTACACACAATACAGATAATTTCCCAGTGAAATCTTACAGCTAAAAACCACACTATATTCTATTGTATATTAAGCATGAATCATGAAACAATTACATACAAAACTCTTCTCACAAGATTCCTCATGTACTCAGCTAATTGTATCACACTATCATATGAAAAACTGACCAACACATAAGCAATTATCAGCCTCCAGATAGCTTGCCTTGCTTGTGTAATCCCTGATGGTAAAGAAACCTAAAATATAGGAATTCTTTCCTACCTTGAGTGCACAAGTATCATGGGCACTCCAATGGGTGTTTTCTCGCATGTGTGCAAGCATATAATCCTACAACTGATAGTCAACCTCCTTTTCACCTAGAACTCAACTAGGTCTCCATTGGATCTAACATGCATGCAGCTAATAATAGAAAATCCTTAGTTGCATGTGATATCACTGATTGTGAATTAATTAATATTTAATTCACATGATCTTTCACTAGTTTATCTTCAATTATAACTAGCACAACTGAGTTTAACTCACTTAACTGAGTTAAACTATTTACAACTTGCACCAACTCATGCACCACTGCACTTTGAACTCTGTCACAACTAGAATTACTTTGCATGTCCCACCAACCAACCTCTAACTAGAAATCCACTAGCTAGCTGAATTTATCACTTTCAATTCACTCATTCAAGCCCACATTGAGAATAGATTACAATTTCATGTCCATCTTAATTAAGGGATAATAAAAATAGACATGCACCCAAAAATAGCGTTGTGGGCCCCAACCTAGTCTGGGTGCTTAATGCACTAGGCGTGGATGCTGAATATTCTTGTTGAATCTCAACAAAAGGACTATATCACTTTACCTTTGAATCCTTTATAATCCCACTAAATAGAAATAAATCCTCTTGATATGATAACTTCATGTCCACGTGGTTCATATTGCTTTTAATTACTTTAAGGAACTCCTTCATGGCATTAATATTTGATTCCCCCTTGATTATGTATGTAAAATTAGATATAAGGATATGTTTTTCATTTTTCAGGTTAATCACAAGACTATAGCACAGTTACATAGTAATAAGTGGGTTCATGTATCCAAAAATCATAGTAGCCAATATAGTTTTTGGGGAATTTCATTGCACATGTGTTTAATAAATTGTAGTTGGATCTAAACTTCTTTCATCATCAAATTCTTAAAAGAAAATTTTAATCAATGTCTATATATTTCTTCTGAATCAGAAGCCTAAATTACCTCAATTATTGATGCCTAAGCTGCTCTAAATCATCTTTTGCTTCATATTCTTCATGTTAATGTTTACTAGAGAAGGTGCAATAACATGTAATTATTTGAATGGGACACATGATTCTGAAGCAATTGTGTTATGTTTACAAAGAATATGTTGTATATATTCATTCAATGCAAGAGCCTGATAAATAAATTTCCATAAAAAGTTGTAACGATGAGTTACATTGTTTATTTCTTGTTAAAAGAGCATTGCTTAATCAAGGGTTATTTTAATTATTCAAGTCTTCGTCGTTAAAGCACATTTTTTATTGAGAGGTCATGGGTTCGATTCTCTCAAAACTCTCGGGGTCAGGCTCCATGTTTCAGTCGTGAGGAAGTGATCCCTTCAAATGGATCTACCCAGTATGAATAATAAAATCCATGTAGGTTTTAACCTTGTACATATAATAACTATAAACGGATTTTGAAAAAAAATATAGAAAATATATAATGGCGAGAACAAAAAATATACATAGATATTTTTCTCCTGAACCCAAAACCAAGAAAATCATATTAGTTTTTTAGTATATTCCTTTCAATGTTACAATACATTATATACATGTCGAAGCATTTATAAACCTTCAATCCATTAACCTTGGATTAGAACATAACCCTATTTCCTTTGACCGGATCTATAAAACCATAGGAAAAACCATCATGTGTAAAACCATGCACAAAACTCTGGCAAAAACCACCCCAAAATAGTATTTCATGGCGCTACCTAAACCCTACACAAGGCGGGCTAACACCCCTCTGCATAACCCATAACCAAGGCAGCCCCCTCTCAAACCCCATTTTTTCATGTGCATATAAGTTGTACAAAGGATATATCCTACACCCGAAAATCCATATTTAGTTTGTTAATCACACTCTCTATTCTTTTGAGATCTAGAGCATGATTTTTTATTTTTATAGGATGTCAAATGTAGGGAGCATGGAAGTTGGAAATGAACTATCATGGTTCTTTGAAATGTATTAGTATCATGTTCCACTTCACTTTTCCTAGGTTTGTAAGTATAGGTATCTTTCTCAAAGAGTGATAATGGCTTAACAAGGTAGCCATAAACTCAACCCTTGTAAAAATAATGATCGATTTTCCAAGCATTTTTCACATTATGGTCACATGGAAAGAAATGTCTCACCCATTTTTTCCTCATATAGGTGACCAAATATTATCAATTACTTCTGATAGGATCAGTGATGCATCTAAATATATCAATGAGTGGTTGATCACTCTTAAACCTCTAGGGAGATATTTTTCTTTCTTTTCCGAAGACTTTCATTCAAATATCCACCATTTGAATTATTAGTTGTAGTTTTAGCATAGTAGTGGACACAAATTGTGTGATTCATTGTATTTCAAAATGCACATTGTCTAAAATTTCATTTATCCATGCTTGGTGCTTTTGATTTTTCTAAAAGATTTGATCTATAGTTAGCTCACCTATAACTTACGGTCTAGTTGGGAAATGCATAGATAGTGGAAATCCATATAAAGCTAGTAATGTATTCCAAACCGACATGTCTAAATAGATAACACTCAAGTGGAAAAAGGATTCATCCCAATATAATCTAAGTCATCAATAATTCTCACACCCCTATTGAGTTCCAAATTATTTTGTGTCTAGGCAATAATAGTATTAGCACCCTTCACTGAAGAGGCCATTTAATGATTTACTCATGTGTTATATGACATATCCTAGAAATAGTGTCAAAAAATTTCTTTTTACCTCGTTGGCATACCCCTTAGTACCATAGTGTTTTTGAGTAAATATTGGATGCTTAATGTGCATACATCATATGCGTAGCTTCATATGTATTACATTCATCTGGTTATGCTCCAGTTTCAGTTCTGATAAAAACTATGGCATGGAATCGTAATTCAAGTCTAACATCTAAAAGGATAATACATAAATAGACCAATTATCTTGGTTTCATAACTTGAACTTGTCATAGGTTTAATGCAATGAGTGGGCGTGAAAAGGCGAAGCCACCTCTTGTGACTTGTTAACCAATCAAAATCATTTCGCCTTATTTGAAGGAGGGTTGAAACCACCATCTAATTTTCATTATAATAGACTTAAAACACATTAATTTCAGTATGTCGATGAAAGGAATAACACAGTATTGGAAAAAACTATCAATTTTTGATCAAATGTATTAATATTTGTGTTTTTCATATATTGAAATTAAAATATTGTTTCTATTTTTATATTGTCCAATAATATTTATATATTAATATTTATAATTTATAATATTGTATCTCATGGATATCCCTATTATATCATCATAATATATTAGCATTAATATTTGTACCATTAGTATTCATATTAATTCAAGAATACTTTATTTGTGATATTCTTTAATATTTATTATTGTGTAGGCGCTCTTCAACTCAATATAGAAGAGATATTGTAATTTAATGTCTTGTCTTGTCTTATCTTTTCTTGTTATGTAAACATTTTGACTAGGTCAAATTATATTAAAAATAAATAAATAAATAAAGTTAATAATTAAAATAAAATTGAGATAAAATAGTTAATTTACCATTTTAGGCTCCAGGTTTTGACAACCCATGGTTTTTCCCATTGTATTATTAATCCATGGTTTTTCCTATGGTATTTAAAGGCATAAAATTCCAAGGAGATTTTTTTTTTTTAATTCAACAAGAAAATTTCAACACCCGCGCCTAGTGCATTAAGCACCTACACTAGGGTGGGGCCCACAGGGCTAAATTTGGTTATCCCTTAATTGAGATGGACAATAAATTGTAATCTAGCCTCAAAATAACTTGTAATACTTAACTGAGTGTGATAAACTCAGTTAACTCATGAATTCCAAGTTAGAGGTAGTTGGTGAGGCATGCAGAGTAATTCTAGTTGTAACAAAGGTCGAAGTGCAGTGGTGCATTAGTTAATGCAAGTTGTAATCATTTTAACTCAGTTAAGTGAGTTAAACTCAGTTGTGCTATTTGTAACTATTAGATACATTAGTGAGAGATCAAGTGAATTAAACATTCATTAATTCACAATCAGTGATTTCACATGCAACTGAGTATTTACTATTATTAGCTGCATGCATGTCAGATCCAGTGGAGACCCAGTTGACATCTAGGTGAAAGGGAAGTTAACTATTAGTTACAGGATTATTGGGTTGCACCCATGCAACCAAACACCAATTGGAGTGCCCATGATACTTTCACAGTCAAGAAGGCCAAAATTCCTATTCTTTATGGATTTCATTCATTGGGGATTGTGCAAGCAAGGCAGGTTGTCTGGAGGTAGTAAATTGGCTAAGTATTGGTGATTTTTATGTATGACAGTGTGAGACAATTAGCTGAGTAGAGGAGGGATCTTGTGAGAAGATTTTTAGGTAATTATTTCATGGTTCCATGCTGAATATACAATAGAGTATAGTGGGGTTTTGAGTAGCAAGCTTTCCCCGGGAAATTATCTGTGTTGTGGCTTGATTGATTCTTCTTTGCTTCATGTGATTGGCAAATGTGTTTTTAATTCCTTAAAATATTTGTAGAAGTGATTCAGTATTTAAATTTATTACATTGTTAGATCAGATCGAATTGATGATATAAATTCTTGTTGTATAATTTCTACATGGTATCAAAGCACAGAAAATCACAATTGTGAAGGAGGAGTTGATTTTGTGATTGGATAGAATTTGAATTTGCGGGAAGACTTTCTTGGTGCTACAGCTGATTTAGGATTGAAATGGCTTTCAATGGCTTGAGGTTGGAGTATGCACTCGAGGGTAGCTCAAACTATATTTCTTGGAAGGATAGGATGGAGGCAGTACTCGCAGATAATGGCTTGAAGGAATTCATTGACAATGATGTTCCCAAACCCACTACGATAGATGTTGAAAATATTGATGCTAGGAAAAAGAAAGTGGAAAAGGTGAGGCGGATCCTATTGGAGGGAGTACGAGACCACATTTTCTCAAGCCTACATGGGAAAGCCACACCATATGCAATGTGGAAGGCTTTGATGGATCTATTCCAGAGTAGCAGTAACCATAGGAAATTGGCACTCAAAGATAAACTCAGGAAGATCAAGATGGACAAAGGTGACTCCATACCAAAATGTCTAACAAAGTTTTTCCAATGTCGAGATGAATTGGGGAGCGTTAGTATAACTATCACTAATGATGATTTGGTGAGCTTGGCTCTCCTAATACTTCCCAAGAGTTGGCACAGTTATCAAGACTATGTCAATTGAACTGAAAATCTTCCAGATTGGGAACAAATGTGGTCGGATTTGGTGCAGGAGGAGTTCAGATGGAACACCAGAGATGTATCTTCATCTAAGAATGAAGATAAATAATATTTCTTTGGTTGCCAAGCTGAAGAAGGGGAAGGGGAAGGGGAAGAAATTCCATTCCAAATCTGAGTCCAAAAATGGCAGGAAGCATGACATTTCCAAGGTGAAGTGTTTTCAATGTCAAGAGCATGGGCAGTATGCTACTAACTATCCACAAAAGAAGAAACACAAGAAGGTTGGAGTATCTGTAGCTGGTGAGGCTTTGGCCTCGCAATTTGAGATTGAGTACTTCTAATTGTTCGCATGCATGGTGTCAAGTGCCTTGGGATCTGTGCGGTATTTGGATAGTGGCACTTCCTTTCACATGACGGGAGACAAGGAACTTTTCAGTAACTTGGAGAAGAAGGATCTCTAGAAGCACATTGAAATGGGTGATGATGTGCAGTACAGTGCTACCAGGATTGGCACCATTACCTTCTATAGGCAGTCAAGTAAACCCTTTCAATTAAAATATGTAATGCATGTACCATTTTTGAAGAAAAATTTAGTCTCAGTTGCAATGTTGGATGATAGAGGCTATGATGTTGTTTTTAGTGAATGAAAATCTTTCCTGCGACACAAAACAATAGGACAAGGCAAGAGGATAGGGATTTGAGTTAGGAATCTCTACAAGTTGGAGGTAGATGTTTGCACAGCAATGATTGGTAAGGTGAAAAAAGTGATGAGCCGAGATGAGGACGAATTATGGCAGAGGATATTGGGCCATCTTCACCATGGAGCCTTGAAATTCATGCAGTAGATTTCTACTGGTCTTCCCAGGGGTACACTTACACAGTCAAACACATGCAAGGGATGTACTATGGGAAAATATGTAAAGGCCACCTTTCATGAGAAGGAGAACCGAGCTTCGAGGATCCTTTAGAGAGTTCACACAGACATGTATGGACCATTTTATGTTGCTTCAATAGCAAAACATAAGTACTATGTAATATTTTTTGATGAAATTTCTCATAAGTGTTGGATCTTCTTCATGCAGAAGACAGATCAGAAATTATCTAAGTTTCTTGAGTTTAAGGCACTGGTGGAGAAAGAATCGGGGAAGAAATTGAAGGCACTTAGGAGCGATAATGGTGGAGAATACATCTCTAAAGAATTCAAGAACTTCTGAAGCAAAGAAGGAATTCGAAGCGAACTGATAGCGCCTCATAACCCACAGCAGATTGGGGTCACGAAAAATAAAGAACAGAACGATCGTGGGTGGAGCAAGAGTGATGTTGCATGATCAAGGCCTACCAATGCATCTATGGGTGGAAGCATGCAACACTGCGATCTTTGTGCAGAAACGTTGTCCTCATAGGATACTTGGCATGCATACACCTGAAGAGGCTTTCACTAGTAAGAAACTTGATGTTACACACTTTAAGGTTTTTGGCTCGTATGTTTATGTACATGTGACCAAAGATTTCAGGAAGAAGCTAGAACCAACAACTGAGAACGGGATTTTTATGGGGTACACTGAAACGCCCCATAATTATCGAGTGTATTTTCCAAATAGCAGAATGATTGTTGTGCAATGGGATATAAAATTTGATGAGGAGAAAGACATGCGGTTGTCCCTTGAGAGGGAGTTGGACTTGCATGAAAAGGAGGAATTGTTGGTTCCCAAGGATGAGCCTCAAGATGTGGAGCAACCACATGCAAAGGATCATGGAGTGGAGTAAAACACTCATGCAGAGCCATCCATCAGAAATGGAAGAAGGTGCACCACGGAAGCTAATAGATTGAGACTTGATGTTGCGGAGAATGTAGGAGCCCCTACTTCACAGCACAGACAGAGATAGTCTCCTGACAGGTTTACTGGATGCATGGCTCTTATGAGAATATGTATTATGACTGAACCATCTTCTTTTCAAGAAGCAGTGTAGCAACCAAATTGGGTTGATGCAATGGTGGAGAATTATGACTCCATTGTAAATAATAGTGCATGGGATATTGTCCCAAGACCGGTCGAAAAATCAGTGATTGGATCGAGATGGATCTATAAGGTAAAGAAAGATGGTGATGGGAGTGTGGAGAAATACAAGGCCAAATTTGTGGCCCAGGGATTCTCACAGATCGAGGGGATCGATTATGATTAGACTTTTGCACCTGTTGCAATGTACTCTTCCATTAGATCCATCCTTTCACTCTCAGCGCATGGGCTGGTGCATTCATTAGATGGATAGGAAAATTGTGTTTCTCAATGGGATCATTGAGGAAGAAGTGTACATAGAGCAGCCTGAAGGTTTTGAGATCTTCAATAGTGATTCACATGTGTGCCGACTCAAGAGAGAAATGTATGGGTTGAAGCAAGCACCTCATGCTTGGTACACTCGGATAAACAGTTATTTCATTGAATTGGGCTTCACCAAAAGTGAAGAAGATGAAAATTTGTACCAGGCTGTGGTTGAGGGTAAGTTATTGATTATTGTTCTTTATGTTGATGATATAATTTTTACTGGTGATGAGCATCTGATACACTCATGCAAGGAGGATCTTGCAAGGGAGTTCTAAATTAAGGACATTGGACTCCTTCATTATTTCCTTGGATTGGAAATATGGCAGCGGGATGGTGAAATTTTTGTGTCTCAAGGAAAGTACGCCAAGGAGGTACTGGGTAAGTTTCACATGGAGAGTTGCAAACCCATGGATACTCCTCTTCCAGAAAATTGGATGAAAGAGGATGCTACTTCTGGAGAGGTATTGAATGCTACTGTCTACATACAGTTAGTTGGTTCACTGATGTATCTAGAGAACACCAGACCAAACATTTTCTACGCAGTTAACCAGCTGAGTCAAGCTATGGTTAAGCCTACCAAGCTCTTTTGGAAGGCGGGGAAGCATGTCTTGAGATACTTGAGGGGCGCATCATAGTATAGTCTATGGTACAAACAGACAAAGGGAGTGAAGCTTCAAGACTTCACATATGCAGATTGGGCGGGCAATACATCAGATAGAAAGAGCACATCAAGAGGGATCTTCAGCATAGGATCGATAGCAGTTTCCTGGTACAATAGGAAACAGCAATCTGTGGCTCACAGTTCAGCGGAAGAAGAGTACATGGCAGCGAGTCAAGATGCATGTGAGGTTATCTGGATGAGAAAGATCTTGTTTGGTTTGTTTGGTTCTCAGATGGATCCAACATTAATACATTGTGATAATCAAAGTTGAATTAAACTCTCGATTAATGTTGTGTTTCATGATAGGTCCAAGCGCATAGATATTTGGTACCATCATCTCAAATATTGTGTGCAGAGGAGAATAATGTTGCTTCAGTACATTCCCATGGAAGATCAGGATGTAGATATTCTGACGAAGGCACTCGCCGGGAGAAAATTCGAATACCATAGAGACAGGATCGGTGTGAAGGATAATCCCTTTCTTGTTGAGAGGGAGTGTTGAAATTCAACAAGAAAATTTCAGCACCCACGCCTAGTGCATTAATCACCTATGCTAGGGTGGGGCCCACAGGGCTATGTTTGGTACATGTCTATTTTAGTTATCCCTTAATTAAGATGGACAATAAAATGTAATCTAGTCTCATTTAGCTCATAAATTTTGAGTTAGATGTAGTTGATAAGGCATGCAAAGTAATTCTAGTTGTAACAGAGTTCGAAGTATAGTGGTGCATTAGTTAATGCAGCTTGTAATAATTTTAACTCGGTTAAGTGAGTTAAACTCAGGTGTGCTAGTTGTAACAATTAAATACACTAGTGAGAGATCAAGTGAATTAAATATTAATTAATTCACAATGAGTGATCTCACATGCAACTGAGGATTTACTATTATTAGCTGCATGCATGTCAGATCCAGTGGAGACCCAGTTGAGATCTAGGTGAAAGGGAAGTTGACTATCAATTGTAGGATTATTGGGTTGCACCCATGCAACTAAACAGCCATTGGAGTGCCCATGATAATTGCGCAGTCAAGGAAGGCCAAAATTCCTATTCTTTAGGGATTGCGCAAGCAAGGCAGGCTGTCTAGAGGCAGTAAATTGGCTAAGTATTGGTTAGTTTTATGTATGAAAGTGTGATACAATTAGTTGAGTACAGGAGGCTCTTGTGAGAAGAGTTGTTTGTAATTGTTTCATGATTCCATGCTAAATATACAATAGAAGATAGTGGGGTTTTGAGCAGCAAGCCTTCCCCGGGAAATTATTTGTGTTGTGGCTTGATTGATTCTTCTTTGCTTCATGTGATTGGTGATTGTGTTTTTAATTCCGAAAAATATTTGTAGAAGTAATTTAGTATTTAACTTCAGTACATTGTTAGATCAGATTGAATCCATGATATACATGCTTGTTTTATAATTTCTACAATTTTCTTTTTTGCAAAGAGAGATTTGATTAGGGATTTAAGTGCTACTTTCCAATCCAAAAACAATAAACCACATAATCTAAGGAGGCCTACGGTGTTGAGGGTTTCAAATTACCAATTTATAATTTTAATTTATAATTTTCATGCTTTTAAACACTAAATCTAGTAGGCCTTGGAAATGGAAAGCCTACAAGACAAGATCTAAACAAAGTGCTAACAATGGCGTAGAGGCCCAATGTCACCTCAGCCAAAACCCTCTGCTCTTCACATAATTTTACCGATGGGAGGAGTCCATATAGGAAGTATATCACTTAAAATAGATATTTTATCCATAAGGCACAAAGTGATCTAGTTAGAGGTTATTCAAGAGAGAGACTCAATAATTATTCAAGGCTTCAAAGAAGCAAAATGCTCTCAAAGAAAAGTCCTAGAAAAGAAGACACAAGACCTAGGTTTTTGAGATTTTTCAATGGTGATAGGTATTCACAAGGTCAAGGCCCAAGGGAAATTATTTCTTACAATGATATTCAACTAATCCTAGGCTCATGAAACCCTCAAGAAATTCCTCAAGTTGAAGGGAAAAGAGACTAGGATTTCCCTCTTGGAGAAACACCTAGGGCAAGATATTTTGTGAATGAAATTTGAGTGGATGCCCACCAAACTTGGAAGTTAGGTAGCCTGGACCCTGAGTTTGATGTTTAGGCTCTCAAATTTCCAAAAATCTTCCTCCCTAAAATTTCGCTGCAAACCCTAGATTTTTGTCCAATCCTTAAAAGGATTAATTTTAAGGAGAGAAAATTATGGATAAAATTTAGGGTTTATCACCAATGACTTGGACTATTTCCTTTTCCTTTAGGAATATGGAGTAAATGATGTGATAGATAACCCAAATGTGTTACTAAGGAGGCTAAAATTTGATGCCTTGGGTATCAAAATTTCATCATTTACCCACTCAATGATAAATGGACTTTGATGGAGAGTTATAAGAATTCCTTCACAATGAAAATTAATTACATGTTATACAATGAGAAACATATGCAATTCTCAACTATATATCCATTAAAATTTATTTTCAAACAATTAGGTCATAATCAAACATAATCTAGAAGCATCAATTCCATACATTAAACAAATTCAAAATGATAATATTCAACAATAGGAACTTACAAGATAGGATGTAGTATATCCATTCATTCACCAAAGAAATAGCTCTAAATACAATCCAAAATATCTTCAAATATCAAAATGCATTTCAAGAATCTCCAATAGCTAAGAAGCAACAAGTGTGAGTTTCTCTCAAGAGGTCGAATTTTCCAAGAGATTATGATGAGAGAATGAAATGGGGTCTCTCATATACATGTCCAATAAAGTATAATGCAATAGCCCTGGTAAAAAAATCATGTAAAAATATATAATACCACGATGATGGAACATGTATTCCAAGTTAAATGTTGGGAAAAACATCTTAGAGGGTGTTCATTTTAGTTATTATGGCTAAAGGAAATTGGCAAAGGCAATGCCAGCGAAGGAATTAAAGAGGAAAAAAAGTATTTTTGGCATATTTATTTATGAAAATAATGGAAAATAGGAGAAAATGAAGGTGAAAAGTAACATGTTGCATGTGAGGAGGAAAATGAAGGAAAATAATCGAAAATGAAGAAAATAGAGGCCTATTTGATAAAAAGGCTTCTGAGGATCAGTTGGAAAGTTTTTTCTCACACTTATGACTTTCATTCTATTCTCTCTCTCTCTCTCTCTCTCTCTCTCTCTCTCTCGCTTGGACACTGATTTTTCTTGGAGCACTTTGGCATTGGATCAAGAAAGGAAAAGAAGGCAAGAAGAAGGAAGGATCAAGCAAGTAAGAGCATGATCAAGCAGCTACGACGGGATTCTTGGAAGGTATTACTTCGCATGTGTGATTTCCTTGCTTGATTTGGAATGCATGGTATTGAATTTGGTTCTTTTTTTACATGGCATGGGATTTTCCAGGTGTGACAGTGTTTCCATCCTAGCCTTTCCATTTTTGGATAGCCTTGATGAGATGGGTTCTCATACTTTGGTTGAGTTGGATTGTCGAATGGATTCGAAGTTGAGTGAGGGGGATCTCAGAAATGTCAAACACATGGCCTAATGGTCCCTGAACTAGATTGTGGATCACGGTAAATCCACTGGCCTAGTAACCCCTGAACCATACTGTGGGTTGCGGTAAAGTAAATATTGTGTGCCTTGGTGGACCTAGGATTACTTGTCGGTGAATGGAAGGACATACGGTAAATCCAAGAGGTGGATTTCTCTTTGTTGGGCCTAGTAATCCTGGAATGGAATGTATGGTAAATCCTGGAGAGTGGGTCTTGGTGTAGGGCCTAGTGATCCCTGGATCGGATTGTGGATTACAGTAAATCCTGAGAGACTAGGAGGCACTAAAATTCTTCATGGTGTATTGGGAGAACTCTGGTAGTATTCATGCTTTTTTGGTTGGTTATGAGTCCCAAATTCATGCTTTTAATATGGCACAGGGGTGATTGGATGAAGAGAGATATGGCTCAGCCAATCTATAGTCGGATGGAACGTGGTAGTCCCATCCCTAGTTGGTTTTTAAATTCATTAATGATAAATTCATTGCCTTGGTATTTGATGTTTGAACGTATTGATTTATATGTGGATTCTATTGTTGATGCATCCATGGTATTTATGTGTTTTTTATGTTGGTTATAAGCATGTATTATGATATTGATGGCGTATGGATCTCCTTGTGTTTTTATTTGTAAATGAATGAACAATGTATCTATGACCTAATATATGATAATTCATTTCACAATGTAAGGGAACAATACTTCTTGGCGTTCTCAGATAAGTATGAAACCCCTATCCTCAGATATGTTATTTAGGCCTGTAGATTGCATTTGATACCAAGTGTTTGATAGAATGTTAGTCCCATTTGGGGATGTTCAGGCTTATTCCTCGAGTTATTTTTTGGTTTAGTAGCCTTGTCATCTTGTGTTTAATGGATTCTGGAAGCTACAAAAAATTCTAGACATTGGTTGGAATTATGAGCTAAAAAAGCGCCTTAAATCTTGCAAAATCTGGCACAACACTACTGGAAATAGTCCATGTACGCAGACATGCAGGTTTGTGCATGCGCCCAGAGTTTCCCAAATGCAGGCATGCAAGCTTGCGTATGCGTCCAGAGGTCTAAGAGCTCAAAATATCAGTGGAACCCAGGGGAAAGATGCTTGAATGGTTGGGTTGGCTCCTGTGGGTGTTATTGTTAATGTATAATGTATCTGTGATGTATTTCCATTGATTCCACTTCCTTAAGGTCACCTACGAGGTTGAATCGCATCATAGTAACCTCTTGTCACATGATTACACTGGTTGGTCGATTTTTGGGTAGATGTGGGAGGAGGGTGTTATAGAGTGGTATCAAAGCATGGTTCAACCCTCGGACTGGATGGAGAGTGTGTTGATCATGCATTTATGTTGGTTGCATATGTGTTTAGTATGTGTGTCTTCTATGTGTGCTTGTTGCATTTTCATGTTGTTTACCATGGTTTTAGTGATGTCGTCATGTGAAGGTTGATGGTGTTGTTGTAGGATGTGTCGTCATGAGTGTATGGTTGTATATGCATTTGTTATGCATGTATGTGTCTATATGTTGTTATGCATGCATTTGCGTGGTGAAGGTTGTCATACCGAAGGTCATTGTATGCAATTAGGTCATCATGATGTTATTGGTATGTTATGATGCTAACGTTGTTGGCTAAGATAGAGTAGGAAATGCAGATCATTAAAGTGATGTTGCAACAATGGATTTTGGGATAAGAGAATATCTTCATACAAGTTTGTATGTTTGGCATGCAGGTATGTGATTCAAGGTTGTTGTAAGAATTAGGGTTACTTATATGTTTGTCATTCTATTTTTATTTTGACTACATGTATGATATATGCTAGTTGATCAGTGCCATATATACATTATGGTTATGTGTATGCCTTTCATTCTATTGATTTTATGGTTACATACATGATAGATGTTAGTTAATTAGTGTGATCATATGTACATGCATTGGTTAGTCAAGCATATTATTAACTTGATGACTATGTTACATGTTTTTGAAGAATATGTTATATGTTAACTTGTAGTTAGCTCAATTAGTATGTTATATGTTGTTGATGAGCATGTTATATGTTAACTTGTATCTAGCTCGATGATTATGTTATATGTTGTTGATGAGCATGTTATATGTTAACTTATTGTTGTTATATGTTATTTAACTTAATTATTAGGGTTATAAAATTAATATCTTGATGTTATATGTATCACTCTAAATTGTTCTGATTGGGTAGGAAAATGGTTACGATTATGACATTCAAGTATTAGTCGACTTATTTGTGATATTTTGTCATACTAATCTAGATTGACTGTGCATATGTGATTGTTATGCAAGAAAGACAATTGCTTATGAGTTTATGATGTGAACATGTTAGCTAGTTACTATTATGGATATCATTGCCTTATTTAGGTTGAGTTGATTTGTTGTGAAGTTATATCGTGCTAATATAGACTAATTTTGCAGACAAGATAGCCTCCCCTGCGATACCTTGAGGTATGAGTTTTCTTATGTCGTCTAATTGGTGTTTTAATGTTTTATTATGTCGATTATTCGATGTTCAAGTTTTTGGTGTCTATTATTTCATTTATTTGTTGTATGAATGTTCGATTACTTGCATGATATGAGTAGTTTCCTAGAAGGTTGCATGAATAAATTATCTTGTTTGAGATGGTTGTAATAATGCGTTGAGATAGTTTATATATACTTGAGTACAAGTTGGTGATTGTTGTAGTATTATGATATTGGTTATTAGTTGATTATGACATGGTTGTTAGTCTTCGTAGAAATTGATTTTAGTTAATAGATTTGATGTCTTGATATTCGGAACATGTGATTGACCTGTGTGAACAGTTGCAGGGAAATATGCTTGGTGTTAGCATGACAAGGTAATAGCTTATGTGTTTATATAACTAACAAATGGGCGATATGATAGTACATAGTAGGACTCGATTGTAGCAAGGTAAATGGTAAAAAAAGGAATTGAACGAGAATTCCTTGGGCTACGTTTGGAAACCCTAATTCCAAACGAATGAGTGCTCTGCATACAGTAAGTATTCTTAACCTTGACTTTGTATGAAATTATGTGGATATATGCTATATTCGTGAACATGTATTTGACAGGTATAATAATTGTTTTCCATCTATAAATAGATTCATCAAGGAGTTGGAGTTCCTTGAGAGGTGTATGTGTTTAGTTATGAGGTAGTGTGCTTGATACAACAAGGTAATGTAAATAGCATGTTGTTATATTTATTTATGCACTGAAAGTTATGTGTTTATAGCAGTATGATGGAGGAGATTGCATGGCAAGAGACTACCATGAAATCTTGAAGAAAGCTCTGGTTGAGCCTTCTTTTGGAAGCTTTGGGAAACCATGGGGATTGAGTCATGGTGTTTGTTTCTAGTCTTATGCTTTTTGTCCCTTGTGATTTGTTGTGTTTGATTTGCGGTCTTGATTGCATCTAGTGCATGGCCACGCCACTTTGTTGCGGTGTCGTATTTATTTTGGTTTTTCATGGTCTTCTTCTTGTTTGTTATTTTTATTTCCTTTTATGTATCAATAGTTTTTGGAATTGGTTCGGAAAGAGGAAAGTTAATGGAGCTCAGGGAGATCTGTGTGGTACCCAATAAGTAATGTAAGACTCGGATAAAGCTTGGTACATGAGTAAGTGTAGTGGAAGGTAAGAGTATGACAGTCGGTTTGATTATTTAGGTCCATTGTCGTAAATAGATGGTGGCAAGACAGTCGCGAGAAAGGTAACATGAAAGGTAAAGTGAATGGATCTGAGGTGTCAGATGCCTTGGCTATGTTGGGAACTGTTGTTCTCAACATTGTGCATGTTGTGCACGAATAAAGGAATTTATCTTAACCTAGACCTTATGATATCTAGAAATTGTGTTGTGATCATGATTATGTTGATGCTTATATATGTATACATGTATGTATGTATGTATGTCATCTCTAACAAGGTCGTCATGATCATGATTGTTTAATGCTAATGTTTATATGTACATATATGTGTATGTGTGTCGTTGCGTGATAGGATCATGATTATTTTATGCTAATGATTATATGTGTGTGTGTGTGTGTGTGTGTGTCACTATATGATAGGGTTTTCAAGGATAATTCTTGTGGAGGAATGATTGCTTATGCAGGTGAATGGCATGAAGAGGTTCTTGGTCTTATGAGGAATAAAGTGGGAAGAGTAACTCTGAAAAATCTATGAAATCAATATCATGTGGACATGACTTGATATTATATGCTTGCACTATGCCTTATGGACAGGTAATGCTAAGGGGTGCATCAACAAAGTGAGAGTAGTGTGATCTGCGACATGTTAGGATAAGCATGGATAGTGGAATATACTAGAAGCAAGGTTGCTTGTGGGGTCAGTGTGAGTTCTATGGATGTGCAGTACTACTGTTGTGTATATGTTGTGCATGTTTTATATTCAGTTATTGTACCTATGGTGATGTGTACATGTAACATATGTAGTATTGTGTACATATGGTGTTGTATGCATGTTGTATATATGGTGTTGTGTGTATATTTCATACGTAGTGCTAGGTATAGATGGTGCTACATACATGTTGAATATGCGGTGTTGTGTACCTACCATACTATGTGCATTATGAATATGTGGTTTTGTGTGCATACGGAATTATGCACAGGTTGAATATTTGGTGTTGTGTACATATGGTTCTATGTACATGCTGTATATGCAGTGCTATGTACATATGGTTTTGTGTGTGTATCATACATATGGTGTTGTGTGCATGATTTTACATGTGGTGATGTGTGCATGTGGTGTTGTGTGCAGGTGATGTAGTGTACATGTGGTGTTGTGTGCAGGTGGTGTCGTGTACATGTCATGCATGTGACTTTGTGTACATGTGGTGTCATGTACATGCCATGTATGTGGTGTTGTGTACATGTGGTATTGTGTACACATTGTATAGGTGGGGTGGTGTACATTTGGCGTTGTGTACACAGTGTGCAGGTTGTTTTTATATACATGTGATGTTGTGCACACGTTGTGCAGGTAGTGTGGTGTACATGTTGTGCATATGGTACTGGAAACGTGTGGTATTGTGTGCATGTCATACATGATGTGTTGCGATCATGCAGTACTATGTATGTACATGGTGTAGTCATGGTATCGTGACATGTGTATTCATTGTGTTGTACTTTGTATATATATATGTATTATGTTTTATTGTACACCGGGTGTAGGTGTATGTGTTGCATGCCGATGTAGGCATATGTACTGTATTGTATTATACACCGGGTGTAGGTATACGTGTCATATCCTGGTGTGGGTGCGTGTATTGTGCAGTGTTGTATGCCATGTGTGGATGTGTGTGTTGTGATGTACACTTTGTACATGTAAAGGGTTGAAGAGAAGGCACTAGTTGTTTTTCGGGTGTGGCAATCGATCCGGTGTATGTACAAAAGAACAAAGGTAGAAGTAAGGACCAATGGAAGATAAGTATTAGTATTTTATTTCAGTTTTATTATGCATGTGATATGTGACTCTTACTTATGATGGTTACATGTGATTTATGATTATGGTTTATGATGATTTCATGCAATTGGTGATTTTAATTATGATGGTTTCATTTTGAGCTAACCAAATGTGATATGTTTATACATCATGTTTGATCAAACAACCAGTTTGAATTGTTGCGACAGGAAGTGAAGAGGATTGCAAGTGTACCTTCTTGACGAGCTATCAATTAGGTACGATTTGAAGTTATTTCAATTTATTTTGAATCTAATGGGAATTATGTGCTTTGTACAGGAAAACATGTAATGCCTGGTGGGGTGGTTGAAATTGATTGCAAGCATTAGCAACAACAATAAAAGGAATTGAAACATGCAACAATATGCTAGTAAAGCACTTCAGGAGTAGGGCCATTGTGGGACACTGGTACCCAATAGAGTCCATTGATTTCCATGAGCATGTTATGACCAGTATGATGGTTTTGAGGTAGGTATATGCCTTGGTTGTTTGAACTTCCAATGCGAGGAAGCCTTGCCAAGTGATGGATCTCCCAAAATAGGGGATGTCGGGGAACTTGGAAGGTGAGTGATTACATGGAAGGGGATTACCAAATCGCCTTAGGGACTATGTAGCAAAGAAGGGAAGGCCAAGAATGGATTTTTTTGTTCATTAGCATTGCCAGATGGAATCAGATGTACATTGGGAGTGTGCCCTGGAACAATGAGCCGATAATTGTTCATTGAGAGGACAAGTGGCACAGGATTGTAGCGTCGTACCTTGGATGCAACTTTGAATTTGACATTGAATTTTGGAATTCCTGGGAAGAAGGTGAATCCTGGTATTAATTTTGAGAGTGGAGGTGTGAGCCTCTAGATTCCCTTGTCGATTGATACATGCATCGTATCCTTTTCTTTGTTGATTAAGAAATGTGTATATGTGTATATTATTGTAAATATTGTATCGAGATATGTTATAAACCTCCATGGGTAGTATGTTTTGTTTTCAATGATTTTCTAGTTTATAGGTTTCATTGAACACCGAGGACGGTGTTCACCTAAGGGGGAGGGTTTTGTAACAACCCTAGTAAAAAACTCATGTAAAAATATATAACACCATGATGATGGGATACGTATTCTAAGATGAATGTTGGGAAAAACATCCTGGTGGGTGTTCATTTCAGTTATTATGGCTAAAGGAAATTAGAAAAATTAATGGCTAAGGCATTAAAGAGGTAAAAAATATTTTTGGAACATTTATTTATGAAAATAATGGAAAATAGGAGAAAAGGAAGGTGAAAGGTCACAGGTTGCGTGTGAGGAGGAAAATAATGGAAAATGAATAAAATACAGGCCTCATTGATAAAAAGGCTTTTGAGGATCAGTTAGCAAGTTTTTGCTCACACTTATGGCTCTCATTATATTCTCTCTCTCTCTCTCTCACTCTTGGACACTTAGAGTTTTCTTGGAGCACTTTGGCATTGGATCAAGCAAGGAAAAGAAGGCAGGAAGAAAAAAGGAGCAAGAAAGGAAGAGCAGGATCAAGCAGCTAAAACAATATTCTTGGTAGGTATTACATTGCACGTGTTATTTCCTTGCTAGATTTGGCATGCATGGTATTGCCTGTGGTTCTTTTTTTTCATGGCATGGGTTTTTCCAGGTGTCACAGTGTTTTTAGCCTAGCCTTGCCATTTCCAGATATCCTTGATGAGATGGGTTCTCATACTTTGGTTGAGCTGGATTTCCGAATGGATTCGAAGTTGAGTGAGGTGGATCTCTGAAATGAAAAGCACATGGCCTAGTGGTCCCTAAACTAGATTATGGATCATGGTAAAGCCACTGGACTAATAAACCCTGAATTGGACTATGGGTTGCAGTAAAGCCAGGATTGTGTGCCTCGATGGGCCTAGGAATCCTTACCAATGAATGGCGGGATATATGGTAAATCCAAGAGGTGTATTGCTCTCTGTTGGGCCTAATAGTCCCCGAATGGGATGTACGGTAAATCCTGGCGAGTGAGTCTCGGTGTGGGGCCTATTAATCCCTAGATCAAGCTATGGATTACAGTAAAGCCTAAGAGACTAGTAGGAACTAAATTTCCTCATAGTGTAGGTGGAGAACTCTAGTAGTGTTCATGCTTGTTTGGTTATTTTTGGTTGGTTATGAGTCCCACATTCATCCTTGGAATATGGCACATGGGTGATTGGCTTAAGAGAGAATTTGCTCAGCCAATATATGGTTGGATGGAACGTGGTAGTCCATACTTGGTTGTTTTTTACATTCATTAATGAGAAATTAATTCCCTTGGTATTTGATGTGTAAACATACTGATTTATATGTGGATTCTATTGTTGATGTATCCATGGTATTTTTGTGGTTATAAGCATGTATTATGATATTGATGATGTATGTCTCTCCTCATTTTTTATTTTTAAATGAATGAACAATGTATCTATGACCTAATATACGATAATTTAGCTCATGATGTAAGGGAACAATTCTTCTTGGTGATTCTCAGATAAGTATGAAACCCCTATGCTCATATCTATTATTTAGATTTGTAGATTGCATTTGATGCCAAGTGTCTGACAGAATGTCAGTCCCAGTTGGGGATGTTCAGGCTTAGTCATGGAGTTAGTTTTTGGTTTAGTAGCCTTTTCATCGTGTGCTTAATGGATTCTGGAAGTTACAACAAGTTATGGTCAGTGGCCAGAATTGGGCTAAAAAGGTGCTTAAATCTTGTGGACGTTGGCACAAAATTGCTGGAAATAGTCCCTGGACGCAGGCATATATGTTTGTGTATTTTTTAGAGCCTCCCAAATGTATGCATGTAGGATTGTGCATGTGTCCAGAGGTCTAAGAGCTCAAAGGCTCAGTGGGACTCCGGGGCAGGATTCCTAAATGGTTGGGTTGGCTCTTGGGGATGTTATTGTTGATGTATAATGTTTTTGTGATGTGTTTATGTCGATTACACTTCCTTAAGGTCACCTAGGAGGTTGAATCTCATCTTAGTAGCCTCTCGTCGCATGTTTACCCCGATTGGTTGGTTACTTTGGTAGATGTGGGAGGAGGGTGTTACATTTAATTTTAGCCCAAAGCCCCTCTTAGTTGTCAAATTATGGGAAAAAACTAATTGAGGTTATAATCCAACCTCATAGACAATTTTAAAACATAAGAAAACACCCACAAGAGGGTAAAAATGATGATTTCATCCATGTGTGAGCCTCTTAGAGCATGAATTTATCTCTCTTGGTGCCAAGTTAAGTGAAGAGGGATCCAAAAATAATCCTCTAGGTTTGGCACCTAGATCTATATGGAAATCATTGTGTGGACCCCAATTTTGTGTTAAGGGCACAAAATGGGTCACATGGGTATCCCAGTGATGGAATAATTTGGTTATGCTCCAAATTTAAGGGCTCGGGGAATGGTGTTAACCCTCCCATACCTTAAAGGGTGAGACAAACCTCATTTGCGCCTCAGATCAACTATGAAACCATGTATACACTATTTAGATGGTTGGGGCATGCTAGTCCAAGTGCATCATCTCATGAATAATGTGGGGAAAGTGCAGACCATTGTGGTGTTTTAGGTTCCCATGGAATGGTGTGATGCTTTGCAAGTGATAGGAGTCCCATGGATCTCAAAGCTTCACCTATAGGGTGACATATGCTCCTCTAGTGGACTCAGGCCCTAGTTAAGTTTCTGAACCCATGATGAAAACCACCTTCCAATCACACATAATGCCTAGTTTTGCATCTTCACCATTATTTAAAATTAATCATTAATGCATCTAAGTGAACCAGTCTTGTTAGTCAAGGGAAAATTGAGACTTCATATGGGTCTTCCCTTCCAAATTTGGGGGTTTTCTCACATAATAGTGTTACCTCCCTAGGAACGATTTGCTAATAGTTTATAATTTTAGATGTTCTCGACCCCTAAGGAGAACGACATGTCCCTGGCACATCCCTCAATTAATAGGTGGCATGTGGATAATAATGAAACGAATGGGGGCCAAGGGATACAAGGATGGAAATAATTAGTAAGTCCACATATTGGGTGTACAGATGTGACGAGGGAGAATTTCTGGTTACATAAGTTACCCCAACCTTTATTTTTCCCACCTCTCTTTATTTTCATTTTCATTTTTATTTATTTTTATTTGTACTACTTCTCAAAGCTTTAGGAAAGGAGAGAATATTGTGAATGATGTAAAGTAGTTTTCACCCCCTTAAAGGTGGGGCAGTTCATAACCCACTATGACGTGCATGGATTCCTTTAATGATGTGAAGGGTACTTATATGCTCTGGGAACCAGGGTGATGACCATAATGATAAAGGGTAGATCTCATGTTTGGATTTTTCCCACGTGCTATATTAAATGTCTAGGCCATCTTTTGAATTTTGTAATTTTATTTTCTCTTGTTTCCTGCTTGTCGTCATGATATTATTTTAACTTTATTTTAGCTGCATCAACCTCTAAGGAAATTTTTCTTGGCCCAACCCATATATTTCGATAAGAGGAGGGGGTGTGTCAATTCCTTATGGACCCAGAGAAGTGAAATGGTGGAATAGGGCTTGTAATGTGTAGAGGGGAGTGAAAAATGTGGAATGGGAAAACATGACCACACTACCAAAATTGGGGTTTCCCAAGTAGTTCACTTCCTAAAGCCATAGGCTAATAGGGTAGGTCCCACAAGACTAGAATTGAAGACTAACCCCCTATTTAATGTGAGGAAACAAAACCATGGTCAAAGCCTTTACTTCTTCCAATTCACTCAATAATCTATGCCCAAAATTGATTTGAAATTTATTGTTATTTAATGTTCTGCTAATATCAGTTTCAGATTTAATATGAAAGCGCTTTGGTTTGCTTCTTGTAAAATGGTTTATACATGTGCTTATGATTGATAATTCAACAAACATGATGAGATTAAGTGTATTTTATAAATATAAAATCATGGAAACTAAATTTTGAACAATAGCATATAAAACATAGGAAACATAGAAAAATGAGTCAAATACACATGGTTTTGATGAAGGAGTTCTCCCCTCCTGGGCTACATCTCCTTGGTCCATCTTCCATGGCATGGGCCTTTGTATTAGCTTCAATTGTGCAAAAGTGTTGTTTACAGTCTCCTGTTGCCTCTGCAACCTACTCCAATGGCTCCAAAACATCAAAATCTACCAAGAATGACCCTTCTTGAGCCAAAATTGGTCGAAAAATGCCTCAGCTATGGCAAAACCAATTATTCCTACTATTTCTCCACTAAAATTGGAAGTTTTCCAAATAACTTCACTAAAAATGGAGCACTGCCGCATTTGGCAAGCTCCGCCAAATATTCTGCCAGTTTAACTACACACTTAAGTTAAGATGAGTTGATATAAGGTGTGATTAGTGGCTCGTTAAGCAAAAAGCGTGTTTAGTGCTAATCGTGGATTAGCATGGAGCTTAGTCCCGGATTATGATGATAAACAAGGCTTAACGGATTAACTCTGCCATTGAACAGTGTAAGCCCTTCGGTCTTTGCACTTCGAACATATTGGAGGAAGCTAACTCGTAGGGTTGGCCCCCTCCGAACCCCCAACCATGACTCTGACAAACTTTAAGTATAGGTTTCTTCCCATGGTTAATAAGGAGCATTGTGTGGTATGGTGGTAGCTCTCGGCACTTGTCTGGGGGAGGTCGCGGGGTCGACCCCAACCTTCGCCCCTCCTTGGTCAATAATCTTGTTGAACACAACATTTCAACGGACCTTGGTATAAATATATATTTGCGCCTTGACTATGGTTTGTGAAATAATATTTTACCTTAGCTTAAATATATATGAAAATAATGTATGCGCCCAATCAACCTTTGAATTTGACCTTGTATAAAATATATGCCATCCATCCTTTCCATGGGGGAGGGAACATGGCAGCCTTGGACTGCTCCACATGGCCCTTCTCAATTAGCTCAATTCCCCAATATAAAAAAATTAATAATCCACCATATGTAGAAATTTCAACCTTAGGATTAGGAGGACAAATTTCAATTTCTTAAGCAACATTGGAGAATCTGACTGTGACACTTGTCACAGTGTCAATGGCTGAAAATTGGAGAATATTTTGTGGATATTCCTGAGGTGCTAACTGGACTGCCAAGTCATCAGTCTGTCACTGTTCTGCACATTTTTTACTTGTTTGAGAAAATTAACAGCAAACCATAACTTACTCATATGAACTCGGATTTTGATGAAACGAGTTGGAGCATTTATGAGAACTTTCATTTTTTAGCTAAATATTGAGCCTTTGATCATTCCTCCCCACTAGAAGCCTTTTGGACCCAAAAAGATACTATCAATTTTTCAGCAGGTGAGGGTATATCTCCCTCACCATTTCACTCTCCATCCATTTGGCCTTGGAAGGATTTTTTCCCTTGAGTCCCACTCTAAGGTATTCAACATTCCCTCTCCTTGAATTTATGGTTCTTCTGTCAAGTTTTAGATCTTGGTGAAGTTCATCAAGATATTCCAGTGATAAATCATCTATTAATGGCACCTAAACATGCTCTCCTTGATCATCAATCAAAGGAGGCTCAAACAATCTCAAATTCTCAACCTTAATGGTAGAATATATTTGCATATAAGGAGGAAAATCTAGCTTAAATGCATTAGTACCAATCTTTTCTAGAATTATAAATGTACCATAATGGATTGGCTTGAGCTTTTTACCTTCCACTTGCAATATTTATTTGTAGATATATAACCAAACTTCATCTCCAACCTGGAATTTGTGATCAAAACGGTGTTTTTCATGCCTTGCCTTGTAGCTACTTTGACTCTTTTCAATTTGTTCTTGCACTGCATGATGTACCAACTAAATTTGTTCAATGAACTTCCTTGCCTTATCTATGTCTCAATGACCATCTATAGTGACATCTTTCTCAAATATGAAGTCCAAAGGTGATCTTGGCAAGTACCCAAGACATGCCTTGAATGGCGATGTGTTTGTGGAAGAATGCTTTGCCCTATTGTTGCATGATGAATGTAATGCAACTGTTCATCCCACAACTTGGGATGTTTTCTGCAATAGCCTCTAAGAATATGAATGACTATCATGTTTACCACCTTGGTCTAACCATTTGTTTGAAGATGAAATGTTGTACTCTTCTTCAACTTTGTGTCTAGCATGTCCCATAATTTTGACCAAAAATTCCCAACAAACTGGGAATCTCGATCACTTACAATAGTCTAAGTAGGAAGACCAAAATGAACCCAAACATTTTGAAAGAAAATATGAACAATTTTTTCAGCTATAATTGTTTTCCTACATGGCATCAAAAGACACATTTTGTTGAACCTATCTACCACAACATACAAGTAATCATGACCTTTCCTTGACATTGGAAGACCACTTACAAAATCCATTGAGATACTCTCCCAAGGATGTGAAGGAACCAGAAGTGGAGTGTACAATCCAAGTTTCCTATTACTAGGCTTACTTATTGCACATAAATAACATCCTCTAATGAAACGAGATACACTATCAATCATGTGTAGCCAATAACAATACCTTTGGAGATTCGCTAATGTCTTGCCTACACTGAAATGTCCAACAATTAATGAAGTGTGCGCCTCCCTTATGATAGTGTTTCTTTCTCCCTATGGTATAAATAACTTGCCCAAGTGATACAACAAACTAGTATGCACATGATAATCTAACTCTTCATTTTGTTTTCCTTGACTCAAGTTTTGATACACATATTGAAAATCATTATCATATGCATATTTTTCAATGTAATTGTTATCACTAGAAAATCGGACAAGAAAAAATGATATTATTAAATGTCAAGCGAAAGGATTTACAGGGTTGAGGCACACTAGAGGATCTGAATAATTTAAAAAATCTCTCAGATCCAGGAGAAAAATAAAAATGCGCACTGAAGAAACCAACAAAATGTGCCTTCTGGGACCACAAGGCACACTCTAGGAAATTGATCCCACACTTGAGGTCGCCTAAGGAAAACCGCCCAAGCCTCCTTAGGACCTCAAGGGAGCACACAATGGAATAATGTGGCACACAATGGAATCATCCTTCTCTCTTGGGTCACTATCCATCAATGTACCAAGAGAGGTAAGGAGATTTTGAATTCTCCTATAAAAGGCCACCAAGAGATGAACAAAGGGAGAACACATTGTTATGTTGGCTAGAATTTCCCTAAGGATCCAGCAGTGTGTGATCCGGAGCAAATAGAGAGGGGACTCAATTTTTGGCCACCCAACAACTCCAATCCTTCATAGTAGAGAGAGGGACTTTGCGCCAAGGTAGCTCGGAAGTAAAGATATCCTAGCATCGGGTCTTAGAAATCCCTAGTTCTAAGGGCGCCTTCACAAGTGAGTAAAAATTTCATCCTTTATTCCTACCAGCACTCAATAAGAGGGGACGTAAGCACAACTGTTTGGATTATTGAAGTTGTTTGACTCTATTTAGAGCTTTTGTATAGTGTGTTTAGTTTTTTTTTTTTTTTCCAAATATGCATGTTATTTCACTATTTAGTATGCTTTATTTCTTAGCATGTTCACTAACTTGTTGACTCCCTTGATTTTCTACCAGTGACCAAGAACTTAAGAGGAAAAAACCACTCCTCTTAATCAGGTGTGATTTGGTACACTCGTGCACCAAATCCACCTACACGGGATTGGCGACTCCACTAATTTTATTTCCAAGTTTATGTGGTTGTGCCTTTTTTGCAGATACCTCTTTCTTTGCTTTGGAGTTTGGCTGGAACTACCTCATTTCTCTCCTTCACTACTTGTTCACCCTCAGTGAGAGGTCAAAGCTCATAAGTTCCAAAAATTTATTTTGCAAGAAAATCACACAGTTTTTTAATAGACAAAAAATCCAGACTGCACGCATTCATCAGTGACCTGCGTGCAGACTTCGCGCTTATCTGAGTATTTTGCGTGCGGAAGCCAGAAGCAGAAATTTGCTGCTATTTCCCTTCATTTCCTACTTGTAAAGTGACTATCAGCACATAAGAAATTTTCCAGCACTGGTTGAGGTGTCCCATGACTTGTTAAAGCTCACTCTTGGTTGTGTTTTAGTAGTTTAGGTGTTAGTTTTAAAAATTTCAAGTTTATTTTCACAAAGTGAACACATAGTTTAAGTAGGGGGAAATTAACTTACATTCTAAAATGATTTATGTTTTGTGAATTTAGGCACCAAAAAACACACTGGTAATTGGCTAAATTAAGTGGCCCTAGTCCACACATGCTTAGCTAAAATATTTTTCATTTTCCTAGTTTAAAAGCCATTAATTTTAGTTCAATTTTTGGCACTAGGAATCGGGACCAAGATAGAATTATCCTTAGAGAGAAAGTGATCTCTGTTGCCTTTGCACCCTTGGGTGATCCTAGGCAAGCATATGAACACTCTTTTCCGATAATTCACTATCTCCCTATAGTTGATCATTTATATTAACTAGGAAACATTGTAAGCGGCCCACATCCGCACATGTTTTTCTTTTGAGCAAGGAACAACCAAACGTAGCTAAATAGGGGATTTTGAAAAGGATTACCGCATATCCACATGTTCAACCTATCACTAGTAAATTTGGCCCAATTTCCAATGGCCAAAGTGTCATTATTCCGACACCACATCGGTGCAAGAGCGACAGTTTGAGGCCGGTCAAAGCATGGTTAGCCTTAGAGTCACAATTCTGACACTTCCATAAAGTGTCGGTATTGTGATGCTTGTTCCGACATTTTCCAGACGCGTCGGTATTGCGACGCTTGCAAAGCGTCACAATACCGACGCCTCTGGAAAATGTTGCAATACTGACTCTTCCAAAGCGTCGCAGTTCTCTATGGCTAACCACGCTTTTAAAGGGTCGCAAGACCGACGATATCTGGCAAAATTTCAAAGCGTCGCAAGACCAACGCTTTGTCGCAAGGCGTCGCAAGACCGACATTTCTAGGATGTCGCAAGACCGACGTTTTTTCACAAGGCGTCGCAAGACCAAGCTTATAAAGCGTCGATATACCGACGGCCAGTTAAATTTAAAAAAAAAAAATGAAAATTTTTGTCTGACTCTTTTAAATATGCTCGTTATTTCTGTGCTTTTCATATACAAAGCTAATAGACATTTTAATACAATAAAATTAAATAAATTCAAATGAATCTGTGCATACTTAAACTATGATTAGCATATATTTTTGTGAGTATCATAATATATAATGCATGAAAATTAAAATAAATATGTCCATGGTAAAACCATGATTAACATGTCTTTGTCAGTCTCAGCCTCTGACTTTTGATCGACACCCATTTTGCTTGTAGTATCTGTCACAAGCTGCATACATCTAGCATTTGGCTTCCTGCGACACAAATTGGCCTTCCTCAAGCCTGCATATATCTAAAATTTCCATGTGACTCTTTTAAATATGCTCGTTATTTCTATGCTTTTCATATAAAAAGCTAATAGACATATTAATACAATAAAATTAAATAAATTCAAATGAATCTGTGCATACTTAAACTATGATTAGCATATATTTTTGTGAGTATCATAATATATACTGCATGAAAATTGAAATAAATCTTTCCATGGTAAAACCATGATTAACATGTCTTTGTCAGTCTCAGCCTCGGACTTTTGATCGACACCCATTTTGCTTGTAGTATCTGTTACAAGCTGCATACATCTAGCATTTGGCTTCCTGCGACACAAATTGGCCTTCCTCAAGCCTGCATATATCTAATATTTTGCTTCTTGTGACACCAATTGGCCTTCTCATTCACTATTACAGTTCTTCAAGAAGGACTGTGCACAAATTAAACTCAACAGAGACACTACAACAAGTACTTCTCTTGCAAAAATTATTTTACAATAAATATATATACACCACTTGTTTACACTTGACAACACTTGTTTATTTATACCATAACAATGAAACACTTGTTTATTTATACCATAACAAAGAAACACTTGTTTATTTACACCCATAATAACATGTGCATGTGCCGACAAGAGTGATGGATTTTGAAATTTATATAACCTATAGAAAATGGGTTAGTTGCACATAAAGTGGTTGGAAAAAGGAGACAGAAGAATCGTCGAAAGAAGAAAAAGCTGGTTCCTAGGAAAGCAAGGCAGCATCAGTATTTGTTGGGAACTGGAAAGGAATGTGTTGTACTCGAAGGCATAGAAGATCAACTGAAAGAGGAACCAAAGGAATAGAAGGAATTGTCAAGAATCACAAGGCAAAATGATGATAAACATCATGAAACAGAAACAGAACTAATAATTCCATGTGAGCATCAAGGAAAAGATTGTGTTCGTGATAGAGACACAGTCCCCTTTATAGAATCACCAAATGCACAATGTGAAACCACTCTAGCATAGTCTTATAAAATAAATAGGATCAATAACAAAAATTACTGAATGTCTCAAGATCTGAAAATTTCAAATAACAAATTGCAGATACTGCAAAATGTTTTAGGATCTGCAAATTGGAAATATAAAATTACCGATACTGCAAAAGGTCTTGTAAAACAAGTAGGAATACTGCTAATTGCATGGAAGATGGTATTGCAAAAAGTTTGATAAAATAAATAGGAAATAGTAATCTAATGCAAAATTCAAGATTTGTTCGTCGATCATCACCAAAAAGCTCATAACATGAACATACCCAACAATGTTTACTTCAATGGAAACCAATTTAATGTTGGCTCCCTTCCTTAGACCATCGTGGTGGACTGTATGGCTGAAATGAAGAATGGGACCTGTGTTGTTGCAAGGATTGGGAGTCAGGGACTGTTTTGCTTTTGGGATGGGCTTCTGATAGCATTGAAACAACATCTCTCATCGATTTCCGGTCCATTGGAGACCTACTAGTGCAGAGGAGAGCCACTCTGAGGACCAGCATCATCTCTTCCTTGACTGAGAAACTTGGAACTCTAATAATTTGATCTTAGATCTTTGCCATCCCTTCCTTGGTCTGAACTCTTTCCTTGACCCAGTCCACAATGTTGGCACCTTCTCCAAATTCTGGATCCATTGGCTTTCTTCCAGTCAAGAGCTCTAAGAGGACAACCCCAAAGCTGTATATGCCACTTTTCTCAAAGACTTGAAGAGTGTAGGCATATTCTGCACAAATACAAAAGATGCATAGACTCATGAAAATCTGAATTGACGTGATTGTAAGTTTGATGGACTTAATAGATTGTTACCATCCTCAATTAATGAAACAGTACAAGTCTCTGCTATGTTTAACATACAACATTCAGGTATATATTACAAGAGAAAATCTGTGTGATAACTTGATTGGCTGTGTAGAAAACAATGAATGCTACCTTATAGTAAATTTAATATTTTGAACTAGGCTAGGCTAAAACATAATTCCATAACCATTAAACACTTAGAATCTATAATTTCTACAAAAAGAGGACTAAATCGAAGCAAATAAGGCTCTCTGCAAGTAGTTCCTTCAGGGCAAACAGCCAGGTCACCTTTGCTTAAGAGTTTTTTCATGATCTCCCCATCTTTATTTATGTTTCTACTAAACCTTACATTCTTGATGGGTGACACTGCCTCTGTTACACAGCTGATACTGTATGTAACTTTTGTTACAGGCCTTCTAAGTGCTACAGTAAGAAAAACAAGATCGAGAATAGTTTTATGTGAACAAACATATAATGTACTGGTTTTCTCATCTGTGATCTACACTGGTGGAGGAATTCCTCGAACTCTGATTCTTACCCCCAGGAAATATCCCACTGGTAGAGCCAACTAGTAAGGTAGGCATAAACCAACCAAATTCCTCATTACAGCCAATGCCAAACTGATGGGGAACCATAGAAATATCCCCATTGAGACCAAGGCTTTTAAAATATTTAGGGTTTTTAAAATATTGCAAGGAAAATCCATATACTTTTAGCATGATGAAGTCACAAGCTATTTTAAAATAAAATTATCATAGCCTTGTATTGTTCCATGCTATGTACACAGATGAAAATGAATATCCATGAATCCTATTTCATATTATGCAAAATTGCGGAAGTATGTGGATCTTTTATACTTAATACTTACTAAAGCTTGCTGCAATACTACCCCACAGGCCTGTTATTAATAAGTCTCAAGTCTTCCAATATCCAATAAGGAATGCACCACAGAATGTATTGCCACACCCTGTTGGATCAACAACATCTTCCATCATAGTTTCTCCTTGCATTGAAGACTTTAGCATGGTACAAATTGTGTGAAAAGCTGGAATTTCCCATGTCTCCCGAGTGTCAAACCTGAAATAATAAGATGTAAGATAAATTGAAACAATGAAATGTTTGGAATGATGATAACTTTTGGTTTTTATTATGGAATAAGACTAAATCCAAAAAACATAGGACAATATGAATGTTTAATTGAGTACTAATATCTTGCCTGTGAACAATGCTTCCCGAAGGGCCTCTTCTAAGAGTCACTACCTGCAATTTGTATTTTATTAGCATTACCATTTCAATTCCAGAGAGTTTGCAGCAGCTCAAAACAACTAATAGATGGCAACACAATTTTAATATATACTAGAAGAAAAACCTCATCTCCAAGTTCTGCAATACACTCGATCATCTCCAATGGTGATCTAGGTCCAACAAGTGAAGCAACTTCCTTTTCGTTTGTGGAAAATAGGTTCCCAGCAGAACCCAGTGCCCTGTAAGATGAAAATCCATATTACTAAATTACAGGATTTCTAAGATAATTTAACTCAATCAAGTTAATATTTCTAGTGATTCAATTTGCAGAGAGGCTGACTGCAGCCTCCTCTTCCTATAAAATTCCTTGCAAGAATAAGGATGTTGCATAACTTAATTGAGTTCACAAGGTTAACAAACATTTCAAGGGAAATTTCCCATTCAAAACATAAGCGCATAAATGAAAAACTCCAGAAGGAAATCTAGAAATGCAACCTGTTGAAAAACTAGAAGTAGCAGATTGCAACTCCTGATATGTAAAATGCCTGCAGGTTTTACTTTGAAAAATGCACTCTAATATTCTTGCCAAAAGATATACAACAACCAAATGAAATCATTATAAAACAACCTCACAACAACCTTAGCTAATGGTTCTCTTTTCTTTGACTCTTCACTCCATGGTTCCTCTGAGAAGTGTAGCTTTATAGATTGTTATTGCTTTGAATTATGCCCAGCACAGGGCTCTCCTTTATGTGCTTTTGTGAACTCTTCTATTGATCCATCCTCAAATTCTTCATCTAATGTGTTTGTAGTTGCTGGATAGCAGCATATAGAGCACCTGCTGGTAGGTTATAAGGGCGGACTTTGGGTTAGTTTTAGACACCAAAAGGGTGCACTTCATGAGATAGCCTTATCCTTTTTCTAAGTGAAATGGATGAAGCAGCGAATGAATATCAAATCAGAGGTGTTCGTGGTAAATAAAGCATGCATGACTGGTGAAGGAGATAAGACACATTTATCCACGTAGATTGTTTCATAAGCTGCCTTGTTATCCCTACCTAAACTCTGTTTTGTGGGAAAAACATTCAACACTGGAAGATACCCGAAAGAACCCTAGATCTGTTGTAATATACTTTAGATCTAAAATTCATTGAAAATCTTTGTAGATCTATGAAATATTTGTTGTAAATTCTACAGATGTTTGTATATCTTAAACAAAATGAGTTTTCAATTTTGGATTTAAAAGGGCTCTTCAATGTAAAATTTCCCAGATAACCATATAAATTTGGAGTTTTCTTTGAGCCATACAAGTGCGCATATAGTTTCTTTCAACCATTATGGATCTAGTTTTGAATCTTTGTTCTTTGCTGGTAGTGATCGAGCCATCTAATCGGCTAGTTGCTGATTCTATTTTAAAATTTCCCAAATCTTTGTAGATCTGGCAATTCTCAAGTTATAAAATTGCAATTTTTTTGGATCTGCACCTATAATACGAATTATAAAGTTGTAGATTTTTTTGGATCTGCATCTATAGTACATTTCACAGTGTGAAACATTTGATCTATCCCATCTTCAATTGGATGAACTCATATCAATTTGTTTCTTATTTTACTCAGTACCTCAACCTCAAATTTCTTGATACTCCAAACTTGTGCACTTGCATGAGTTTGTCGAACTAAAATCCATAGCTTAAACTTCATGAAACTGGTGGAGTCAAATTCATGCAAGCGCAAACACATCTTACACATCCTCTTTGAAACTCATCCAAAAGAACATTGGAAGACATCTAGAGAGAACCCTATAGCCTAACACAATCCAATGGAATTGACCAAAAAAAACCCAAATAGGGTCAACCCTACTATAGGAGGAAGGGCCTGCAGTAAGAACTTACCATTTTGCAAGAGCTGAGGGCGAATGCTGTTTTGCAAGAGCTGAGGGCGAATTTTGAGGGTGAATGTTGTTCTTCAAGAGCTGAGGGTGAATGCACATGTAGTTTTTAATAAAAATCATTTTTATTTACATTTGATTTTTTCATTTCAAATGAGCGCGCATTTGATTTTTACATTTGATTTTTGCATTTCAAATCATTTTTATTTGGATGAAGCCATCACAATAGCGACATTTTGGGGCATAGTGTCGCAATTGCGACATTTGGAGGAATCCATCAAAATACCGACACTATGCCCCAAAGCGTCGCTATTGTGACGGTTTCCTCCAAACATCGCAATTGTGACACTTAGACTAAGTGTCACAATTGCGATGTTTGGAGGAAGCCATCGCAATAGCGACGCTTTGGGGCATAGTGTCAGCATTGCAACGGATTCCTCCAAACGTCGCAATTGCGACACTTTGTCTAAGTGTCGGTATTGCGACACTTGTCTCTAAACATTGGTATAGCGACGGTTTCAGGCAAGATTTGAAAAAGTTAAAAAAATTTGGGGAAATTTCTAGCATTTGGTCAAAAGTGTCGGAATTTCTACCAAATGTACTAGCGCTTTTTCACCTCTTTCTCACACACATTCACACCTTAAGTGAATCAAAGCCACCTAAAACTAACTTAACTAAACTCATTAAACTCTCCCCACAGGGGCCACAAGAGAATTTATAGTTTAAGTTAGGACCAAGGGGCTAGGGATCCAATAAGCCACCTTGGTTAGTTTACATCTTGAAACATATAAGTTGAATTTTTTGGGAACTTTTAAATCCGTCTATCCCCCCACGGCAAAGAAAACTCGAGCGCCACAGAGACCTGATTCAAATGGGGTTAAGCTTAGGCCCAGTGTGTGTGGTATTATTCGAGGCTACCTAACTCGTCTAATACTCGGTACTGTTAGTTGAATTACCAAGAAACTCAAGACTCGAATTCTCACATGGCACGATGGTACTTAGTGGCCAAAACTAGGGCATCCTTCCCTATAGGTGCCAGTGTAGGCAGCACTAGATCCTCTACCCTTACCTTGGTCGATTTTCTTCGGTTGACTAGGGGCATCACCCGTTCTTTTGGAACATTGTGCCAGCATTCGCAAGATATATTCTCAAGGCTCATTTAAATTTCAGTGTGTGACAACGATTAGGTCTTCTAGATTTGAGTATCATATGCAAAAACAACAAAAACCCATATTTTTTGATTGATTGGTCACATATTATTAATCTGGGAAAATTTATCTTTTAATTTTTCTATGTTTTATGCATGAGATCGGATTTTTTCTTTGATTATAATCTCTATCCTCTCAAATATTTCCAAAACCATACCTAGTTGATGTAAGAACAGACCCAACGAGACCTCGTCGATCTAGACATCTTTTGGACCTCCCCCCATTACCGAGAGGAGTTCCAGGTCTTTCACCATTTAGGCATCAAAGATGGAACACTGTGACCCTTATTAGTTCATCCTTTATTGTGGAATCATTAGTTGGGAACCCTCGTCGGTCACCCAATGCCACACCGGTGAACACCCCCACAGGGTCACCGCATACCACTCCTCCCACAACCCCTAGGGGACAGAGGAATGATATCCATTAGGGAAGCCAGATGAACTCAAAACATGGTACGTTGTAGACAAACCCTATACCTAACTAGAACATTGTGTTTTCATAGGGTGCAATCGCTACCAACACACAATCACCTTTCTTAGCTTTGCTAAATTTACCAGATTTAACCAAGCTGACAAATGACCCCATTGTACACAACCCTACATGGCCTCCCATGCCCACGAAGCTCGCTTCGGACATTCCAAAATTCGAAGGGAAGCAAGCGGAAGACCCCGGAAATCATGTTATTATTTTCCACCTATGTTGTTCGTCGAACAACATCGTTGATGATACTATTCGATTGAGACTATTTCAACGCACCCTAACCGAAATAGCTGCGAAATGGTATGTGGAGCAGCCATCTGCTACACATGGAACGTTTAGCGTGCTCGCTACTACATTCCTGACCTATTTTCACTTACCCATCCACCATGATTCTGGAATGGAATTACTGACCCACTTTAGGCAAACACCTGTTGTCCATATCTCGAACCATCTCCATGACTGGCGGCAGTGTCGTAGTTTGTGCAAAGCCAAACTTGACGATCGAGTTTTATTAGACCCATTCCTGAAAACTCTCACTGCAGAGATTTCAAAGGATGTGGCACAACAAAATCCCATATCTGAAGAGGACACCATCAGTAAGTCCCAACAACTCGAGCTGATCTATATGCAGTCAGGATATATTTACAATATCCTGCTTAACGCTCCGCGCCTGCAAACTTACAAATATTTTTCCAGGCGCGTCAAACTCCGCAGACGGTTTGATTGGGTCATTGACCCAAAATCACCTAAGCAGCAGTGTTCCATACCCCAGTTATGCATATGATTCTACCCAAAACATACTGCAACAGGGCTACCAAATTCATCATGCACCTTCGCAAAATGTGACTAGTAGGGCGTCATCATGCCACCATCAGCATGGAGGTCCATGTCCTTTGGCTCAGGGGACCCAGTACACAACTAAACATGCTAACGAAAGATATCCCCCCCAAGAGCCATTCATAAACCAGGGACAAGGACCGCAATATGCCTAGTCCCCAGCACAAAACCTACCCATGCAGAATAATGCACAGGTGAACTTTGTGTAACCTTCCAAATTATCCAAATTATCCTCCTAACGCGTTTAATAAAAAAGAAAAAAACAGCCTAAAGGAAATCCTGGATAGGGGGGAAACAATCAAAAATGCCCTCTATAATCTCAGGCTAGAAGCAACTCCAACTGAAATCAAAACCAAGAGCGAAGCAACCCCCAAAGGTAGAACAAGAGGGAGAATCTTCAAACAAACCACTCTTGTTTAATCTGTGGTGAGTACAGTCATTACATTCACCGCTGTCCTAACCTCCCTGAGCTGGAGAATCTACAGGGTAATAGTGGGCAATGGGGATCCTCATAGTAGATAGCAGTCATGCAGGAGCCTTTCCCCCATCAAGGGACAGTTAGCACTCAGCAACAGCAAAAAACTCTCGACGATTCTGGAAAGAACAGCCATGAAATCTACATGACTAGCAAAGAAATGTTTTTTCAGACACGGAACCGAAATTATGATACCCCACCAAACACCAATTCTTCAGGGGCTAGTACAAGTGAACCAATAGCACCTTTGACCATATCAAAGATGCCTATTGAACCTTTGCCAAAAATGGCCAGGGGACCAACTAGGTGGGTAGGAAACCATTCCAAAGTAGCCCATAACTATAGAATTGTGGATGATATGGCTCAATATCCCACCACTATGTCAGCTTTGGAGGTATTGAAATCATGCCCAAAGCAAAGGAAAGCCTTACTTTCTGCATTAGGTGCCATAAACCCTGTCGATTCGCGCCTGATGGATTTTGATTTAGAAAAAACCACCCCTAGGCTTCCCTCGATGGTCACCTTTCAGATAATGGTGTCGGTCCAAAACATTGCCATTCACCGGTGTATCATTGACAAGGGTGCAACCACATGCATCATGTCAAAGAACGTCTAGCAGAAGTTAGCGTCTCCCAAACTAAAGCCATCAGACATCATGCTTAGAGCATACGATGTACACCCTTAAGCTCCCATCAGCCTCTACCAAAACGTTCTGGTTTGCTTAGTCGGCAAGATGGTCCTTATATACATTGAAGTCTTGGACACTCAATTGGATTACAATATACTCCTTGGTCGAAGTTATATGTACGCCATGTCAGCCATAGCCTCCTCTTTTTACCGAAATATGATTTTCCCCCATGAGGACTGCATCATTACTGTCGACTAATTAACACATAGCGAAAAGTGACCCCTAAAAAATGCTGATGTCATTTTACCCTATGTAGACACATCTGCCGAGACGCTTACACGGTACTAGGAATATGGCCCCAGCTAGTTCAAACCGTCGTCCATCCTAGGGTCATTCCTAAGAGATCCCCCTGTTATACCTGAGTCATCACCTAATGTCACGGAGGCTCTGGTGTGCATGATGTCCTCATCCAGTACCAAATCCATTCAAGACACAGACACGAGTAGTAATGACACCGATTCCTTGACCACGGTAGCCTCTCTAGCCTATGTCATATCCCAAACTCCTTTCCTCTTCCCCCCAACTGGTTTTGTGTCGCATCAGGTCATGGCCACGGTGATCCTACCAAACTTATCATTTGCAATCTCGGTTTGGTACCTAGTCCCACCTACCATAATGGGATTCGTGCACATCACCTCTATAGGGTTAACCCCCCTCAATCTTGAGCAGACCCTAGATGTTCAAGAGACTATAGAAAACATCCCTTCGAAGTAAATTCCCATCACAAAGCCGATGGTTACAACCAAGAAAACTAATAGAAGAGGAAAGAAGGTGGAGAATCCCACCACGCCACAGGAATCACCAGACTGCACCATATGTGACATAGAAGGCCACCCTACCCAAATATGCCCAGAGTTGGATGAGTTAAAATTTCTCCTTACCTTTGCGGTATACATCGCAGCAACAAGTTCCAGTAAAAAGGAACCTGCCACCAAAATTCAAGGCAAGGCATTGCATACAATTAACACGTGCGCTATCTGTAGCAATTATGGGCACTATACTCATCATTGCCCAGAGATCCTGTGACGTAGGGATGCTTTACACGCCATTGAGAAATCATATCAAGAGGATCCCTCCATATTCTAGTTAGTCGGAGATGAACCTCGCATCATTCTATACCTGTAGGAGGAATGACAATCACCTGAGGGACTCCCAGCCATTCCCCCTCCCCCTATCAAATGTTGTGTACTCTTTGATGAACACAATCATTTCACCACCGATTTCCCAGCTCTGGAAATTTTTCAGTGATGGTATCCAGTCCATGTAGTATATTGCACAGATCCAGATACCCAGTAATGCCCAAGGGCAGTGCCACACATTCGCACCTCTAAAAAAAATAATTTTTCAATTCTGACAGGTATGCCCTCTCATCTTCTTTTTTAAGCACATGTCTTTCAAAAATATTTGGATAAAGGATATGCTTTCACTTGGGGTATTTTTATGTAGGTATTGTGAAAATCACCCATTGCTTCATCCACTAAAAGTTCGAGAGAAGGTATCATTCTACCCTCAAAATGATAGAGTCCCAGAAAAAACTCTGCATATCCTGACATCATTTCTCCATAAGAAATTAACCATAGGTTCCAAACACTTGACCATGTTTTTCATCACCCCACCTTCCACGTGATAAACATCCTCGTTAGTCGGTAGAGCCTCCCCTCCATGGCGCCCGTCACCCAAAGTAGACCATATATCACAAAAATCATGATGCCATGGCCACACTACTTTATTCTGGGAAGCACCTCATGCCCATTTCACTCGCCACGCATCAGGTCAAGTTTTACCACATCAAATTAAAACCCCTTTCCCAGAATACCAGGTTTTAAAAGTAGATCAAAAGCACACTACCGTGCCTCGCATTTGGCCTACCATACCTCCATCAGCATAGCCCATCTGTAACATTTTCCATCCACTTCATCAACCCCACACATGAGACCAACCAATGGGGCCCCCACCCTCAGAAAAACACTTTCCTCACATCCTCAGTGAGCAAACACTTTCATGTTTTGGGGCACCTGTCTCTGTGTTTTGTACAAACCAAACCCTATTATTTCATTCTTTTGGTAAGTGTACAAAGACTGCAAACAGTGCACTATGTCGCCCGATTCATCCATCCATTTTTTCTCCCATAGCAGCATTCCTCGGTCACCCTCTGTTGGAGTATCACACCCTCATGCATAATCCACCATGACATTCATAACCAATATATACCCACCCTATACATCCTACTGACTCTAGGGATATCCCCATCATAAATAGTTATGACTACCGCCAAGCTACTTTTTATACTCTAACCTTGGGCCACTGAAGCCCCATCATCATTTTCCAGTCACCCCTCGCCATCATGCCTATGTTAAACCTATCACATCCATGATCCTCATCCCTTGTATCAGCGACTCTCTCGTTTGGCTGAGGCTTCCTGTTTTTCGACATCAACACCTAATTTCCAAAAAGGAAGCGGTACCATGGATCACCCCTCTCCACAAAAGGGACATCCTCGGGTGGCGTTGTGGGAGACATCATTGCCCACAGATGTCATCGATCCTCCTGACATTCAACTACAACACAAGCTTTCATATCAATATGGTATTGTAACTTACAACCATTGCACTTTGATCAAATTCATCGAAGACTCGTGCCTTTATAAGCATCTCTTTCAGAAATGCTTAAACGGGAAGGTCCTGTTAGGGTTCCCATGTTTTGGCCAGATTGGCAAGACCAAAAGATGAGACAACATCAGAACCACTTTTGGGCCCTAGGATCTAGCCCTCCTGGACCCGGAGAGGGATCTCTCCAAATAGAGCAAAGAATGATATATATTTGATGCTCAAGATGAGATGTTAGGCTAGTTATGAAGCACGAAGGGGTTTAAAATTAATTTGGTTGGTTGGTTCTTTGGGTTAGTCATAGGATGTAAGTGAGAAAGTAATGGGAGAGAAGGAACAAAGCGGCGGGGATGTTTCGGCCAAAGAGGATGGGTTAAAGCTGTGCCATCCAATGGGCTATGGGAGTCATGAAAGGAGAATTACTTGCAACCAGCAGCCAAGGCTTCCAAAGGGCAAGTCATCTAATACCAAAGGATCTTTAGATTAGATGGTGGGATGGAACATTAAGGAGAGAAGGTGAAAGAAGGAAAGACAACCAGATTTCTGTCTATAGATCAGGTCAGAGGTCATTTAACTCCAGACCTGCTTGGACATACTCTAAGGCAGCTCTCAAAGAGACAAAGGGGCTGCTTATAGATCAGACCAGAGGTCATTTAACTCCAGGTCTACTTTAGCAACTCCAAGGGAAAAACATAGATAAATTTGACAAGGAAACATCCAAGCAGCAAACCCCCAAGTTCATACATCAGCCAGCAGGCAATAACATCCACTGCACTGGTTAAACCCCATGAATTCATTCTTAGATACACACAAGGCAAAAAACATTAAAGGTAGGGAGAGCAGGAAACATAGGGCACCTAGCAAGGGTGAATCCTATGTTATATTTCTGTTGCCTACCAGAAGAACATGAAACAGTATGAAAATGTAATAAACAGAGTTAGGAAAAACATCACCAATAGTAATAGACCAGGATCCTGTGAAAATTGCTTTGATTAATTGATGCAAAACCAGTCATGTACAATAAGCTCAATGGCTAATACAGTCCAGACTTCTCCTCCCAGCCTATTACATACAACTACTCTGTTACTCCCTCTCAAGACTGTTCTAACAGTCGAACTGAATCCCACTAACAGCAACAGCCGAACAACTGAACAACAACCACAACAACCTTTTCATTATGTTCTCGGGGATTTCTTATAGGAGAAGAGGAAGAAACAGAAGTAGGTGAACATTTAAATGAGTTTCATTAAGACAGAATGGTGGAGTAGCTGAGCCCATTCTGCTTAATGGCGTTCTTCTGTACTCTGTAGGCTGTCTCGACGCCTCTGTCAGGTCGAATTTGACCTCGGATATTTCTTTGGAGTCCTTTCTGGTGTTTGGAGCTCTGCGCTAGCCTTATGGAATAAATGAACTGGACGAGATGATCTGCAGGTCTCTCCCTACCAAATAACTGCCGCCTGACTGTCTTAAATGAGCTTCAGTCAGTGTAATTAATCGTTTCAGAGCTCGAGGAGGCATGGAGATTTCTGTAGGAATGGTGTACGCCTGGAGAAAATGCGCTCTGCTGTTAGGTAGCGCAGTTATGACTTGCTGGGGCACTCATTAGTCTTCAAGCTAAACCTTAATCCTTTGAATACGAGATTAGCACTTTAAATCTCCAGTTACTGGCTCAAATCCCTTAAATCCATCTCTGCTATCCCGTTTGGCCGCTGAATTGGCCTCTCTGTGCTATCTGTATGATGAAATAAACCTGTTACAAACCCAGACAGTGGTGGCGGGGAAATGCTGTGGAGGCCCAGAGGAAAGGTGGCAGAGATGATAGCACGGCAGTGGTGATTGAACAACAGGATGATTTATGAACAGCGGGCGAACAAATATGAAACATAAGACCTTTGATGAAAAACATAAAACTTTGGTTAACAATGGAAATACAAGGAGTTCGGACGAAATGTAATGAAATGCGAGGCGAAATATCGTACATGGCGGGACCCAATGTGGTGGAGGGCGGTTAGATCTGAGCCATTAGATCCCAGATCCAATGGACGGTCAGGATCAAATCGGAGGATCGCAATCGGGGGGAGCAGGGGTGACACATTCAAAAAGTTTCAATTGCGATCGGAGCGATGTTGCGATTAAGCGCCAATCGTCGGATCTGGAAGGGAATGGGCGGCTGGGATTGAATCGGGAGACAGCGAGGAAGGCTTGCGATTGTGATCAGAGGTCGGGGCGTGATTGAGCGCTGATCGTTGGATCTGGGAATTAGATCAACGGTCCTCATTCAATCGGAGGGAGAGCGCGATCGGGGGCTACAACATGAGCGTTGCGATTGCGATTGGGCGGGGGCCTGCGATTTAGCACTGACCGTTAGATCTGAAGGCCAGATCAACGGCCCACACTCAATCGGAGGGGCAGTGCGATCGGGAGTTGTGATGACCGTCCAATCTGCGGGAGGATGGACGGCCAGGATTAAGTCGGGAGATCGCAATCGGAGCACAGAGAAGAAGGCATGCGATTGAGTTATGCGATTGCGATGGAGCGATTGGCGCAGGGCCGTTGGATCTGCGGGACAGATCAACGGTCAAGAATAGATCGAAGGGAGAGTAGGATCGAAGGATCAGAGGTATGGGCTGCGATTGATCGGAGGGCACACTTGAAGCATTGCGATTGCGATCGGGCGGGGGGCTGCGATTAGCGCTCCACCGTCAGATCTCCGCGGAAGATCAACGGTGCGGAACGCATCGCCAGACTTATCATTATAAATACATCGCATCGGAGTTCCGACTGTTACAAAGGATTTTTGCACCCACCTGACTTCTGATTGCGATTAGCGCTTGGGACTTAAGCGCTTGGTCCCAGCGTCGGGGCATGTGTGGGGAAGTGGTTTGAAAGGGGCTTACGCCTTATAATAAGGTCGGAGGATGGGTTTTGGCCTGTTTCAATGTAATTTGAGGGCTGGGGAAAGGTAACGATAGAGGAATAGGGGAGGATAATGGCCACCAAAGGGGTAAGGGTAGAATTTAAAGGGGAACTTGGGGGGATTTGAGAGGTAAGAAGGGGAATAGAAGGGGAGAGAAAGGGGATAGAAAACAAAGGCTTTGGGGGAATGAATAAGAGGGAAAAGGGGGTCTTTGGGCATTCTTCATAGCAAGGAAACATAAAGGAGAGCGGCGGAGGATACTACAGAGAAAAGGGAGCTTCAAGGAGGCGCGTAGTTTTTCGGGAAGAAATGCATTCCTTGAAGGCTCAAAAACAATTTAGCCCCCTATTTGCTTGTCAAAAATTTCATAGGGGGGCTAACAGTGGCTCCACATGGGGATGGCTTCTTCTTGAAGGAGTCAAGAATTCAGAAAATGATCTCTTGGTGTAGGCCAGATGCCTGCTGCTTGAACCATCCCTTTCTTTCTTTGGTCAGCTGCCACAAATCCTGAAGACAACATATCAGCAGTAAAATTCTCCCAAACAACTACCTACCCACACTATAGTCCTAACATTTCTTCTTCTGGGTGCATTTGGACTTGCAGACCCTTTTACATCATCAATTTTTACAAACAGGAAAAATAAATCTATTCTAATTCTACCCTTATTACTCCATGAGACTAGATTAGACTATTGGTCTCACATGTTTCTCTACCTACACTACTACCTGCTAGGATTAAACTGTCTAGCAGGTTCCTTATCTACATTCTAAGACAGAAATTGAAATAACTAACTACCTACTCATAGACTGAGCTTTATTGAGATTTTCCTACCTACCCTACTCTACTGAAATATTTACAAGTCTAGCTTACAAACATTTTCTTCCAATGTAACCAGTCCAACAAATGATCCCATGGCTGGTCCTTCTTGCTCAACTCCTTGAGCCTGCTGGATAGGCAGGGCAGCTCCCACTCTTTTTGTTCAACAACAGCAGTGTTGAAAAGTTTTGTTTCTGCTTGCAACATGCTGCTGAGCAAGACCTTTGATCCTTCTTCAAATGTATGCAGGAAATGTGCATAAGGATCATGAAATGATACCTGATTGTAAAGGTTTGGTAGGCTAGTTTCAACCAGGATTTCTTGTTCTTCCACTGGATCAATGGCAAGACTCTCTTGAGAAAGAGAATCTCCTTCATCCCCTTCATTTTCTGAACTAGAGGACTCATCATAGATTGCAGCTATGTCCTCCTGGAGCTCTGATATGTTCTGCTCTGATGGACTAAGCTCTGTGAAAAGGTCTATGTATTCATGAGTAGGGATGTCTTCCGTTACCTCCTCTTTTTCAAGGGAAGGCTCTTTAATTTCATCCTGCTCAAGAATCTCTTCTTTGCTTTCCTCCTCATCTTCTGAAAAGAAAAACTGCTGGTTTCCAGTCTCACTGATGATGTGTGGAAGAGCAAAATGAAGATTCAAATAATCTTCACCTGCCATTATGCTATCGTGGCCCTCGCCATCAGTGTCATAAATAGGCGGACTTGACCACGTCCACCGTTCTGGGCGCACAGCAGGTATTTCTTCGTTCTAATCCACAGAGGAGTTTTCTGAATCTGAATCATCAAACTCATAAAATGACCGAGCAAGAGCATGTGTTCTATAAAAGATTTCGGAGGTGGGCCGCTGGTTTAATATCCGATCAATCTCTTCTTTTGTTAAAAGAGGGGTTTCCCTCACATCATGGACAGAAGAACAACAGTCCTCCTTTTCTTGCATTAGCTGAATGGGAGGCGGGGTTTCCTCTTGAGCCTCTTCTTCCATATCAAATTCTTCCTCTTCTATGTGGTCTCTTGTTTCCTCAAGGCAGCGTTCCCTATTAGCTTCCGCTATTAGGTCCTGATATTCTCTAGTCAGCGTAACACAGGACGTAGGTAAGCAATCAGGCCGTTCCTGATCACTAACTTCCTCATCTTCTATAGATTCTTGAGCATCATACATGTCTTGCTCATCTTCTTGGTCTTGAGTTTGTTCTTGCTCTGAAGGAGACATGGACTGTTCTAAATAATCATCATCTACATTCATATCAGCCATATACGTCTCTAGGACTTTACCAAACATTTATGCTATCCTGCATACTTTATTATACAAAACATCATACTTTGTATCCCTGTCCATGTTTGGATCTGATTTTTGCAAAGAAGGCTAATGTCTCTTCTCAACCAGTTCAGTGTCCTTCACTAGTGGAGTCATCAGGTCTTTGGATCATAGGGAGTGTGGAGTCGCTAGGTGGATGATTATGAATATTTGAAGCAGGATGTTGTCCACCATCATCAATTAGAAGCCAATCCAACCAGAGATTCTGGGTCTATGAGTGCCTAGGAATGCTTAAGGTGAAATGCACTCAACTCCCCAGCGGAGTCGCCATTATGTTGGGGTTCCCATGTTTTGGCCAGATTGGCAAGACCAAAAGATGAGACAACATCAGAACCACTTTTGGGCCCTAGGATCTAGCCCTCCTGGACCCGGAGAGGGATCTCTCCAAATAGAGCAAAGAATGATATATCTTTGATGCTCAAGATGAGATGTTAGGCTAGTTATGAAGCACGAAGGGCATTTAAAATAATTTGGTTGGTTGGTTGCTGGGTTGAGTCATGATATCATAGGCTGAGAAAGTAATGGGAGAGAAGGAACAAAGCAGCAGGATGTTTCAGCAAAGAGGATGGATCAAAACTGTGCCATCCATTGGGCTATGGAGTCATGAAAGGAGAATTACTTGCAACCACTAGCCAAGGCTTCCAAAGGGCAAGTCATCTAATACCAAAGGATCTTTAGATTAGATGGTGGGATGGAACATTAAGGAGAGAAGGTGAAAGAAGGAAAGACAACCAGATTTCTGTCTATAGATCAGGTCAGAGGTCATTCAACTCCAGCCCTCCTTGGACATACTCTAAGGCAGCTCTCAAAGAGACAAAGGGGCTACTTATAGATCAGACCAGAGGTCATTTTACTCCAGGTCTACTTTAGCAACTCCAAGGGAAAAATTTGACAAGGAAACATCCAAGCAGCAAACCCCCAAGTTCATACATCAGCCAGCAGGCAATAACATCCACTGCACTGGTTAAACCCCATGAATTCACTCTTAGATACACATAAGGCAGAAAACATTAAAGGTAGGGAGAGCAGGAAACATAGGGCACCTAGCAAGGGTGAATCCTATGTTATATTTCTGTTGCCTACCAGAAGAACATGAAACAGTATGAAAATGTAATAAACAGAGTTAGGAAAAACATCACCAATAGTAATAGACCAGGATCCTGTGAAATGTGCTTTGATTAATTGATGCAAAACCAGTCATGTACAATAAGCTCAATGGCTAATATAGTCCAGACTTATCCTCCCATCCTATTACATACAACTACTCTGCTACTCCCTCTCAAGACTGTTCTAACAGTCGAACTGAATCCCACTAACAGCAAGACCCTAACAGCTGAAAAACAACAACCACTTCATTATGTTCTCGGGAATTTCTTATAGGAGAAGAGGAAGAAAAAGAAGTAGGTGAACATTTAAATGAGTTTCATTAACATAGAATGGTGGAGTAAGCTGAGCCCATTCTGCTTAATGGCATTCTATTGTAATCTGTAGGCTGTTTGGACGCCTCTGTCAGGTCGAACTTGACCTCGGATATTTCTTTGGAGTCCTTTCTGGTGTTTGGAGCTCTGCGCTAGCCTTATGGAATAAATGAACTGGACGAGATGATCTACAGGTCTCTCCCTACCTCATAACTGCCGCATGACTATCTTAAATGAGCTTCAGTCAGTGTAATTAATCGTTTCAGGGCTCGAGGAGGCATGGAGATTTCTGTAGGAATGGTGTACACCTGGAGAAAATGCGCTCTACTGTTAGGTAACGCAGTTATGACTTGCTGGGGCGCTCATTAGTCTTCAAGCTGAACCTTAATCCTTTGAATACTGGATTAGCACTTTAAATCTCCAGTTACTGGCTCAAATCCCTTAAATCCATCTCTTCTATCCCGTTTGGTCGCTGAATTGGCCTCTCTGTGCTATCTGTACGATGAAATAAACCTGTTACAAACCCAGAAAGTGGTGGCGGGGAAATGCTGTGGAGGCTCGGAGGAAAGGTGGCAGAGATGATAGCACAGCGGTGGTGATTGAACAACAGGATGATTTATGAACAGCGGGCGAACAAATATGAAACATAAGACCTTTGATGAAAAACATAAAACTTTGGTTAACAATGGAAATACAAGGAGTTCGGATGAAATGTAATGAAATGCGAGGGGAAATATCATACATGGCGGGACCCAATGTGGTGGAGGGTGGTTAGATCTGAGCCATTAGATCCCAGATCCAATGGACGGTCAGGATCAAATCGGAGGATCGCAATCGGGGGGAGCAGGGGTGACACATTCAAAAAGTTCCGATTGCGATCGGAGCAATGTTGCGATTAAGCGCCAACTGTCGGATCTGGAAGGGAATGGGCGGCTCGGATTGAATCGGGAGACAGCGAGGAAGGCTTGCGATTGTGATCGAAGGTCAGGGCGCGATTGAGCGTTGATCGTTGGATCTGGGAATCAGATCAACGATCCTCATTCAACCGGAGGGAGAGCGCGATCGGGGGCTACAACATGAGCGTTGTGATTGTGATTGGGCGGGGGCCTGCGATTTAGCGCTGACCGTTAGATCTGAAGGCCAGATCAACGGCTCACACTCAATCGGAGGGGCAGTGCGATCGGGGGATCGGGAGAAGGACTTACGATCGGGAGTTGCGATGACCGTCCGATCTGCGGGAGGATGGACGGCCAGGATTAAGTCGGGAGATCGCTATCGGAGCACAGAGAAGAAGGCATGCGATTGAGTTATGCGATTGTGATAGAGCGATTGGCGCAGGGCCGTTGGATCTGCGGGACAGATCAACGGTCAAGAATAGATCGAAGGGAGAGTAGGATCGTAGGATCGGAGGTATGGGCTGCAATTGATCGGAGGGCACACTTGAAGCATTGCGATTGCGATCGGGCGGGGGGCTGCGATTAGCGCTCCACCGTCAGATCTCCGCGGAATATCAACGGTGCGGAACACATCGCCAGACTTATCGTTATAAATACATCGCATCGAAGTTCCGACTGTTACAAAGGATTTGTGCACCCGCCCGACTTCTGATTGCGATTAGCGCTTGGGACTTAAGCGCTTGGCCCCAGTGCCGAGGCATGTGTGGGGAAGTGGTTTGAAAGGGGCTTACGCCTTATAATAAGGTCGGAGGATGGGTTTTGGCCCGTTTCAATGTAATTTGAGGGCTGGGGAAAGGTAACGATAGAGGAATAGGGGAGGATAATGGCCACCAAAGGGGTAAGGGTAGAATTTAAAGGGGAACTTGGGGGGATTTGAGAGGTAAGAAGGGGAATAGAAGGGGAGAGAAAGGGGATAGAAAACAAAGGCTTTGGGGAATGAAATAAGAGGGAAAAGGGGGTCTTTGGGCATTTCTTCATAGCAGAGAGGCTTTAGAAAGGAAATCAGCAGAGGGGATACTATCAAAGGGCAAAGGCACAAGGAGGCTTCAAGGAGACTGTGTTTTTAGAAGAAATGCATTCCTTGAAGGCTCAAAAATAATTTAGCCCCCTATTTGTTTGTCAAAAATTTCATAGGGGGGCTAACAGGTCCCAGTCAAACACCCATGCGTACAATGCACAATTATATGCCATACCGAGCTTACGCATATGGGTACCACATTCCACCTATTGTCAAATAAAAAACACCCCTAAGGGCGTCAGCAATCGTCGTCATCAACCAAAATATCACTACCATACTAGTGACATTGACAGAATTTGTATTTTTCAAATAGATTTGTTTAGCTAGCTAAAGCATCATGAGCATGGGACATGCCCGCCTCGTAAAAAAATTGTATTTATTGTATTATACCATTGCTTGCAGGTTTCCCACAAGACATGGTCACTCTTTGACCTGGTGCAAGGTGTCTTGAACTCTGTGCTACACGCAGGTCTCTCTCTCTCCGCACAGTACACAGAAAATAAACTATAATGTATTTCAGCTATACAGTTCTTCCTAGACCTCACGCATTAGGGGGAAACTATTATCATTTGAAAATTGGACAAGAAAAAATGACATTATTAAATTTCAGGCAGAAGGATTTACAGGGCTGAGGCACATTAGCGGATATGAATAATTTTAAAAAATATATAAGGTCTAGGAGAAAAATCAATTTCGCACTGAAGAAACCAGCAAAATGTGCCTTTGCATGCGCTTTTCTTTGATAGGCGTGCCTTTGCGCAGCTTTCCCTCAAAAAGTCGCATGGACCTGAGAGTGGCAGAAGTCACTTTCTGGGACCACAAGGCACACTCCAGGAAATTTATGCCACACTTGAAACCACCTAAGGATAGCTGCCCAAGCCTCCTTAGGACCTCAAGGGAGCACACAATGGAATAATGTGGTACACAATGGAATCATCCTCCTCGCTTGGGTCACTATCCATAAATTTACCAAGAGAGGGAAGGAAATTTTGAATTCTCCTATAAAAGGCCACCAAGAGATGAAAAAAGAGAGAACACATTGTTATGTTGGCCAGAATTTCCCCAAGAAATCCAGAAGTGTTTTATCCAGAGCAGAGATAGAGGGGAATCAATTTTTGGCCACCCAATAGCTCCAATCCTTCGGAGTAGAGAGAGGGACTTTGCGCCAAGGTAGCTCAGAAGTAAATACATCCTTACATTGGGTCTTAGAACTCCCTAGTTCTAAGGGCCCATTGGCAAGTGGCTAAACGTTTCATCCTTTATTCATACCATAACTCAATAAGATGGGACGTAAGTGCCACCATTTGGATTATTGAAGTTGTTTGAATCTATTTAGAGCTTTTGTGTTATGTGTTTAGTTTAATTTTGTTTCGTTTCCAAATATGCATACAATTTCACTATTTAGTATGCTTTATTTCTTATCATGTTCACTAACTTGCTGACTCCCTTGATTTTCTACCTGTGACCAAGAACTTAAGAGGAAAAAATCACTCCTCTTAAGCAGGTGCGATTTGGTACACTCATGCGCCAAATCCACCTACACAGTAACTTTCATGCATAACTGAATTTTTCTTGAGTATAATAGATGAATTTATAATAGGCCTAGAGAGAATATCAGCGACCTTATTGTAGATTCCCTTTTTATACCTAATAACCAAATGAAATTGTTGTAGAAATCCCATCCACCTGAAATGTCTTGATTGTTGCAACTTTGACTGTGATTGTAAGTACTGTAATGGTTGATCGTCGGTATGGATAATGGTCTCTTTCCCCATAAAATGGTGCTTTCATTTCTTTACACTTTGTACTAATGCATATAATTCTTTTTCATAGGTGGGATAGTTATTCACAATTCCATTAAAAAGTTCGGAATGAAACGAAATAGGCTTACCATGCTGCATGAGAACTGCTCCCATGGCGTAATCACTTGCATTTGAATGGATCTCAAATGGCTGTCTAAGATCTAGAAGAGAGAACACTGGTGTTGAACTTATCTTTTGCTTTAAAGCATCAAATTATTTTTGTTGCATATCTCCCCAATGGAAGACTTTCTTGACACTTGTCAATGCATGTAACAGAGCTGCAATGGAAGAAAAATTAGCAATAAATTTCCTCCAATACTGTGCTACCCCAAGAATGACCTCTACTTTGGAATGGTCTATCTTCAACTCACCTCCTCCAACAATGTGTCCCAAATACATTAAAGAAGTCTTGCCAAACTCACATTTTGACATCTTTAAAAATAACTGCTCTTTTTTCAAGACATCAAGTACCTTGTTCACATGCATGACATGTTCATCTCTTGATTTGCTGAATATAAAAATATCATCTAAGTAAACAATGATGAATTCACTATATAAATGGTCTTAATACATCATTCATGACTCTCATGAAATTAGCTGGAGCATTTGTTAGAATTAATGGCATAACTAGCCACTTAAACAATCCTTGTCTAGTTTTAAATTCAGTTTTCCAAATGTCCTCCTTAGTTATTCTAACTTGATGATAACCACTTCGTATGTCTAGCTTAGTGAAATATCTTGCATACTTTAACTAATCTAGAAAATCATAAATGTGTGGGAGTGGCTAGCGATTCTTTACTGTGATTTTATTCAGTGCACGAAAATCTATGCACATGCGCCAAGTCCTGTCCTTCTTTGGTACCAAAACAATTGGTGAACCACATGGCGAAGTAGATCGGTGTATGATACCTTTGTTCATAAATTCTTGGATTTTCTTCTTGATTTCCAAACTCTCCATAATTGACATGCGATGCATACCAATGTTTGGAAGTGGAACATCCCGTTGCAGATGAATCTCATGTTGAATTCCCCTCTTGGGAGGTAACCCACTTGGTTCTTGAAACATATCACCATGCTGACTTACCACATCAAACAAATCATATTTTAATTTTTCATCACATCCTTCAAAAGATTCATAGTCAACATCATCATTTTTCTTGATCATGAGAAGCACAAAGTTTTTACTTGCATTAACTAGCTTCTTCATTTGCCCTGCATTAACTAAAGAAATATTCAGTTTTTTTCGATGATCTCTCACAATATACTCCACCCCATATTTAAGAAAATTATATTTGTTCTCATGGTGATAAAACACTGCTTTCCTATCATACAAATATCGACTTTCCAAGATAATCTCGGAAATGTCAAGTGCAACCACATCTAACTCGACTTCATCAACAAAGTTTGCAGTAATAGAAAATTGAAATATGCATTTCCTTGTAACTTGTAAATTAAAATTCTTAACTATTCAACCCAAAGATATGGTTTATGATGTGGTAAGGTTTCAAGGTTAAGCTTTTTTACCAAGTCTTCTGAAATCAGGTTTTCTTGTGAACCACTATCAAACAATGCATAAATCTTTGTATGATTTGAAATCACTCTAACATGGAACAATTATATCCTTGTATCTTCATTTGGAGTGTTGTTTTGACTATTTGAGGAACTAGTACTTTCTATGGCTTCCTTTCCTTTATTAACCATGGCTACGATCTTGGTCTCATCTCCAGAATCAGATCCAAGATCTTGTTGTGTGGTGGCAGTCACCTTTTCTTTCCCCTTGTTATTTGGTTTCTTAGGCCTTAGTTCGCGATGTAGTTTCTAACGGTGGGCTTCATTATGCCCCTCTTTGGAACAATGTTTGCATGTAGTTTTCTCCCCTTCTTTCTTGATGCTTTCATTCTTCTTTCCCTTCCATTTTCCTCCCTTCTCTTTTCCCTTACCCTTGGATGGCTTCTTCTTACTAACCTCTTCTTGAATGTTCTTTCCCCTTGCTTCAAGATGTGTGGCTTGCATACATACTTCATCTAATTTTTTTGGGTTAAACATAAGCATAGTGTGTTTCAAGTAGGAATGTAAACCCCCAATGTATTTCCACTACAAGGAAAATACCCTCTAGCGGAGGTTATAAAGGAGGTTTTTAGTGTTATATAATTGGCCAAAATTGTCAAAAAAACATTTTCTACAACATCTGTGTTTGGTAACGGAGGTTTTGGTAGAGATTTTAATGGAATTTCAACACAACTAAAAAAATCGGCGGCCGGAGGTTATTACGTATGTTTTTTCGTCGGTGCGCTACTAAGGTGTCAACGCACCAGTGTGTGTCATATAGATGGTCAGCCCGGGGGGGTCGAAGGTGAAGGCACCAGGCCGTAAAGGTCTAAAACCACATCGAGCACACTGTAGATGATACAACGAACGGGGCCATTCTAATTGGTATTGGGATTTGTACGGTGCCCATAGGTCGTATCAACGCACTGGTACGTAGTCTTATACAAACACATCGGTGCGCAGTATCAGACAAACACACTGATTGTTCTAATTCGTATTGATATTTGTGCGGTGCTCATAGGTCGTAAAAATGCACCGGTGTGTAGTCTCACATAAACGCACTGGTGCGCAGTATTGCACAAACGCACCAAGATTTATAATTGGTATTGGTATTTATGCGGTGCCCATAGGTCATAGAAATGCACCAGTGCGCTATATCATACAAATGCATCGGTGTACGGTAATTGACATGCACCGGTGTTCATTTTGTATTTTTTAGAAACATCGACCTGTGAGAGTGCAATTATTGTGATTTTTTAAAATTCATTATTTATCAAAAGTAGACACATATTATAATAGTATTCATATTAATTAAATTTTTATTAGTGCATTTGAATGTGATGTTTGGATTAATTTGTTATATCATATCATAATTATTGTGATTTTTTTAAATTCATTATTCATCAAAAGACGACACATACATTATAACAGTATTCATATCAATTAAATTTTTATTAGTGCATTTGAATGTGATGTTTGGATTAATTTTTTATATCATATCATCAGATTTCACATCTCTTCATTATAATATTTAATCATCCATAAATTTAATCAGTGGTGTTACATTTCACAGCAACAATTGAGAACGCAATAGAATAAATTAAACCATAGTTTATTATATGTGTGTGTGTGTGTGTGTGTGTGTGTGTGTGTGTGTGTGTGTGAATAAGACAGTCTTTGTCATACAAAATGGGACAGGTATTGGTAACCCTTTGTCTTTAAATTGGGACACTATTTCCATTACATTAAACAAAATGTCTGATTTCATAGACAAATATTTCAAAAAATACAACTCCTTGCTTTGGTATCCGAACATAATGACCATCATTCTTCACTTGAACTGCTGCCACTGCTCGAGCTACTTCCATGACTTGGGTTATTTTCAAGAATTTTTTGTTCACGGTGTTTATTGGTTTCTTCTTCTTCACCTTCCATCTACAAACATAAAAATAAACTATAATGAGTGTAGATACATTGGTGAGAATAATGAAAATTGCAATATTAAATAATATACATCAATGTAAATCGAAAAGAAATGATGTACCATAGCAACAATTGACTCATGAACTATACACATTATTTCAAAACCATGTACTATGCCATCTTTCAAGATTTTATCTGTTGGCACAGTTCCATACTTTGTTTCCTGCAAGTTTTATACCCCATAACAAATCATATATTTAATATAAAAGATTTTTTTATTCTCTATGTCAACAAGGAGCATTGGTGCATTACATGTTAAGCACTGCATCAATTAACACAAACAAAATAATAAAAACCATCTAGTGTTAGTTTTGTAGCATATGGTGTCATGGAGGGGGCAGTGTGGCCTATTCTTATAAATGCCTCGCGCAAACAAGGGACCATCGTACGGTGCTCTCTATCAACTAGGAGACCTGGTGTGTTATATGTTACATGGTGCACTGATTAAAACAAAATAAAAAATTATTTTTTCCAAACAGTACGTGACCGGTGTGCTATAATGAAATAGCGCACTAGTACCCTATTTTACATATGGCACACGGATTAAAAAAAAAATGTTTTTTATTTTTTTATCAAACAGTACGTGCGTGGTGCACTGGGATAAGCCATAACACCAGTGTGCTAGGTTACATAAGGCGCACCGATTAAAAAAATTATGTTTTTTTTAATTCACGCAAGGGCCGACATGGATTGGGATCTGACTATGCAAGTCATCCTGTGGGTTGGATGTCATAGGCCTATATATATAGCAATACAAACCCTATAAATCTAAATGAAAAGCCCTAATTCTAAAATCATAGAAACAAGAAGAAGCAAGGGTAGAAACAAAAAGAATGAAGGGTTTAGGGTACAAATGGATTTTTTTTTTCTTGAAAATGAACAAATTGAAATTTTTTACTTCCTGTGTAAAAAATACTGCAGAAAATGTAAAAAAAAAAAAAAAAAAATTAATCACAAGATCGTTTGAAATTCTATGCTACAGGGTTTGAATCACTAGAGGTTTGGAATTCTGGTTGTCTGAATAGTTCTTTTTGAAAGTATTTCGTTGCTCCACAGTGATCTTGTGCTCTCTTGCTCCAGGTATGTCTCGTGCAAATCTCTGGCTGAAGATTTTTGCAAAAATAGTGGAATAATTATAAGTGTTTAGTATTTAAAGAATTGTTTTGATGAAATTATATTTTTGAAAATATTTTTCCACCCATTTTTCAATTTACCGCTCTTTTTTTCACTTAAAAAAAAATAAAGTGGTGTTTTTTTTAATTGCATATTTTTGTCACCAGTGCATCAATTAATAACACCACACCGGTGCATCGGTTAATAACACGGCACCGGTGCATAGTAACTAAAACAAAACTAGTGCATTTGTCTGTACATAAGCACCGATAACAATAAGTCCATTTTTAAGGCACCGAAATTACTTTTAGGTGTGTGCACTAAAATTTATTGTTGATTTTTCTCAAATGCGGGGAGAAAATATCATAATTACATTGAATGGAAAATTCTTCAAAATCCAGTTCGTTCCATAATGTTTCTCAAAGTCCAACGCAGAGTTCTCGCTATCCATCTCGAGACGTAATATTTACTTCATATTTTATTTATATTTTCATTATCTAATTGAATTTATGTTTTTTATCGATGTCAATCAGATTAATAAAATTTATAATGAATACAAATTTTCAGTTTCATGCATATTCAGAATCGAGTTCAGATACACAAAATAATCAAACAGCTCCAAAACATCGGAAGTTGTTATCAGGAGCAACATACATCAAGGCGCATTTGGTAGATGAAATTGGACAATTGCTTCACCCTGCCAATTGTAACAATATTGAATCTTCTAGCCACAATCCCACGACAATGATGGTAATAATAATTTTTTGGTATATTAATGTAATTATTTCAATGTTAAACAAATTAATCACACATTGTCAATGTTCTTACTAATCGATATCATAGATTTTGTACTAATCATGTTTAAATATATTTTTTGAAATTATTAGGATTCTATGATGATGAGTGACGTACCTACCATCTTCTGTTGCACCCCACAACAATGTCAAATCGAGAAAAGGTTCAATTAAGAGAAAAAATAGGAGAGGAACGATATGAAGAATGGTTGAATCAACCACCGATTCAATTTTCGCTACATCCATATTCACCAATTAGGAATGACTACAGCAATAGTAGTTCTTTGCAAGTTGGAAATGGAGGAAATCAAATAGAGGTTGGTATGGATGATTAATTAAGGGATACGACTACCATGGATACATTTTTGTTAGATGCATTCCAAAACAATGATCAGCTAGGGGATGATGCTCATATTGCTGACACCTTTTTCGAAAGCCTTAAATTTGCTTACACCACCCCTCTCTTTATGTCTGGCGATCAATCAAGGTCTACCCAGTTGAGGAAAACGATGTTATTGTATGACTTGAAAGCAAATTTTGGCTTGTCGAATGCATGTTTCTCGGAAATTTTGAGGTAATTTACCAAAAAGTCCTCCCTTATATAAATTTGAGAAATATAATCACATAATGAACATTACAAATGGTCAATATTATGAACGTTAATAATTATATTGGCAATAATGTACATTTAATATTTTACATAATCACCGACTACAGGTTATTCAAAGATAAGGTTCTTCCAAGTGATAATGTCTTGCCCAGTAGCTGCGAAGAGGCAAAGAAATTGTTGAAAATGTTGGGTGTTGAGTACATATCATATCATGCATGTCCAAATGATTTTATTCTATATAGAGGAGAATATGCAGACAAAGAGATATGTTTGAAATGTGGGCATGACAGGTATGATAAATCAAAAAAGAAGGGTAAATCAAGTGGTCCTCCTTTTAAGATATTGAGGGACATGCCTATAATCCCATGGATTCAAAGGCTCTTTCATTGCAAAGAATGAGCTATGTTGAAAGGATGGCATGCCTCACATAGAAGTGAGTTGGGAGTTATGTGAATCCCAATTGATTCAATAGCAATGAAGCATATAGAGGATACATGGCCCAAAAAATTCAAGGATGAAGTACGAAGTCTACGACTCAGCATAGCCATGGATGGCGTCAACCCATATTCCCTCAAGAACACCAATTATTTTGTTTGGCCTGTAGTAGTGATCAATAACAATATCCCCCCATGGTTTTCCATGAAGAATGAACATCTTGTGTTGGCTCCCATAGTCCTTGGTAGAAGACAAGTGAAGAATATGGATTTCTACTTACAGCCACTGGTAGATGAATTTAAGGAATTATGGGATGGGATAAATGTATACGATGTATCAAGAACCATTGTAGCAGAGAGGATTTTTACATTGTATGGCATATGTGCTTACACGACACATGATTATCTAGGATTAGGAGTTTTCTCTGGTAAATTACATGTTTATTGATTTTTTTATATACGTAACAATATTCTTTCGCATATTAGTTATTTAATTTGTTGTAATTGTTATGATATTCATGATATTCTTTAACGTGCCATGCATATAAATTGTATACAATAATATCGCAGGTCTTGTAACAAAAGGGTATTTTGGATGTAAATGTTGTGGACCTTCACTGAAAGCTAGATGGTCCAAGAACCTATGAAATTCAGTGTATGATTTCTCTAGAGTATTCCTTCTAGAAGAACACCCTTACAGAAGATCAGCATCTACTTTCAATGGTAAACAGAAGAGAACCCAAAGGCCTCCAATAACGACAGCAATTGAATGGCTTAGAGCATATGAGAGAGAGAGAAGGAGAAGGAGTTCATAGAAATGCTCAATTCAAATGGGGAGCCTGTGTTCGATGATCCAGAATTATTTGACACCTATGTTGAGAAATTTCCCATTGGGATGAAAAGGAAATCTATCTTTTGTAACCTCTCATATTGGGAGAATCTTAAGATTACACACTTATTAGATCCCATGCATATATTTAAAAATGTTTCATCTTCTTTAATGAGGCACATATCATCGAAACAAAGTGACACATTCGTTGATAGGATAGATCTTATTACTTCAAAAACTAAAAAGAAACATTGGCCAAGACGATTAGAAAGTACAAGATCAGAGGCAGGCGTTGGTCCCTCTAATTCATGGTATTTCAAAGAAGTTGATGTCCCATGGATTTTTAAAAAATATGATCTTTATTTGGAAAAGGAAGTTATAATGGGTGTGAGGGTTCCATCTTCATACGAGTCTTCACTACAAAGCTGCTTCACCATGGATGACCATTTTTCGGGGTTGAAATCGCATGACCATTTGAATCTTCTAAGAGTACGTATAATGTCAAAAGAGTGATTTTATTATTTTTTATATTAATAAATTTTATCCCATGCAGGGATCAAAAACACAACTAATTTTGTATATTATTGCACATGTTTATAACTTTGCAGTGTCATTATCCTTTGTTCGTGTGTGGGTGTGTGAAACATGAATTCCCTCAAGACCTAGGATGCGCCATATCTAAATTATCTGCATTTTTACGTTGGATCACGTCAAAGGATATTCATGTGGCTAGCATTCCATGGTGGCGTCAAGAGATAGTTGAGATTGTTTGTATGTTTGAGAAGTGTTATAGGTCAATTTGGGCATCATTCCCAGTGACCTGGTCAAACTGGACATCATCCCCAGGACCGATGAATTGGGGTCTATCATCCCCTATCATTTTAGTTGCTACATGCCCTAAGACAAGGTAAAATCATCCATGACTTCTATTGCAAGATTTTCGAAGGTTTTAAGTATATGTTATATCACTTATGAGCTCACCAACAATGTCTCTCAAGGGACTAGCTATGTTGCATATGCATCTTTGTCTATTCAAGGGTGCACTGCAATGCACTTCCCTACATTTAAGAGTGCGTTGGTCAAATGGGAGTGAAATTCCCATTGTTACAAAATCTCCACATGGCCAGTGCCTTCTAGAAGAGTCCATATGTGTCAAACTTCGAATCTAAGTGTCCATCTAACACCTTTGAGCTTGGGAAAATGTCTTGCTTTTTATTAGAAATTCATTGATTGAGAAACTACCTTCAGTTACCCTATAAATTGAGCACATATCCTAGTGCTAGAAAAGGAATAAATTTGTTAAATGAATGTTGTTGGATTCTCAATTGAGAGAGTGTTAGAAGTGATATGTTGTTCGTGAGATGTTGATTGTGATGAGGCTGGGATGATGTTGGAGCTCGTGACATAAAATCGATCGTTGGTTGTCATTAGGAGAATTTTGAGGTCTAAAATGGGCCTCCTAAGGAAATTATAAAATAATAGTGGAAATAATAAAATAATATTAGATTACATCATCAAATTTTAGAGGGAAAAAATAAAAAACTATTTTTTCAACTTATATTTTCAACTTAAATCCCTATGGGTTTACTCAAATTCCGAGCAAGAACATTCGTTGGATGCATAATTTTATTCTTCATCCAAGGAGTACCTATGTTGCATACTTTCAATGAACCCTACTACACAAAAAATGAGAAATACATGAAAATTTTGATTACAATCACGTTTTTCATGTATTTTTCATTTTTCGTGTAGCAGAGTCAATAAAAAATATGCAACATGGGTACTCCTTGGATGAAGAATTAAATTTTGCATCCAATGAGTACTCTCGCTCGAAATTTGAGTAAAACATTCGCGAGATAATTTGAAAATACAAGTTGAAAAGGTAGTTTTATTATTTTATTAATTTTTAATATTTTTAATTTTTTACCACAAAAATGGTGAAACATCCCCCATGGTTGACATCATCATCTTGAATCCTATTAGTTCTTATAAATTTTATTTTTGTTGTACATTTTTCTTAGGAGGCCCATTTTAGACCTCAAAATTTCTCTAATGAACCTCCCCCTTCTACTCATTAATAAAGATTGATGCTCATTTTCCCATAAATGTATCTGTTTATGTTTCTATTTTTCATATGATGGATTCTTAACTGATATATATGTTTCATGTGCAATTTATTTTATTGATTAAGATAAATAGGAATCTGTATATTGCAATCTCTTTCTTGTTTAGTGTTTACACTTGCAGGAACTAGTGTGGCAATCTAATTTGGATTGGAAGCTACAGCAAAAGCGATAGGAGAATAGGAAGTGTTTGGATCACAAGAAAGTTCCTCTATATTTCTGTGTGTTTATTTACTCTTAGAGAAAGTGTCTGCAAAGTCTTTGATCTATTGTTCTAAATGCATAGCACCACATTTAGGGAATTTGTTTTATCCGTAATTCATAATCCCCCATAAAAAGAAGGAACTGCCGATGATTTTCATGGACTTGTAGGTTCATATTATAATCCACCTAGTAGATGAGGTTGAATTAGTTGGGGTGGTTTATTTTCATTGGATGTTCTTCTTAGAGAGGTACATGAAGAAATTGAAAGGTTTTGTTTGACAAAGGGAAAAACTTGAGGGGTCTATGGCAGAGGAGTACATATCGTATGAGTCTTTCTATTATGCTAGTGAGTACATCAAGCAGATCGACAATAGACCAGGTGCGGTGATTTGGGATGATGAAAGGGATGAAGACAAAAGAGAAGGGGAGTTGATCCAAATGAATGGAAAAAATCGCTTGATAAAGAGTAAGCGACTTATAATTTTTCAAATTTACACAAAGTAAATATTCATGTTGATCTTAGATATAATGTATATTTTGATCTCTATGTACTATATAATGTCAGTTTGATTTCACAGCGAATGCAGAATTTGAAGCAATCAATAAATTTGTTCTTTACAATTCCTAAGTGACACAACTGTGGGTCGCATTGTACGAAAAAAAAAGGATGAAATGGGATAGTGACAGGGAATAATTCAGACGGTTGAATGGTAGAAGTGTGCCTTATCTCGATCATTTAAAATAAAATATGCAAAAAATATGCCCCAACAGTTGGGTTGCTGACCAAGTCAGAGAGAAATACAGTGCAGTCGGTCGTTACATGTGTGTTGAAGAGGATGTGCTAAATGTAGGGATTGGGTGCAGCAACTCGATAATAATCTATTCAATTAATATGTACATTTGAAAATTAATAATTCACCTTTCAAATGTAATTACGTCTATATTTCATATTTTAGTTGTCGGGTTATTATAAGACACATGACACTATGATTTATTCACTTTTTATAGGTGCATTTTTTCCCATCTATGTGGGCATATGGACACCATTTTTGCACAGAAAATGTTGATGATGGACACATCACACAATACTGTGGAGTGGAAGTCGAGTTCGATCCATCTATTCGATCTAGCCACCGTGATCAAAACCCAGTACGAAGGACGTTAGGTTACGTCAGAAAGATACAAGAGATCATTGAAGTGGATTTCTCTTCTTTCCAATGTGTTATTTTTAGGTGCAAGTGGTGGGACACCTTTGATCAGAATAATGTAAAGGAATATCGCGATAGTAGGCTTATATGTATCAAATCTAGAAAGATGTGGGATGAAGCTAAGGAGCCATATGTTTTCCCCAAACACTACAACCAGGTGTTTTTTTACCCATATGTGTTGGATAGGGATTGGTGGTTCATATTGAGACATGACTCTAGATCAAAACATATTTTTGAGAACAATAGTGTTATCATGCCATGTGTTGTGTCTCAAGAGAAAATATTTTGGTTTTGGTAAGGAATCAATGCTTAAGAAATTTTATAGATGAATGTCACAAAATTAAAATATTAGATAGTTTATTTAACACATTTGGAATTAATTCTTTAATACCCTCAATAATCTGATATAATGAAATACTTAGTAATGCCATTAACTGTTGATATTAAATGAAATGAAAAGAATAACTGGAAGGGAAACTCAAAATGATATGCTGAGAAACAAAATCTATCATTGTAAATCTCATAAGAACTTTATGTAAACAGAATAGTTGGAGTGAAGGAGCGCACATTAAGGTTATTTAACTCTTACTTATAGATGTAAAAAAGAGACCTACAACTACATTACTTCAATTCATTCAAAGAAGAATAAACACATAATGAAACTGGAAAGACATATCAACATTAACAGGTTCAAGAAACTTGATCTTCTTTCACTAATTTCTCAGAAAATTCAATACAAAATTTGTAGTCATCCAGAGGTCCAAAACTCGAAACCCTCTTCTTTCTTTCTCATTTTTTTAAATACAATACAAAGGCAATATGTTATTTTTGGAACTACTTTAACTCTTCGAACTACCTAGAACTGTGTAAACTACCTATTACATGGAAATTAAAAACATCATTACAACATTGATCTTTTAACAAAAAGATAAATAAAACTAAAGCATCAATCTATTTGTTGAATCTGGATTTGATTGGCTGTCACTGTGTTCTTCAGATTTGTTGACATGTCCTTTTGAGATGTTGAGGTGTCACTCAGTGAATCAGTCATCCATGCTCTGCACTTCTTCCATATTTCAATGTTGGTTTTGGGAGAATTGATCAACTTATGATATTATAATCTGAAGGCATTGATCTTGTTGAAAGTAGGTTGTTTTGTGAACAACGTCTTTACCATCCAAAGTAATTGAAAATTCCTCCGTAAGAAATTAAAAACTGTAGCTCCTTTCAGGATTGCGATTTTCTCATGGGTACTATCAATCTTACCCTTTGCTAGCACTAACAGTGGCTCATAAGAATCCCATGATAGGATACTGCCTTTGAGATCCTAGCATGATGGCAGCCCTAATCTGGCCCTTTTGTCAAATATGTTATCAAATCTATTTACAACTTGTTTAATTTTTGTCAACTTCTTCTCTGTCGAATTTCTGCAAGCATTTTTCGTGATCAACTTATTAATCTCTAGAACACACAATTTCCTATCTTTAATTTAATTTTCCTCTAGCTCCTGATCTGTCTTTGAATTGATGAAATCAATGAATTTATTTGCCCATAAAGCTCTGTTAAGAGTCTTCTGTTTGTCAGCCATAACCAGTTCTTGTAAATCTCTGACTATGCTCTTTTCTTCTGACACTATTGTCAAGGACTCCCAAGTTGTTTTCATAACTTCTATGATTTCATTCCATACAATATCCTTTTCTTGAATCAGATTTATGTTTCCTTTCAGCTTTTCTTTAAGACTCTTGATTTCATCATAAGCTATTTGGAAATCCGATTTATACTTATTGACTTCTCCTTCTTTGGCCAGCATTATCTTCATAATTGCCTCAAGATCTCTCTGAGTCTTCTTAAGATCAATTTCTTCCATTTTCAACTCTGTGCTCAGCTGGGAAAATCTTGATGTTGGATCATCAGTTCTAGATTACATGACTATGGTGCAAGAATGAGAGTCAATTTTACTTTGAAAGTTAAGTACATACTCCTTTAACTTAGAAATATCCTCCTCTTTCTGCAAAAACTATTGTAAATGACTCTCTTTTTCATTCTCTACCTCTGCTACTTCTACTGCCATTGAGTGTTCTCTAGTAGGAAACTTTAACTTCTTGTTCAATACATTTATCTCTGACTTAACACTTTGTAACAACTTCTGTACAATTGATTTATCATTAGGATCCACTCCAATTTTTACAATTATCTTCTTCAAATATTCATTCAGATTTGAAAGAGCCCTCGAATTAGCCTTCTCCAATTTTAACTTTTTGATCTCTTTTCCTAACATATTTTCTACCTTATGATTAGTTGCACTAGTTTTGGTTAGATCATTAACAATTAATTGACTTGTCTACTTATGAAGATTAATTTTGTCAAGTAAAGGGATCTTCTTCACATCAATAGTTAAATTAACAGTTTTAAAACTGTTGGATGATCCTACTGTCATTTCAGATGGTTGAGAAAAAAAAAAATCTTAAATTGGTCCCTTTCTAAGTCCATAGCAGCCAATAATCTACTTTGGTCAAGAGTAATATGATACTCAGCTTGAGCCTCCATACTAGCTTTCATCTTTTGATTCTTTTCTACAATTTGAGAAGAAACTTTCTTGATCAAAGGAACTTGATCCTGAACATCTCCATGTATTGATGGTGAAGCTGGCGCATTCTTATCATCTCCTAATTGAAGTAGGAAACCAGGTTCTTTGCTTGGAATTTATTCATTCAATTTAGCCCTCTTCTCAGCTCTCTGTTCTCCATCTTCAGAATTAACAGCTTTTTATTTGCTTCTTTTGCTTAATTTTTTAGAAATGATTGGAGTCTGAATGATGGAACTAATAGAGTCTGCAAAACCATTGTTAGCCAACTTCTCTACTTCGGGCCTATTGTCATGAACAAAAGCAGAATAACCATTTTCAACCCTTCTGTTAGAAATTACCTTGTGAGGATCTTAGGCCCATTTCTCACCTAGTAATAAGTGCATGTCTCCTGACATCCTATTAGCTTAATTTGCTACTTGTCTCATATTCACTATGAATGGTCCCATAAAAATAGGCAACTTAAACAAATGACCTTTCTTCATTAGAACAAAATGTACTTGATCTACATTTAGACTTTGTCTAATAAACTCTAATGCAAACAATCTCATGGGGACAAAGATTTGTAATCTATAAGGTTCAACCCCAAATCCATATAATCTAATATCTAAATAATCATCATATACAAACCAATCCCCAAAATTAACTGAAGAAACTCCTAGGCTTTTGGCATAAAACATGGAGGAGGAACTTCATTCAAAACCTTATAGGGAATTGTCATGAAATAAGCAGCAATATCAAACACCCCTCCCTGATTTGGTTCATCTCTTACTGTATCTTTCCAAAATACTACTGACTGCCTTTTCTTATTTGCATCCATAATATTTAGCCCCAAATTAAAAATTATTATATATTTTGATACATGAATAAATAAGTGATCCGTGAAGGGAACCTAAAAGACCCAGTAAGGGACATGCTCATAAGTTGAGTGTTAAAAGTCTCTTGCCAGTAAGAGGGAATATCCAACACCACTTTAGGCTTCATCATTAAGGCAAATAACCCCAACACTGACCTGTCAATTTGAGCAACATCCTCCCTTCCAAGTATCTTTAATAGAGATTGTAGTATCAGCCTGACTTCTACATCAAAAATCTCCAATGGGAATTCTTTATCACCTGCCGAAAATCATTTTGTGCCCGACTTCAAAAAGAAGATGACCTGTGTAAACTCCTATCCTGCAATATTATCATAAAATGTTGCCATTGATTCATCAGTGAACTGGACATAAGACTCTGACTCGGGATAACAAAGGGATTGAAAAACTAACTAGGTTGTGACCTGAAGGACATTCTCCCCTAAACAATGCATCATGAAACATTTGCCGGGATACAATTCAAACACCAACCTATGCACAAATTTGGGAAAAAGATTTGTTTTGGGGACGCATGTAGATAAAACACCAGAATTGGCCATGGCTGAATAGATGGGGCAACTTCTCTCATTCAGAAGAACTAGCTAGCAGAAGGGAAAATTCTCAACGGTATATGTAGTATCCCTAACGTCTTGCTTAGTGTCCATGAGATGGATATGGCTAGAAGAACTAGAAAAGAAGACTGCTTAGCCATGGAATAGTTCAGGGTGGCAGACAATTCAACGTAGAGATAGGAAAATAAAGTGACTAGGATGAATTCGTGGACAACTGGGAATGAAAACTGATAGAGAAAAGAAATAATTGAACCCTTATATAGATGGCGCGAAGTTTCAAAAATTGATACCAAGTTAATGCTTGATCGGACAAGAAATGTTACCATGACGTGACAGGTGATTTTTCTCCCAGTTGGATGCATACGTCACTATGGGGGTGCTCTGGGGTACAGAGCATCCATCGGGGCTCTGCCCTCGCAGTGATTGTGAATCGTCGATCTTGATCGGTAGGCGGTCATTAGAGTCAAATGTGGAGGAACCTTCTCTACTAACTTGCGGGCTATTTGTGCCCGTGGGTTTCCACTGATCTTCATTAAGTCAAACTTCTTTTAATCCCGCCCAATGATTAGCACGGGTGTTAATTGGAACAGTCGGTCCCACCTTCACATGCTTTCCAAAAACATATTAATCGACCAATATACAAAAATGAAATGGTTTTCTAACATATGAAGGATTTACATTTTGTCATATTTTCTAAATATTTTTCTTTTTTTTTTATTTTCGAAAATAGAATAAAGAAAAATGCTAATGAGCCACAACATTTGGCTCCACCTGGGGATAGTTTTTTTTTTCCATGAAACACTAAGAACCACGGATTATTACCTTCACTTCAGGCATGGAGTCAAATACTATTTGGTGATATATGAACAGTGAACAGTCTAGTATGTACAATGGTGAAATGTTGAACTTTTAATGTTGGAAATAATGTTTCAGATACTGCCTATTCACAGGAATTTGTATTGATTCTCCATCTAGATCTTCCAAAATGAATGTGTTATTTGACCTTACCTCAGTGAATTTATATGGACCATACCATAGAGGATCAAACTTACCATGCTTCCCCTTTTCTTCTCTTCTAGTGTCCCATCTTAGTACCAAATATCCTTCTTGAAAGAGAATTTCTTTTGTTTTTCTGTCAAATATAGACTTCATCTTTTCCTGATAAGAAATCAAGTTATCCTTGCCTTTGTTTCTATTTTCACTTGACTCAATTAATTTGTTCAATTTTATCATGAGATAATTAGGTTCTTCCCGAGATTCTTGAAGGAAATAAATCACTGGTTTGGCCAACTGGGTAGGAAACAGTGCTTGAGTTCCATAAACCAATTCATAGGGAGACTTACCAATAGATCTTCTGGTAGTGACTCAAACTTCCTAGAGGGAAAACTTCAACTTCATATCCTAGTCCTTCTGATTTTCGGTGATTGTCTTCTTCAAGATTCTGTCCAATGTCTTGTTTGAAGACTCTGCCAATCCATTCCCTTTGGGATGATATGTTGTGTAATGTGATAAAATTACATTATATGTTTGACAGAAATTAATGAAACGAGCAGATTTGAATACCTGAGCATTATCAATCACAAATTTGACTGGACATCTGAATCTACTGAAAATGTTCTCCTCCATAAACTTCATCACTACTTGGTCATTTTCCTTTTTGGTGGGTATTGCTTCAACCCATTTTGTGAAGTAAGCAGTGGCAGTCATGAATCCACTTGAATTTTCCACTTGATGGTGGATTGATTTCTCCAATAAAATCCAATCCCCATTCCCTGAAAGGTTCTTCAATGAATACTGGGATGAGAGGTAATGGAGCAAGTCTTTTCTTTTCAACAAATAACTGACATTTCTGACAACTTTTGAGCAGTCTACAAACATCTGAAAACAGGGTCGACCAATAGAAACCAGACTTGAGAATATTATGAGAAGTGACCTTCCATCTATAATGACTTCCACATATAATTTCATGATGTTATCTGATGACTTCAATAGATTCACCTTCAGTCAAACATAACAGCAAAATACCAGCAGGTTCTTTCCAGTATAGCTTTTCTTCTACTATAACATATGGTTGAGATTTGAGCTTGAGAGCTCTTTATTTTGTTCTATTTAGTGAATTTTGACAAGAAAAGAAACACATGTAATGTTCAATATCTTTATACCAATATGAGCACAAAAAATTGTATTAAATACATTTTTTGGACTTGCTCTGACCTTCTTCATTGACAGCTCCATCCACTAGTGCCAACAGATTAATTCCCAAGGCTTGAAATTTTGTATCTGTCAACAACTTTTCTAAACCTTGTCAATTGACCAACTTGGTGGGTTTAATGTCCAAATCATAATCTTGGATTTTTGCTATCCATTTCCCCATTTTTCCTTCCACATCACTTTGAACCAACATGTCTTTTACAGCAGAATTAGGGACATAAGTAGTTATTCGAGACTGTAACACATAATTCCTTAAGGATTTCAGTGCTTTGAACAAAGCATATACTTATTTCTCTAGAATATTGTATTTGAGCTCAGAATCTCTGAGAACTTTACTGAAAAATTCCACTGGATGCTCCTTACTATCCTTATTTTTTTGCAACAACACAACATCAATAGTGGTGGGGGATGCAAATGGGAATACTTAAAAGGATCTTTGATAATCTGGACTAATTAGAACTAGAGCTTCCTACAGTGCCTCTTTTATTCTAGAAAACGCTTCTCTTGCTTCGTTATCCCATTTCACTTCTGCATTTTTCTTCAACATGTATGTTATATTTCTCACAATCTCAGCATAATTGGGCACAAACCTCCTCAAAAAGTTTATTTTTCCCAATAATATTTGGATATCTTTCTTCCTTCTAGGTAAAGGAATTGTCTGAATGGCTTCCACCTTTGCTGGATCAATCTTTACTCCTTGTTTTGAAACTATGTGACCCAATAATTTACCTTATTCTAAAGCAAATAAATATTTCTTGGGATTTAGTGACAGTCCAAATTCTCTACACTTTTGAAAGGTATTTTGTAAATGCTCCAAGTGTTCATCATTTGACCCTGAGAAAATAGTTACATCATCCAGATATATAACTACAAACTTGTCACCAACAAACATTATGTCCATGGCCCTCTGATATGTTGCACCTACATTCATAAGGCCAAATGGAATCCTTGCATACATGAAGGTACCCCAGGGCGTTGTGAAAGCAGTCTTCTTCTGATCATCTTTTTCCACTGCTACCTGATTATACCCAGAGAATCCATCAACCATAGACAACTTGTAAGCTCCTGTCACCTTTTGTAATACATAATCCATTTTCGACAAAGGATAGTTACCTTTTAGAGATGCTCTGTTCAAATTCTTGAAGTCCACACACAAACTTATCTCTCCATTCTTCTTCCTCAAAGGAACCAGATTAGAAACCCAATTTGAATATCTGAGAGTGACTATAATTTTTTCTTGCAACAATTTCTTCACTTATTTTTCAAATGGAGCTAGCAACAACGGATTAATCTTTCTGAGCTTCTATCTGTGAGGTTTGATTCCTTCCTTTAATGGAAACTTGTGTTAAATTATGCTTTTTTCATATGTTTTCAAGTCCTCATACAACCAAGCAAACACATCCATATACTTCTTAAAGATATCAATGTAATTTTCCTTATAATTTTTAGGAACACCTTTGAATATTTTCACCATACTCGGCTCCTGTTGGGTTCCCAAATTACACTCTTCCATCTCTCCCTCTTGATGTATTTTCTTTGATTTGACAACAACATCATTAGAATCAAATAATCTTTCAAGGGGAACTATGTTGGAAATACTGAGAGGGAGGGTGAATCAGTATTCCTTTCAATTACAGCATTAGTTAATATTCAATTATTATTAGTGTTTGTACAATGATAGCAGTAAACAAAAGGAACACAAATGCACACAGTTTTTAAGGTGGAAACCCACTCCGTGACAAAAACCACCTAATTCTTTTCTAATAATTCTTTAATATTCAACTCTAATTGAAAATAAAGCTCCAACTTCCTAGAATCTAGAAAAGCATTCTTCTCCAGCTCCCACTGGATGGATGCTCCAACGCCTGAGATTCTTCAGTAGTCAACTAAATGGATGCCCCAACACCCAATGATCTACAACTCACCCTAGCACCACCCTACCACCCTATAGAATAATAAAAGAAGAATGGACTCCTGTACCAGGGAAAATGGTCCACTTTACAATGATATAGAATGATGTAGAAGAATAAGACACACTAGACCATAACCCCAAATATGACACAACCACCTAATGATGATCCTAGACCTCCTGACATTGCCTCTTCAACTCTTGGCAAATAGCCACTAGTACAATCTTTACAATAATGTATTTACAATGACTTAGTACAATGATACCTTTACAGTGACTATATGCAGTGCTGCCCACTTACAGACTTCATGTGATAAAATTATTGTTGTTTTTTTGCACCTTGGTTGCTATTCTTGTCATGCTACCCTCTGTTGCACCTTGCTTTGCTTTTCTGCCCTAGAAATTTTGGTCCTTTGCAGCCCTTGACAACACATGATCTAGCTTTTTCTTGCCTTTTAGGAGCTTGATATTGAATCTGATGTATCTTTGTTATTTCAGATCCCCAATATGTGATTTTCAGTTCTGTAGTAGTCCTCTGAGTCTTCTTTCCAATGCCATAGGTCTGACCCAATTTGGATTCTTCAAGAGAGATTTATGCCCAATCTCTCACAATGCCCTAATTATGGACTGTTTCCATAGATCAAACTTGTATGGCATGCCACGTGTCAATGTTTCTTCATTTGGCTCTGAAGTTGATCGAGAGAAAACTAAAGTCCATGCACTATCTGCCACTTTTTACATAATTCCAATCCGATACTCAGAGAGAGAGTATGATGATTTTCCCAAGGTCCCTTCTTTGAGATGAATTTCAGGAGCCTGCAAAAACATTGAATTCCACAGATAATATCTCTAAAAATATTGCGCACCTTGATCTGAAATTTTTATAGGAGCTTCCTCAAGGTTTCTGCTTCGCCTCATAAAAATTTCAGCTTTTTAACCTTCGTAGAAAAAAATTTAGAGCTATAATTCCACGATGACCTGTTTCAGATAGCGAAATCCCCTACATAAGGAGGATATGAGGATCACAATTTATATAAATTCTTAAAATTGAGGGGGCTTCAACGAATGAATGTGGGAAAGATTTTAGGAGCTTAAAAAAATATTAATTATGACTTTTCAATGACCCATGCCACAACCCCATGGGGTTTTAGCCCACTAACTGGGGTACAAAATTCAAACATGAATAACTCTCAAACCGTGAAGAATTACGCGGCGTGCCATATATCAACGAAAACATCTCAACAATTAGAAACCATAAAAAGAATTCTTGACCCAGAATATATTAATTTGGTAGGTCATAATTCCCATGCAATATTAGGGTAGCCCCTGGTGCTGCTTGGGTTGACATCAATGACAACCGTTGATCAACAATCTCCCCCTTTGGCATTGATGGCAACACAAGTACTCCCCCTACGATCATGACACCTTTTCCTACAACATTCTCTCCCCCTTTGACATCAATGGCAAAGCGTAACTCCCCCTGACACACAACCATCCTACAGACCTGTACACACTTCCACTCCCCCTTTATATTATGGATAAGGAAAATCTAATGAGAACTTGGGAGAATCCCAAGCTTATGGCGAAGATATTCAAATGCTTCACGAGGTAAAGGTTTAGTGAAGATATCAGTGATTTTTTCTTTTGTACCAACATACTCAAGTTTGATATTCTTTTCATCGACTTGTTCTCTAACAAAATGATATTTGATCGCAATGTGTTTTGTTTTTTAATGCATGATAGTATTCTTGGAGATGTTGATGGCACTGGTGTTGTCACAGAATATGGGAATAGGCTCACTGAATTGTACTTGAAGATCTTGCAAATTTTGTTTCATCCAAAGGACTTGAGTACAACATGATGCTGCTGCAATGTATTCTTCTTCTGCTGTAGATAACGAGATTGAGGTTTGCTTTTTTCTCAACCATGAAACGAGACAACCATCTAGATAGAATGTTGCTCCACTAGTACTCTTATGATCATCAACACTTCCTACCTAATCTACATTTTTAAAGGCTTGAATAATGAGATTGTTACCCTTGGGATACCACAAGCCATATTCTTTTGTGCCCTTTAGATATCGAAGAATTATTTTGAGGGAAATAATATGTGATTCATTTGGTGTTGCTTGGAATCTTGCTACTTGTCCAACTGCTTGCATAACATCTGGCCGAGAGGTTGTTACATATAGAACACTACCAATCATAGATTTGTACAACCTCTATTCCACATCCTTAGATGAGTCGTCTATGCTCAAGTTGCAACATGTTACCATCGGAGTAAGGATGGGTTTGCAATCTTCCATTTTGAAATTCTTGAGCATTTCCTTGATGTACTTGGCTTGACATATAAATATTCCTTTCTCTTGTTAAGATATTTTAAGCCCTAAGAAGTATGTCAACTCACCAAGTAAAGACATGTCGAACTCACTTTGCATCTTTGTAGAAAAGATCTTTCTTAGTCGATCATCATTGCTACCAAATATTATATCATCCACATATACCTCAATGATTTTTAAATTATCTTTATTTATTTGTACATAAATATTGCTATCAACAGTACCTTTCTTGAACCCTTGTTGACATAGATATCCATCAAGATGAGCATACCATGCTCTAAGAGCCTGCTTGAGACCATATAGAGCCTTCTTTAACTTGCAAACATAGTCTTCTTTTTCTGATAGTAGAAAACCTTCAGGTTGTTCGATGTAAACTTCTTCTTCTAATTCGCTATTTAGAAATGCTGACTTCACATCCATTTGGTAGACTTTGATTTTTATTGAACATGCATAGGAAAGAAACATTCGGATGGCTTCCATTCTGGCAATTGGTGCAAATGTTTTGTCGAAATCAATTCCTTCCACTTGTACATAGCCTTTGCAAACCAATCTTGCTTTGTTTCTGGTAACCTATCCAACTTCATTCATTTTTTTCCTGAACACCCATTTTGTCCCAATGACATTTTTATCTTTTGGTCGTGGAACTAATTCCAAGGTGTTATTCTTCCCGATTTGATCAAATTCTTCATTCATAGTTGCTACCCAATGTTCATTCTGGTTGGCTTCCTCAAAACTACTAGGCTCAAAGGTTGCTAGAAAAGCAATGTGAGCTTGTTGTGATGAATAAAGTTGTCGGCCTTCATTTATGTCACCAATGATTTGATTTGATGGATGGTTCTTTTAAATCCCTTCTTTTGTTCTCTTTGGAGGAGCTTCTTGTTGTTGTTCTGGTATATCTTGATGATCATTATTTACTTCTTCTTGGTTGATAGTTGCTTCTTGTTCTAGAATTTTATCTGTCTTTTTCAACCTCTATCTCAAGTTTCAAATATTATAGATCCTCATCATTATTCGTTAGAAAACCATCTTCGTCAAATGTAACATTTATTCTCTCCAATATCTGTTTTCGTCTTAGATTATAACATTTATAGGCCTTTCTTTTGTGTGAGTAACCAACAAAGATACCTTCATCAACATGTGATTCAAACTTACCCAAATTTTTATCTTCTCTTTTGATATAACATTTTCTTCTCAAGATTCTGAAACATTTTACATTAGCTGGTTTTCCTTTCCATAATTCATATGGGATCTTGTTGCAATTATTTCTGAGAAGACTTCGGTTGATAATGAACATTGTCGTATCAATTGCTTGAACCCAAAAATTTTCATCCAATTTTGAGTCCTTCAACATTGTTCTACCCATTTCCTCTACGATTATGTTCTTTCTTTCAGCAACTCCATTTTGCTGAGGTGTTCGTGCTGTTGAAAATTGTCTTTTTTTCCATTTTCGTCACAGTATTTCTGAAATAATTTGGAAGTGAATTCTCTGCCATTATCTGATCTTAGACACTTTATTTTCAAATTAGTTTCATTTTCGACCAAATCCTTGTAGATCTTAAAGCACTCAAATGCTTCAGATTTTTTCTTTAGGAAACTAACGGTTGTCATCCTAGTATAGTCATCTATCATTAACATGAAATATAATTCTCCATCTAAGCCTTTTGTTCTCATGGGACCACATAGATCAGTATGTATCAATTCCAATGGATGTGATGCAAAGTGTTCTTTTGTTTTAAATTGGAATTTTGTGCGCTTGCTGTGCCAACAGGCCTCACATAGTGTGTTGGAAGGTTTTGATATTTTTGGAATTTCTCGTACTCCTTCCTTTTTGCTTATCCTAACAAGATTTCCAAAGTTTATGTGACCCATTTGTTTGTACCATAACCAGCCTTCATCTTCTTTAGCTAGTAGACATGCTTTAGTTGCGTCATCCAGAACATATATGTCGTTTGGAGCTCGACTTGCTGTAGCCACAATTTTACCATACCTGCCTTTCCTAATTTCACATTTTGTGGAGTTGAATAGCATTGTGTGTCCTTGATCTCACATTTGTCCAACACTGAGCAGATTTTGATTCATGTTTTCAACCAATAGAACATTCTTGGCTATAACATATTTTCTTTCGAGAGTGACGGTACCTGATCCTATAACATTTGAAGATCCATCATTTCCAAAGGATACGATTCCATCCTTCTTCTCTTTCAGAGATACAAATTTCCTTATATCGATAGTCATATGCATTGAGAAACCCTTGTCAACATACCACACATCTTTTTTGTTTTGAGCCTTGAGAGCAAGAGCACAATTATCAGTCTTCTTCTTCTTCCATGTTCATTCATTATGTGGCTTTGAAGATTCTTCTGGAGGATTTTCAAGTCTGCAGTCTCTGGCTATGTGTCCAAAGTTCTGACATTTGTAAAATTCCATATTATTTCTTAAATATTCAAATCTATTGATGTTTCGTTGAGTGCTGGGAGGTTCATATTTGAAGGATCTCCTGGAATTGTATTGGTTCCTAGGATACGTGCGACATTCTACATCTTTATGACCAAATTTTCCACATGAATAACAATAGCCATAAAAAATATGTTGATACCTGGATGGAAATCTTCATCGAGGAATCGCCTTCAAAGGATGTTCTTGTGAATATTGTCCAATGAAGTCTACATGCATGTCAGATCTCATAGGTTCATTGTATTTTGTTGTAGAAGGTCCTGCTTCTTCTTCTTTGTAACCGAGGTCAGTTCTATCATTGTAAGATCGTTGATTGTTGATGATTTCTTCCAATGCCCTTGAGATGTTGGCATAGTTTTGGACATTTTTTCCCTTCTTCACTTCATTACGCAACGAGACTACTTTGGCTTCTAATGCTTCCCTTTCTTGGTTTATTTCTTCCAACTTCTTTTGAAGTGACTCTTCAATTCATTTGTGTTCTTCAACTTCAATTTTGAGACCTTGAACTTGTTCTTCAAGAGTATTGGAACAGATCTTCTCAGCCTTCAGCTCTTTTATAAGCTTGATCGCTTCCTTAGAAAATTCTTCTATGGTCAACCCTTCTTCTTCGTTGTTTGATACCTCTTGTTTATTGTGCTTGGCCATAAAAAATACTCTCTCATTGGATTCTTCTTTGCTGTCATTGTCTTCATCGGATGATGAGCTATCTTCTTTAGAGAGAACGTTCCTTTTGGATCCTTGCTTGTTGAATTTATTAAAGCCTTTCTTTCCTTTTGAGTTTCCATCACTTCTGTTCAGACATTTTTATGCGAAATGCCCAACCTCACCACAACCAAAACATATCAATGGAAGTTTACCTTTGAATTTTCCCTTACCAATTTTTAATTTTCTCGTAAAGTAATCATATTCTTCATCTAAAATACCTTCTCCATCATCTCCCTTTTCTTCACACTTACAGGTGCATGTATTTTCAATTGAAGGTTTTTTTTCCTTATTGGTTTTCTTAGATGCAATGAAAGCAGTTTCTAGATGCGAAGTACCCTCTTCTTCATCAAGTCTCATTTCATATGCTATGAGAACTCCATGTAATTCCTCTTTGTTGAGTTTTTCTAGATTTGCACTGTATTCTAAGACTGATACCTTTGGGTTGAATCTCCCTGATAACGTTCTAAGAATCTTTCGTATAATAGTCTTCTCATCAACTGGCTCTCCCAATCCTTCCAGAGTATTGGTTATTTCGTCAATGTATTGGAAGTATGCAGCAATGTTGCAATCTTCTTTCATTCTGAGTTGCTCAAATTTTTCTCTATAGATTTGAAGCTTTTCTTCTATGACATTTGAGTCACCTGCATATATATTCTCAAGCTTGTCCCATACATTTTTGGCGATTTTACAACCCAACACCTTATGACAAGCAGATTCAATAAGTCCACTGATAATAATATTCTTTTCTTTTGCATAATTTACCAAATTCTTCTTACCTTGTTCATCCGCGGTTGATGTAAATCCATTTTGCAAAGTGTCCCATACTTTGTAACCTTGCGCCAAGAGATAGACCTCCAATCTTCCTTTCCAAAGTGCATAATTATTTTCATTGAACAAAGGTACATCATTCTTTGTATGCTCCATGAACTCCTTCCAGTTGTTAAACTGCTATTGAAGGAACCAAGCTATGATACCAATTGTTGGAAATACTGAGAGGGGGGGTGAATCAGTATTCCTTTCAATTAGAGAATTATTTAATCTTCAATTATTATCAGTGTTTGTACAATGATAGCAGTAAATAAAAGGAACACAAATGCACATATTTTTTAAGGTGGAAACCCACTCCGGGACAAAAACCACCTAATGCTTTTCTAATAATTCTTTAATATTCAACTACAATTGAAAATAAAGCTCCAACTTCCTAGAATCTAGAAAAGCATTCTTCTCCAGCTCCCACTGGATGGATGCTCCAACGCTCGAGATTTTTCAGTAGTCAACTGAATAGATGCCCCAACACCCAATGAGCTACAACTCACCCTAGCACCACCCTACCACCCTGTAGAAGAATAAAAGAAGAATGGACTCCCGTACCAGGGAAAATGGTCCACTTTACAATGATATAAAATGATGTAGAAGAAGAAGACACACTAGACCATAACCCCAACTATGACACAACCACCTAATTATGATCCTCGACCTCTCGACATTGGGTCTTCAACTCTTGGCAGATAGGCACTAGTACAATCTTTACAATAATGTATTTACAATGACTTAGTACAATGATACCTTTACAGTGACTGTATGTAGTGATGCCCACTTGAAGACTTCATGTGATGAACTTCTTGTTTCTATTATGCACCTTGGTGGCTGCTCTTATCATGCTACCCTCTGCTACACCTTGTTTTTCTTTTTTTCCCTAGAAAGTCTAGTCCTTTGCAGCCCTTGACAACACATGATCTAGATTTTTCTTGCCTTTTAGGAGCTTGATATTGAATCTGATGTATCTCTGTTATTTCAGATCCCCAATATGTGATTTTTGGTCCTGTAGTAGTGCTATGAGTCTTATTTCCAATTCCACAGGTCTGACCTAATTTGGATTCTTCAAGGGATATTTCTGCCCAATCTCTCACAATGCCCTAATTATGGACTGTTTCAGTAGAGAGAACTTGTACAGCGTGCCAAGTGTCAATTTTTCTTCATTCAGCTCTAAAATTGATAGAGAAAAAACTAGATTATGTGCAATATCTTCCACTTTTTACAAAATTCCAATCTGATACTCAGAGAGAGAGTTATGACGATTTTCCCAAGGTCCCTTCTTTGAGATGAATTTCAGGAGCCTGCAAAAACACTGACTTCCACAGATCATGTCTCCGAAAATATTGCGCACCTTGATCTAAAAATTTTACAGGAGCTTCCTCATGATTTCAGCTTCGCCTCATAAAAATTTCAGCTTCTGAACCTTCATAAAAAAAAAATTTAGAGAAAAAATTCCATGATGACCTTTTTCAGATAGCGAAATCCCCTGCATAAGGAGGATATGAGGATCACAATTTATATAAATGCTTAGGTTGAGAGGGGCTTCAACAAGTGAACGTGGGATGGATTTTAGGAGCTTAAAAAATATTAATTATGACTTTTCAATGACCCTTGCCACAACCCCATGGGGTTTTAGCCCACTAACTGGGGTACAAACTTCAAACATGAATAACTCTCAAACTGTGAAGAATTATGTGGCATGCCATATATCAAAGGAAACATCTCGACAAGTAGAAACCATGAAAATCATTCTTTACCAAGAATATATTAATTTGGTAGGTCAAAATTCCCATGCAATATTGGGTTAGCCCTTGGTGTTGCTTGGGTTTACATCAATGACAACCGCTAATCAACAAACTAATCCTTTAGGAAGTATATTATCTTTTAATTGGATAGCTTTCTTCTCACCTATTTAATGCTTAAGATTTATTATTTCTCCTTTCTGCTTTGTCTGTTCTTCTTCTTGATCTATCTCATCATCTTCAAAATTCTCAATCATTGTCAATAATGATTTATCTTTTCATCATCTTCAAACACCTGCCAACATTTCACATTGTCAGGAATAGAGGGCTTGTGTCTACTTTCAATCTCATACCTCAATATTGGATTGATAGGTGGATTGAAGGTGCTAGTTGCAACTACTAACGAATCTGCCAGCATAGTTTCTTCCCTCAAAATAAACTACAGATTGAAGGCTTCAAAATAATTCTCAACCAAATCCCAAACTTCATTCCTATATGATCTTAACCTTGGATGTTTGGTTTGACAACGGTTTTTAATTTGCCTTATAATTAATTCAGAATCACCGAAAATGGACATACACTGAATTCCCATTTGTTCAGCAGTTTGAAGACTTAAGATCAAAGCCTCGTACTCAACTACATTATCCGTTGAATCAAATTCTAACTTAAAAGAGAAAGGCATAATATTGCCTTTTGGAGATACCAATTGTTTGTGCTCAACCTAGTGTTCTTAAATTGAGTTCATTAATTGTCAACCAGGGTTGGTAAACTGTTGAAGTGTGGTGCACTATATGTGCCTAGGTATTTGTTTCTCACTACATTGTGTTTAGTGTTTTCTGATGTTTTTGGTTTTATGGTTTTATGTTTGAAAAGGGAAAGAACTAAATGTTGGTGAAAAGAAGCTATTGGTTATATTAAAGCAGAACAAGGCCTAAACTATGGATGGCAAACAACAAATGCAAATACTAAAACAGAACAAAGCCTAAACTATGGCTGGCAAACAACAAATTCAAAGCTTGATAATGACTTCATTGCAAGGAAACAAATCACAACATGAGCTTGAACTTATCCAATTCATTCATTAAAGATGTGTTGGAAGAGCTTGAGAAATGGACAAGTTAAGTGTGAATGAAGTTCTCCTAAATAAACAATCATCTTACAATGTTACAACATCTCATCCATGATTAAAGGTTCATTAGAACATATTTGGAAAAGAACATTTGTAGCACAATAAGATTTTACTCTGAACTAACTTCTAATTCTGTTCTACAACTCAATTTAGCACCACTAGGCCTCACTCAAAAGTTATAGGTTTCTTTTTAGAATAGTCCTTGAGAAAAGGCTTATTTGTGAAATGGTAAAAAGGTTGCAAAATACTCCAGGCCTTAGACTGATACTAGCTTCTGTCCAGATGATTATGTATTAATATGAGGTTGGAACAAAAGAGGTTTTTGTAAATAATGAAGACCGTGGTATCTAAATTTAACAACTAATACAATCTAAAATGCAATGGATAACAACTAAACTAGAATGCTAATACAGTGAACTAAGACTAAACTAGAATGCTACTAATCTACTTGAAGTACAGTGAACAGAGTTAAATTAAAATTCCATTATCAAACTTGGAATGTAGGGACAGAGCTGAACTAAATGAAATTATCCTCCAGAGTGTTATGACTAAACTAACATGCAACTAGTCTATTGGAATTCTACAGCCCATCTTGTTCAATGTGAATGATATTTTGGAAGAGTTTGTAAAAACAATTCTGGCTGTATTATTCAATGCAATTGAACATAAACATAAGATTTGAAAGAAAATACAATTAAAATCTAAGATACCACAACTGTTTCTTATTCATTGTTAATGATGTTTTGGAAGAGTTTGTAGGAGTAAGAACGGCTGTGACACTTAGTGTAAACAAGCATAAATCATAAAATTTGAAAGGAAATACAACTAAAACCTACAACACCACAGCTATGCCTTATTCATCGTGATGATATTTTGGAAGAGTTTATAAGAGTAAGTCTAGCTGTGATGATCAATGTAAACAAGCATGAAACATAAACTTCAGAAACGTGCTTAAGCTAGAAATGAAAAACGAGACTAAAATACTTATCTAAACCGTATAAAAAAGGCTGCTCAGGAGGTAGGGGCCCTCTACCACCGGAGTAGCACGCAAAATCTACTTCAAGATTGACTCAGTGCTTTCAATAAAGTGATACTTCTTGCATTAGAGAGAAATTACTTCAAAACAGAGTGTTTTCGTACTTCTGAAATTTAGCAATCAATCACAAAATCTAACCTTGTCCCTCGGTTCCCGAGCCATATTTATAATCAAAATTACATAACTGTCTTGAGATAACCTAGGGATAATTGTCTTTCCAAATAAAAACCAAACTAGGACTCTGATGATGGTCACGTAATAGAATTAAGGACATCTGGACTGTCCTTGTCCTATTAGGAGTCTCTCTCCTAGTTTGAGTTCCCACGTACATAACCGCCTACAGAATTCCGTTCAAGCTTCGTGGAGAGCAAAAAATGATGAGGGAATGATGTGGAATACACCCATATGTGTTTTTCTCCAAGATGACACCTGGAACCTGCGTAGACATGAAGACAGCTGCAGAATCGGCAACTAGCTACAGAATGTCTGCATTCTGTAGCTAGATCTAGTTCAAAAAGTACTACAATGACAAAATCATAAAAACATAGAAAGTTAGTCATGATATTCATTCTTAAAGCAATTTTAACTAATTCTACTGATCATTTGAGCCTGTGATTAATAATGGACAAAGGAAATGGAGTGGAATGTGGTGGAAGAAAGAACATCTTTGGAGCTCAACATACCCCCACTGCTAGATTCTTGCATGTCCCCATGCAACTATTCCATGAACTCTGAGACCTCTGCAAGGACATCCGACCCTCTTCTTCTGCTTTGCCTGGTAGTCAAAGGCCTTCTGGGCTTTCTTATGACTAACTTGAATCTCAAATTTTTGAGTGCCCTGGTTAACTTTTTATTTCTCTTCTTCAATTTTTCACTGGCCTTATACAACTTTTGCATTTGTAGAGACAGAGTTGAATTCATATCAGTTTTCAGTTTAACCTGCTCTCTCAGAATTTCATTCTCATTCTTGATATGTCTGTTGAGTACTTCTAACTCATACCTATCTCTTCTTAGCATATCAATTTCAGACTTTGGTGGGCTAGGGGTTCTGTCTCTAAATTCTGAAGCTCTCCTCTCTAATGTTTCAACATAGTTGTAAATTTCTTGTTGTGCTGGGTCAATTTCTGGAACTTCTTCATCAAAATCCTCCTCAGTAGGTGTTTCTTCATCCTCTATGTTTATGACTCCAGTTTTTTTAACCTTTTTTTTCTTTAGTATCCCTCTAAGTCTGTGGCTCCTTCTCGGTTGAGATGGCCCTTCTCCTTTCTCTCTGGAAAATTTTCTTATTATCCTCTCTTTCTTAAGTTGCTTCTTAATCTGAGTCAATTTCTCAGAAATCATTTCTTCACTGCTTTCTTGTATTGTTTTACCAGTTTCAGTTTTGGAGGTTTTCCATCTTCTGCTTCTTTTTGTAGGTTTGTCTTCAGGTGGAGGTTCCTTGGGTTCTTCAAAGTGATTTCTCACTAAGAACTCTTCCCAATTATCTCCCATTTTGCTCAAATGATGTTCAATCAAAATGTTGACTAAACCATGGTAGTATAAGGTTGTTTCCAGAAATTGAATTCTCTTTTGAACACTTGAGGTCATTTTCTTTAAACTATGAAGCAAGAAAAAGGGAAAATTGAGTTCTTCTTCTAGGAAATGCATTATCAACCGAATATGATAGACATAGAAAGTACCATATCTTCCTTCACAAGTGATGAATTTTTGCAAGATAAGCAACATGTTCCTCCATTTTTTCTTTAGTGTAGAGCTAGGGATACCCTTTTTAAAAATGGTAACATCCATACCTGGTGACTTGAGTATCTGCTTCCATACTTTGTTATGAAATTCTCTATTCTTGAACCACCTTTCTCCTTGTCTGGGCAATTCGGTTGCTTCTACAATGGAAGCTTTTGTAATGGTAAATTTAATATCTCCTATCTCAACATCAGCTCCTTTGAAGGATCTTGCAAACGTTTTGGTCACCTCTTTGTGCAACCCACTGAATTTTTCAACGAATTGCAACCACCCTGCTTGTTGTAACATTTCTCTGGCTTGAGGATAACCTTCCAAGTACTTAGTGCCAACCGGTTCAGTCCTCACTATAAGACCCATAACTCCTCTTTCCAACCTTCAAATTGTTGCTCGTCTGTTCACGATGGCAATATTTGTTACAGAGATGCCTCTGTTTCACAAACCGGAATGGTTAAAAATTGGCTACGGGAAAGAATGATATGGAGTGATTGTCGAATAAATATAATGAGGTGAGGATGATGTATGTGAGTTGAAGGATATCACGGAAGAAAAGACCGCGGAGATATTTTGTAATGAATTCGAAATCATCATTAAATGCTTTGGCCTAGTGACGTGACTAATCCAATCACTTCAGCACTTTAACCATTTAGATTTTTAAATGATGATCGAATATGGGATTTGAAATGGTGGAATAGAAGGAGTTTTATCCAAATTTTTTGCAGGAGGTTGGTTAGGCATGATCAACAAAATTAATTAAAACAACTTTTTGAATTATTCATAACTTAACTATACTAAAATCTTTCATGATATGTCATTATAATCAGAACTTTTACCTTTGCCTTTCCTCTTCTTCTTTTTTGGTGTTCTTCATATGCTTTGTTCTCTCCTGAAAATCATTAATTTTTTAGTCTTCATAACCTTCTTGATTTTTCTTGTTGTCATGGATATGCAGGATCATTTTATTGCAGATCAGGTGATTACTAGACAGTGCCTTCAGGATCTCTGGCTGCAGAATGTCTGACTGGCTGCAGAATGTCTAACTGGCTGCAGAATGTACCTGTAGAAGACTTGAAACATGAAATGGAATGGTTTGGAGCATGAATGGAATGTTGTATGGAATGAGTGAAGATGGATAATAAAATATGGTGTAATGGAATATGAATGAAGTGAGTAATGGAGTGGAATGGATCACATCTTATGAAATGGAGTGAAGTATGAGAAGTGGCCTGCAATTCATGATATGTATTATTCAATTGCAGAAAAACATCAAACTTTAAAAATCTGGAATGAAAATGAGGTGGACCATGGAGTGAAGTGAATGAAGTGTGGATGGGTGAATGAAATGGAGTATGGATGAATGAATGAATTGAAAAATGAGATGGACCATAAGTGAAATGGATCTGCACTTATGATTTTGTAATAACTACTTGCAGAAAGAACATATTTGAAAAGCTAGAGTGTCAGAAAGATTCTGATTTTCACTCCACCTTTTCTGTATAAACATACCAATCAGTGATTGGTTTTCATGTTTATACTTTTTTTTTTTTTTTTAATATCTGACTTCAGAAAATTCACTTAAGTTGATTAAGAAGAAAAATTCTTCTTCATTAACTTCATATCACTGCTTTCCTGGAATTTCTTGACAAATTCTTCTCTTGAGAGTGGCTTATGATACAGCTTCAATCTATGACCATTCACAAGAAAAGTGACCTTCTCTTCATCTATTGTCCTGATTTTTATTGCTCCATTGTCAAAAATTCTTATAATTTCATATGGCCCAAGCCAATGTGTTTGAAATTTACCTTGAAAATCCTTGAAATTTGAATCAAACAAGAGAGCCCAGTCACCTTCTTTGAACTTCTTCTCCTTGATGTACTTTTCATGCCATCTAGTCCTTTGTTGTTGGACTATACTTGTTTTCTGAACTGCATCTTGTCTGATCTCATCCAATTCATTAATCTGCTCCAATCTGTGTTTTTGTGCCTCTGATAGATCAAGTCCTAGCTGAACTACCATTTTGAAAGTTTGAATCTGGAACTCTATGGGAAACAAAACTTGCTTTCCATAAACAAGTTCATAAGGAGTATGGTCTGTTGTGTTTCTCCATGTAGTTCTATAGGCCCACAAGGCTTCAGGAAGCCTATCTACCCAATCTCTTCTATGTAGATGAACAGTCTTTGTTAGGATTCCTTCAATGACTTTGTTAGTGGATTCCACCTGACCATTTGCTTGTGGATGATAAGGAGTAGATGTTCTATGTCTGATTTTGTACTTCTCCATCATTTGCTCCACTAGCCTTGATGTAAATTGAGCTCCTTGATCTGTAACAATTTCCCTTGGGATACCAAAACGAGTAAAAATATCCTCAAAAAGAAAAGTAACTACAGATGATTCATTAGCAACAAGTAATGGTTTAGCTTCTACCCATTTAGTAACATAATCAGTGCAAACTAATATATATTTCTTTTGTCTTGATGGAGGACTAATAGTTCCTACAAAATCCAAAGCCCATTTTTCAAAAGGTTCAATATGTACCTGAGGTTGTAATGGCATCTCACCTGAAGGAGAAGGTTTCCCTACCCTTTGGCAACTGTCACACCTTTTGACATACTCTTTAACATCTTTAAACAAGGATGGAAAATAATATCCTAAATGAAGGATCTTATAGGCTATCCTTTTATCAGCAAAGTGTCTGCCACAAGGTTCATCATGACATGCTTTGAGAATCTCAGGCATCTCATCTTCCCGAACACATCTCTTAATGATAAAATCTGGACCAGTCTTGTACAACTCATTAGCAACCCATGAATATTTTGCACTGTCATGAATGATTTTTCTTTTATCTCTTGCATTCATTATTGAAGGAAATTTTCTTGAAACTAAATAATTAGCAATGTCAGCAAACCAAGGAGTTTGGGTAGAAATTGCAAAAAGATATTCATCAGGAAATTGATCTTCAACTGGAGTGTCATCTTTGATGTTTTGGAGTCTATATAGGAAATCAGCTACTGTGTTTTGTTTTCCAGGCCTATCTAGAATAGTAATGTTGAATTCTTGTAAAAGTAATAACCATCTTATGACTCTGCCATTAGTAATTGATTTATTCATTAGATATCTAATTGCAGAATGATCTGTGTGAACAAAAGTTTCATAGCCTGTTATATAGTGTCTGAATTTGTTTATGGCATGAACAACAGCTAAAAACTCTTTTTCAGTTACAGTATATTTTAACTCTGCAGGAGTCAAATTTTTACTAGTATAGTAGATGGCATAAGGAATCAGGTCTTTTTGTCCCAATACTGCTCCTAGAGCTGTATCTGAGGCATCTGTTGAAATATGAAAAGGTAACTTCCAGTTAGGTCCCCTTAAAATAGGTGCTTCAGAAATTTTTGTTTTCAGGGTCTCAAAGGCTAACTAGCAATCAGAATTCCAATTGAATTCACAGTATTTGGTAAGTAAATTGAAGAGTGGAGATGCTATCTTAGTGAAGTTTTCTATAAATCTTCGATAATACCCTGTAAATCCAAGAAAAATCCTAACATATTTTTGACAACTTGGAATAGATAAGTTAGAGATGACTTCAACTTTTGACTCATCAACTCTAATCCCATCCCCTGAAATGTGATGTCCTAAAACAATTCCTTCAGTAAACATCATAAAACACTTCTCATGACTAAGTGAAATATTTGCTTCTTTACATCTCTTTAAGACTTTTTCCAAGTTTACTAAGGCTTCTTCAAATGTGTTTCCATAAACTGTGAAATCATCCATATATACCTCTACACAATCATGTATTAGATCTGAAAAAATTCCTAATACTGCCCTTTGAAATGTTGCAGGTGCATTGCATAATTCAAATGGCAATACTCGGTAAGCATAAGTACCCCAAGGACAGGTAAATGTGGTTTTTTCTTGGTCCTCAAGTGCTACTTGAATTTGATTATAACCACTAAACCCATCTAGAAATGAAAAGTACTTTTTGCCAGCTAAGGTATCTAACACCTGATCTATGAAAGGTAGGGGAAAATGATATTTAAGAGTAGCTTTGTTTAATTCTCGGTAGTCAATACATACCCTCCATTTACCATTTTTCTTTGGCACAATTACCAAAGGAGAAACCCACTGACTATCTGAAATGGGATAGATAAAGTTGACATTTAACAATTTCTGCAATTCTTCTTTAACAATTTCCCTAAGATTTGGATTCATCCGTCTTTGAGGTTTTCTGATTGGTTTACAATTTTCCTCTATGTAGATGTGATGAGTGCAAGTCTTAGGGCTTATCCCTTTCATATCAGTGTACTCCCATGCATATGCAGAAGAATGTCTCTGTAAGATCTTGACTAGCTCTTTTTGTTGAGATTTTTCTAGGTTTTTGTTTATGTTTAAAGTTTTTCCCGGAAATATCTCAATTGTAGAGCTGCCAAATTTATCCATGGAATAGAGAGACATCTGCCTTGATGAGAAAAACTCAATGTTGGATTCTTCTTGAAATTGTTCATGTTTATGTTCCGAAGAGGATTCAAAGTTTTCTAAAGTATTCATAATTTGACTATCTTCACTAATTTCTGAAATTGTGAAGAGAGGTTGTAAATCTTCTTCATCCTCTATCCATTGAGTATCATCTAAATCTGTAATTGTCTTTGCTGGAGGATACAAGGTAAATTTCTTGGTTGAACTACCATCAGAGATGTACATATCACCAGATCTATAACTAATGAAAGCATCAGTTGTAGCTAACCAAGGTCTTCCTAATATAATAGGATGTCCTCCTAGATTATTCTTAGGAGTTAGGATCATAAAATCCACAGGATACTCCCAAGAATCTAGGGACACTGGAATTTCTTCTATTACCCCATCAGGTTTGATCACAAGACCGTCTAATTATAATAATGTGGGTGTAAAGAGAAGATTAGGAAGTTTCAGTTTATCCATGATTTGTCTACTCATGATATTGATTGCTGCTCCTAAATCAATGAGTGTGTTTGGGATCTCAATTCCATTGATGTGAATTTTGACAACTGGATTTCCTAGGTCTAGATACTTTGGAATAGCAATCTTACCAATCATGATATCTACTATTTTTCCTGCCAGTTGAATTTTCTTTGTCTCTCTTATTCTTTTTCTTGTTTTCTTCATGCTCAACTCCTTTATTGTCTTTGCTAAAATTGGAATTTCCTTTATAGCTTGTAATAATGGAATCTTAATGCAAACATTTCTCAGCTCATCTATGAAATCATAATTAGGCACCATATGTTTTTTCTACACCTTCATCAATTTTGTAATATTTCTCGAAAGGGAGGTGTAGGAGTGGATGTTGATACGTTCTAATGGCTGTGATGCTGAAATATTGGTTCTTTTTGTTTTGATTTTTTTCGAATGTTTAACTTTGAAAAGATGTCTTGGTCTCAAGACTTTATTTTCCGAGAGTAACTTTCCTCGAAAGTTATTATCTTGTTCTTGTATGATCACGTAAGGTTTCCTCTTTTCTTCTGCACCTGTTGAACATCAATAAGGTTCAGAGGAGCAATTAAATAGTTGAACTCTGTTACTTTCATGACACATGTGTTCTCGTAGGATTTTTTATCGTTGGGGTTTGGCAATGCTGAGCAGTAAATCGATTTGATTGAGAAATGGTATGAGTGGTTGATTTTGATGTTGTGATTTTGAGGATTCTCATGAGGATTCGTTGAGGATTTGAGAGGGAAAATGTGGGTATGGTGGATACTGATAGTACTGAGAGTATCTTCCATATGGATTTTGTGCTCCTTGTGCCCAAGCTTGAGATTGATTTTGAAATTGGGGCCAAGGTTGCTGCCAAGAATTCCAATTTGGTGGAGGTTGATTATACATTTGATCATGAAATCCTTGTGTTTGAGGTCCTTGCCAAGGCCTTCTAGAGACAAAATTGAGAGATTCTATGGAACTTGTAGGAGTATCTTCTTGAACGAAAGCTTTAAGACCAGGAAGTGAAGGACAACTCTTGGTCTCATGTTTTTCTAAACAAATGACACAAGTCTCTACAACTTTTGTATCCAAAGGACACTCTCTCAAGGCATGCTTCTTTCTACATCTGGGACAAAAGATTGCTAAGGCATCAGATTCAGCTTTTTGCTTGTTTTGTAACTTAAGGGTGTCTATTTTTTCACTAAGACTCCCTAAGATGTCAGATTTGAATTCATCAAGCATATGCCCTATCTCTGCCCTACTTACTGTCCTAGAAGCAGACTTACTTACCCTTGCAAGAGCAGGGTCTCTTGGACCTTTTACAGTTTTGGATTTCCCTCTTGAAAGGTTGATACATAACTCAGATATTTCAGGTAATGTGAGTTGAGATATATCCCCTTTTCCCATCATGTTAAGGATATCCAACCATTCATCCCTAATTGTCTTCAACAAGAGAGCTTTTAAGGTGTCTTGGTCTAAGTTTTCCATTTTTTCTCTTTTGATGTTGTAATGAAATCTCTCCAACAAATATTCTAGGTTTTCATCCTCTTTTTGTATCATCTTGAACACTTCCTCCTTATGATTGACTGGCATACAATAATCCAAATACCTTTCTAGAAATGCTTGTTTCATGTCTTCCCATGTCCTAATAGAACTGTTGATCAAACTCATAAACCACTTCAATGCTGCTCCTTTAAATGTTGAACGAAATAGTTTAAGTTTTTGAGCATCTTGTAAGTAGTCATAAGTTCTACATAGGACTTCAAATTCAAATAGGAAGGTTTTAGGATCTTCAGTTTTAAGTCCATAGAATTTTGGAAGGACAGAGGGTGAAATGTTTTTCATAGCTGTATTGGTTTCTTCATCTACTATAGGAAACCCAAAAGAGCTTCCCATTTCTCTTCTACCTCTTCCTCTACCTCCTTCTCCTTCTGCACCTCTACCTCCTTCTCCTCTACCTCTACCTCTATCCCCTCCAAATAATGTGTGTTCTCCATTAAAGACTCCTTCTCCCCCTTCTTCTGCCATAGTTGATTCTTCTGTGGAAGTGGAAAAGTTTGTGTCTCTAGCAGGGGTCCTTGAATCTTCTTCTAAGACAGGTTCAGTGGATGAAGTGGAAGGTCTTTCTAATGGAATATTTGATCTTAAGTCTTCTGGAAGTCTAGGATCAGTAAAGGATGGAACGTGGGTCTGAGTTGGAGGTGTGCTGGCTCTTGGTCTAGGTGAAACAAGAGGTGTTCTAGGAATCAAGCTTCTGCTTCTTCTTCTTATGAATCTACCCCTTGAGTCTCTCTCTCTACGCATATCATTGTTTTTGGGAGTTAAGAAACAAGGCTACCTAGTTACACTTCCCCGGCAACGGCACCAAAATGTTTGTGCTCAACCTAGTGTTCCTAAATTGAGTTCATTAATTGTCAACCAGGGTTGGTAAACTGCTGAAGTGTGGTGCACTATATGTGCCTAGGTATTTGTTTCTCACTACGTTGTGTTTAGTGTTTTCTGATGTTTTTGGTTTTATGGGTTTATGTTTGAAAAGGGAAAGAACTAAATGCTGGTGAAAAGAAGCTATTGGTTATATTAAAGCAGAATAAGGCCTAAACTATGGATGGCAAACAACAAATGCAAATACTAAAGCAGAACAAGGCCTAAACTATGGCTGGAAAACAACAAATGAAAAGCTTGATAATGACTTCATTGCAGGGAAATAAGTCACAACATGAGCTTGAACTTATCCAATTCATTCATTAAATATGTGTTGGAAGAGCTTGAGAAATGGACAAGTTAAGCGTGAATGAAGTTTTCCTAAATAAATAATCAACTTACAATGTTACAACATCTCATCCATGATTAAAGGTTTATTGGAACATATTTGGAAAAGAACATTTGTAGCACAATAAGTTTTTTACTCTAAAATAACTTCTAATTCTGTTCTGCAACTCAATTTAGCACCACTAGGCCTCACTCAAAAGTTATAGGTTTCTTTTTAGAATAGTCCTTGAAAAAAGGCTTATTTGTGAAATGGTAAAAATGTTGAAAAATACTCCAGGCCTTAGACTGATACTAGCTTCTGTCCAGATGATTATGTATTAATATGAGGTTGGAACAAAAGAAGTTTTGTAAATAATGAAGACCGTGGTATCTAAATTTAACAACTAATACAATTTAAAATATAATGGATAACAACTAAACTGGAATGCTAATACAGTGAGCTAAGACTAAACTAGAATGCTACTAATCTACTTGAAGTACAGTGAACAGAGTTAAATTAAAATGCCATTATCAAACTTGAAATGTAGTGACAGAGCTGAACTAAATGAAATCATCCTCCGAAGTGTTATGACTAAACTAACATGCAGCTAGTCTATTGGAATTCTATAGCCCATCTTGTTCAATGTGAATGATATTTTGGAAGAGTTTGTAAAAACAATTCTGGCTGTATTATTCAATGCAATTGAACATAAACATAAGATTTGAAAGCAAATACAATTAAAATCTAAGATACCACAGCTGTTTCTTATTCATTGTTAATGATATTTTGGAAGAGTTTGTAGGAGTAAGACCAGCTGTGACACTTAGTGTAAACAAGCATAAATCATAAAATTCGAAAGGAAATGCAACTAAAACCTACAACACCACAGCTATGCCTTATTCATCGTGATGATATTTTGGAAGATTTTATAAGAGTAAGTCTAGCTGTGATGATCAATGTAAACAAGCATGAAACATAAACTTCATAAACGTGCTTAAGCTAGAAATGAAAAACGAGACTAAAATACTTATCTAAACCGTATAAACAAGGCTGCTCAGGAGGCAGGGGCCCTCTACCACCGGAGTAGCACACAAAATCTACTTCAAGATTGACTCAATGCTTTCAATAAAGTGATACTTCTTGCATTAGAGAGAAATTACTTCAAAACAGAGTGTTTTCGTACTTCTCAAATCTAACAGTCAAATACAAAATCTAACCCTGTCCCTCGGTTTCCCGAGCCATATTTGTAACAAATTTACATAACTGTTTTGAGATAAGCTAGGGATAATTGTCTTTCCAGCTAAAAACTAAACTAGGACTCTTCTTACTAGGACTCTTCTTTTTCCTGACTATAAATGGGGGACTTACATGCATCTTTCTTTGTGGTAGTTTTCACAAATCTTGTTTCTATGTACAATCTCCTTTCTTCCCCATTGAAAACAGGAATGATAGAATAAGTGAAGTCTAATTTTAAAACTCCTCCCAACTTTTCTCCCTAATATCTTGACAAAATCATCCAAAATCTGGCTGGAATATCAGCAACCACTACATCCATCATAATACTTTTTGTTGGAATTTGTGCCAAAGATACTACCATGTCTTTGATTAGCCCAACACATTTCACTCCCTTGGAATCAAATGAGTACAGGTCCCTGTATGGTTTAGTAATCTGCAAATTCAACTCTTTCATAATAGACAATGGCATAAGATTGTGAGAGGCACCTGAATCCAACATGCAATTATGGAGAATAAAATCATGAAGAAGCAATGAAATGTAAAACAAAGGAACAGAAGAATCTACTTCTTTTACGTGAGGACCAAAAGTGACTACTGGTTTTTATTCTTGCAAATTCACAGTATCACCTATGTCTTCAATCTGTGAGAGATCAATGAATTCTGCAATTTCTTTTTTGTAACCTAGTGTCTTAGCTAATTCAAGGAGAGGTACCTGAATATTGACCTTATCCAGCTCCTTTGATAGACTGAAAACTTGAATTTTATTGACATTCTCCTCAGGTTATTTTTCCTTTCTTCTAGGATTTGAAATATGTTCAGGCACAGGAACGACCTTCTCCAAAATATTAGTATCAATAGACTTTCTTTGGGAAGATTCAACTTGTTTCACTTTGTTCTATCTACGGGATTTACAGTTTGTTTCCCTTTATCTTCTTGTTTTACTGAGTTCTTTTGTTGTGGAGTTGTCATTGGAGAAGGAACAGAATCTTGTTGTTCACCTTCATCATCTTGCACCCTTGATCTCTTTCTAGATCTTAAATCATACTTCTTATGCAACTTAGCTTGCATGAAATATGTAAATTGCCTACAATACTCATCCATCTCATCTTGATCAAAATACACTTTAGCTTCAGCATATTCTCCCTCGCATTCTTCCTCTTCTTCATCTTCTCTCGTGCACATAGTAGATATTTGATCTTTGGCTTCTTTTTTATCATCTTCTACTAACTGTGCATGCGTTGCTTCTATATACAGCGGTGCTTGAACTTGGTCTTGATCTCTTCTCGCCCTCTACAGAATTTGCAGGGGTTGTTTTCTAAATTGAGGATTAAATCCTCCTCTGTTTTGTTGTGTCGTACTTTGGGAGTCTTTACTTTCTAAATCCATATTCACTAGCTTGTTTGGAAAAAAATTAATCACCTTTGCCATATCATCAATTCTTTGATCTTATGGTGATTCTTCTTTTGCTTTTCTCTTCCCTTGAACTGACTGCTTTTCTTTAATTTTTCTAGCTGCAGTCATATTAGCCTTAATCTCCAACGCATCGGTCTGTATTTGTTCAAGAGTAGGGGCTCTACTCTCGCTCAGTGTAAAAGTACAATCAGCTTCAAAAGCCCCATCAAAAACTACCTTTGCTCCAACATGAGGGGGCTTCATCTCTATAGGTAAACTATTGTACAATTTGTTGAATCACTTAAAAAACTCATAAATGTTTTCATTAGGCTTTATTTTAATTGCATTAAACTTTGTCAATGAGTAACCATGATCTCTCTTTTCTCCCCATCTCTAAGTGAATTTATTTTCTAACTCTTCCTAGTTATTAATTGAACCATTTGGTAAACCTTTGAACCATTTTCTATCCTCTCCATTTAGAGACTGCACAAAAAGTTTCATTACAACATCAAGATGTTCTACATTTAAATTCTCAGCAAAAGTGAAAAACAGAGGTAAATGTTGCTCTGCAGTTACTTCATCTTCTCCAGTGAAACAAGGAAGTAATTTGAGGTATTCTTAAGGCATGGCATTCATATGTTATGGAAGATTTAGTGGTGCATATCTATTCATTAAGAAAGTTGGTGCTGCCATATTTACACCTTGATTAACTGCTCCTTGGGTGGATGAGTTTGATGAAACTGATGTCAAAGTTAATGAAGGTGGTGAAAAGTTTGATATGGGAGTGGGTTGATGAACAGTGGCAGAAGAACCAGCAACTATATTTGGTTGAGCTTGTGTAAAGGTAAAAGAAAAATACTTGAAAGAATGTTCTTCCAACTTGGGTTCTTGAAAATGAATGGGTGTGAAAGGTGAATCTTGTTCCAAGAAAGATTTCCTTGGAAATATCTTCAAACAAAGGGTTATGAGAACTATTGCTAGGAGCAGACAATGTAGGATTAGGTTTTGAAGGGGTTTTTGGTTTCTGAGCCTTTTTAGAAACCAATTTTTATGGATCTGAGAAAGTAGGAACTTTATGTTGCGAGGTATCTAACCTCGTGTGAGGCCTTTTGAAATCCAGAATTCAGAAAAGAAAAAAGATAGCCGAATATTTCCTCCTCATTGCACAACCAGAGGAAATAGAAAGAAAACCCATAGAAAATGAATTTCACTTCTTCGTCCCCAGAAACGGCGCAAAAAATTTTGTATCTCAAGAGACAATCCCTTGGCTGTGGTAAGGAATTAGTGCTTAAGACATTTTATAAATGTATGTCACAAAATTACAATATCAAATGGTCTATGTTTAACACCTTTGGAGATTAATTCTTTAATACCCTCAATAATCTGATATAATGAAAGACTTCACAATGTCATTAAATGTTGATATTGAATGAAATGAAAAGAAGAACTAGAATGGAAAATCAAAATGATATGCTGAGAAACAGAATCTATCACTTTAAATCTCAGAAGAACTTTATGTAGACAGAATAGTTCGAGTGACGGAGTGCACATTAAGGTTATTTAACTCTTACTTGTAGATGTAAAAAAGAGACCAGCAACTACATTACTTCACTTCATTCAAAGAAGAATAAACACAGAAGCAAACTGGAAAGACATATCAACATCAACAGGTGCAAGAAACTTTATCTTCTTTCATTAATTTCTCAGAAAATTCAGTTCAAAATTTTCAGTCATCGAGAGGTCCAAAACTCAGAACCCTCCTCTTTATTTCTCATTTGTTTAAATACAATACAAAAGAAGTTGTAATTTTTGGAACTACTTGTAACTATCTGAATTACAAGTGTGTAAACTACCTATTACATGGAAATCAAAAACTTCATTACAACATTGATCTTTTAAAAAATATATAAATAAAACTAGAGAATCAATATATTTGTTGAATCTAGATTTGATTGGTTGTCACTGTGTTCTCCAGATTTGCTGATGTGTCCTTTTGAGATGTTGAGGTGTCACCCGGTGAATTAGTCATCCATGCTCTACACTTCTTCCAGATTTCAATGTTGGTTTTGGGAGAATTGATCAACTTATGATATTCTAAACTGAAGGTTGTGATCCTGTTGAAAGTAGGCCGTTCTTTGAACAAAGTCTTTACCATCCAAAGTAATTGAAAATGCCTCTGTAAGAAATTAACAATTGTAGCTCCTTTCAGGATTGCGGTTTTCTCGTGGGTATTATCAATCTTACTCTTTGCTAGCACTAATAGTGGCTCATAGGAATCCCATGATAGAAGACTGCCTTTGAGATCCCAGCATGATGGCAGCCCTGCTCTGGCCCTTTTGTCAAATATGTTATCAAATCTGTTTACATCTTGTTTAATTTATGTCAACTTCTTCTCTGCCAACTTTCTGCAAGCATTGTTCGCAATCAACTTATTAATATCTAGAACAAACAATGTCCTATCTTTAATTTAATTTTCCTACAACTCTTGATCTTTCTTTGAATTGATGAAATAAATTAATTTCTTTGCCCATAAATCTCTATTAAGAGACTTTTGTTTGTCAGCCATAACCAGTTCTTGTAAATATCTGACTATGCTCTTTACTTCTGACACTATTGTCAAGGACTCCCAAGTTGTTTTCATGACTTCAATGATTTCATTCCATACAATATCCTTCTCTTGAATCAGATTTATGTTTCCTTTCAATTTTTATTTAAGACTCTTGATTTCATCATAAGTTGTGTGGCAATCTGATTAATACTTATTGGATTCTCCTTCTTTGGCCTGCGTTATCTTCATCACTGTCTCAAGCTCTCTCTGAGTCTTCTTAAGATCAATTTCTATCATTTTCAACTCTGTGCTCAGCTGGGAAAATCTTGATGTTGGATCATCAGTTCCATATGACATGACTATGGTGCAAGAATGAGAGTCAATTTGACTTTGCAAGTTAATTACAGACTCCTTTAACTTAGAAATATCCTCCTCTTTCTACAACAGTTGCTATACAATTCTCTCTTTTTCATTCTCTACTTCTGCTCCCATTGAGTGTTATCCAGTAGGAAACTTTAACTTATTATTCAATACATTTATCTCTGGCTCATCACTTTGTAACAACTTCTGTACAGTTGATTTATCATTAGGATCCACTCCAATTTTTACAATTATCTTCTTCAACTCTTCATTCTGAGTTGAAAGAGCCTTGGAATTAGCCTTCTCCAATTTTAATTGTTTGATCACCTTTCCTAACATATTTTCTGCCTTATGAGAAACTGCACTAGTTTTGGTTAGATAATTAACAATCAATTGATCTGTCTACATATGCAAATTAACTTTGTCAAGAAAAGGGATCTTCTTCACATGAACAGTTAAATTAACAATTTTAAAACTGTTGGATGACCCTACTATCATTTCATATGGGTGAGAAAAGGAAATCTTAAACTGGTCCCTTTCTAAGTCCATATCAGTCAACAATCTAGTATGGTCAGGAGTAATTTGATACTCAGCTTGAGCCTCCATACTAGCTTTCATCTTCTGATTATTTTTTGCAATTTGAGCAAAAACTTGCTTGATCAAAGGAAATTTATCCTTAACATCTCCATGTCTTGACAGTGAAGCTGGTGCATTCTGAGTATCTCCTAATTGAAGGAGGAAACTAGGTTGGGTGCTTGGAATTTCTTCAATCAATCTAGCCCTCTTCTCATCTCTTTTTTCTTCATCTTCAAAATCAACAGCTTTCTCTTTGCTTCTTTTGCTTAATTTTTCAGAAATGATTGGAGTCTGAATGCTGGAACTAATAGATTCTGAAAAACATTTGTTAGACAACTTCTCTACTTTAGGCCTACTGCCATGAACAAAAGCAGAATAAGCATTTTCAATCGTTCTATTAGAAATTAACTTGGGAGGATCTTAGGCCCATTTCTCACCTAGTAATAAGTGCATGTCTCTTGACATCCTGTTAGCTTCATTTGCTACTTGTCTCATATTCACTATGAATGGTCCCACAGACATAGGAAACTCAAACAAATGACCCTTCTTCATTAGAACAAAATGTACTTGATCTACATTCAGATCTGTCTAATAAACTCTAATGCAAACAATCTCATGGGGACAAATATTGGTAATCTATAAGGTTCAACCCCAACTCCATATAATCTAGTCTCTGAATAATTATCATATACAAACCAATCCCCAAACTTACAATAAGCACTTAACTGAAGAAACTCCTAGGATTTTGGCAGAAAACATGGAGGATGAACTTCCTTCAAAACCTTATAGGAAATTGGCATGAAATAAGCAGCAAAATCAAACACCCCTCCCTCATCTAGTTCATTTCTTATTGTATCTGTCCAAAATACTACTGACTGTCTTTTCTTATTTGCATCCATAATATTTAGCCCCAAATGTAAAAATTCTTCTACATTTTGATATGGGAATAAATAAGTGATCAATGAAGGGAACCTGAAAGACTCGGTAAGGGAAAAGTTCATAAGCTGAGTGTTAACAGTATCTTGCCAATAAGAGGGAATATCCAACACCACTTTAGGCTTCATCATCAAGGCAAATAACCCCAATGTTGACCTGTCAATTTGAGCAGCATCCTCCCTTCCAAGTATCTTTGACAAAGATTGTAGTACTGGCCTGACTTCTACATCAAAAATATCCTATGGGAATTCTTTATCATCTTCTGAAAATTGTTTTGTGTCTGAATTCAAAAAGAATATGACCTACATAAACTCATGTCTTGAAATATTATCATAAAATGTTGCCAATGATTAGTCAGTGAACTGGACATAAGACTCTAACTCAAGATAACAAAGGGCTTGACGAACTAACTGGGTTGTGACCTGAAGGACATTCTCCCCTAAACAATTCATCATGAAACATTTTTCGGGATACAATGTAGACACTAACCAATTCGCATATTCGGGAAAAAGATGTGTTTTGGGGACGCATGTAGATAAAACACCGAAATTGGCCATGGCTGAATAGATGGGGCAAACTTTCTCATTCATAAGAGCTCATTGGTAGAAGGGAAAAATTCCTAACTGGGCGCATCCTGCACGTTCTGTCACAACCATGAGAGGGACATGACGGTAAAGAGTTTGACCAATA